>SJYX01013762.1:152260-306473 GCA_006410675.1 Oreotragus oreotragus | reverse complement strand
GCATATCTGAGGTTATTGATATTTCTCCCGGCAATCTTGATTCCAGCTTGTGTTTCTTCCAGTCGAGCGTTTCTCATGATGTACTCTGCATAGAAGTAGATGGGGAAAAAATGGAAACAGTAACAGATTTTATTTTCTTGGGGTTCACAATCTCTGCAGATGGTGACTGCAGCCATGAAATTAAAAGACACTTCCTCCTTGGAAGAAAAGCTATGACAAACCTAGACAGCATATTGAAAAGCAGAGACATTCCTTTAATGACAAACTTATGTATAGTCCAAGATATGTTTTTTTTTTAGTAGTTGTGTATGGATGTGAGAGTTGGACCATAAAGAAAGCTGAGCACCAAAGAATTGATGCTTTCAAACTGTGGTACTAGAGAAGACTCTTGAGAATCCCTTGGATAGCAAGGAGCTCAAACCAGTCAATACTAAAGGAAATCAATCCAGAATTTTCATTGGAAGGACTGATGCTGAAGCCAAAGCTCCAATACTTTTCCACCTGATGCAAAGAGCTGACTTACTGGAAAAGACCCTAATACTGGGAGAGATTGAGAAGGGGGAGACAGAGGATGGGATGGTTGGATGGCATCATTGACTCAATGGACATGAGTCTGAGCAAAGTCTGGGAGACAATGAAGGACAGGAAAGCCTGGTGTGTTGCACTCCATGGGGTTGCAGAATCAGACATGACTGAGGGACTGAACAACAATAATTTTCTTAAATGAATTAATCAATACTTAGAGTTAAGAATGGGACTTCCAAGATAGCTCAGTGATAAAGAATCCACCTGCCAATGCAGGACATGTCGGTTCCATCCCTGGGTCAAGAAGATCCCTTGGAGAAGGAAATGGCAACCCACTCCAGTATTCTTGCCTGGGAAATCCCATGGACAGAGGAACTCACTGGCTACACTCCATGGGGTCAGAAAGAGTTGGACATGACTAAACCACAACAAAAAGAGAATTAAGGCTAAACTNAGATCCCTTGGAGAAGGAAATGGCAACCCACTCCAGTATTCTTGCCTGGGAAATCCCATGGACAGAGGAACTCACTGGCTACACTCCATGGGGTCAGAAAGAGTTGGACATGACTAAACCACAACAAAAAGAGAATTAAGGCTAAACTTGTTGTCATTACACCCCGCTGACTCGAGCTACTTGAATAGATATCTTTCTATACTTTTGAAAGACCAAAGGGAGAGGTTCCTCCTAGCCTGCTTCCTCCATTCCCTCCCTTCATTTCTTCATTATATAAGTATTTGATTGCCTGCCATGTGTCAGACACTGATCTTCTTGCTGGGGCTACAGCAGCATACCCAGTTTCAAGAGAGCTTACAGTCAGGTAGGGGGTGTTCTTATGATCCATGGGTCACTTGCAATTGAATCACCCAAAGTATTTTGAGGACTTCGGAATCTGCATTTTTAAACAAGATTCTATATGACTCACATGCACATTAAAGCTGAGAAAACTTTAGATAAACAGGTTCCTACTGTATAGCATTGGGAACTATATTCAGTATCCTGTGACAAATCATAATAGAAAAGAATATGAAAAATGCATATACATGTATAACTTAATCACTCAGCTGTATAGCTGAAATTAGCACAATACTGTGAATCCACTACAAAAAAAATTTTTTTTCAAAGTATAGATCAAGTCCGTCTTCTTTTGTAAAATCTTCCTAAATCATTCGTGTTCAAAATTTCACCACCCTTCTCCATACTCTCAGCCATTTATAAGTCATGTCTTATTATGGCTCTTTAGATAGATAGATGATGTAATGTAATGGGGCCTCTTGTGTCACACTACTTTGAGTTCAACTTCTTACCTGTGTAAGTTTCTAGGCCTCAGTTTCCACATCTGAAATACTGTAATATTGTCTACCTTATAAGCACTGCTTTGAGGATTAAATGAGATGACCAATGACAATACTGAGCACAATATCTGGCATAGACTAAGAATCCAATAAAAGCTGACAGCTACCTTTATTTTACTTTCTTGTATTTGTATGCACTACTTCCACACTCAGCTGGGGCCAGTAGCAAGAAGAATCTTTTGCCTATACACAGTATGTCACAGTCAGATGTGCTATGACCTTTATTGGTTATGATGGCAGAACCAACTTTTGTAGGCCTACTGGGGTTTTTTCCTATAATATGCAAAGAACATAAAACTTTACTTCATCTCACACATATGGTTACTCAATAAGATTCAGAATCAGAATGAAGGGAGAAAGGAACATTTAATCCAAGATGATAAGAAACTAAAACAAAATGTCTTTCTGTTTTCTTGCATGCTTCATTTCAGGTATCATAGTTTATTTCACTACAAACTTGTTGCTTTGAACTTCTGACATATCAAATGCCACAAATGACTTGTTGATGTCAGGATGAATAAATCTTATATGTTAGTGAAATGACATGCCTTTCAATCTGTCATGTGTATTTCTCTTATTTATTTGTCTCTCATATTGATGGCAAAATGTATTATAATTAAAATTCTTTACAAAGAGAGAAAGTCTGCTGAAACCAGTTCAGTTCAGTTGCTCAATTGTGTCTGACTCTTTGTGACCCCAGGGACTGCAGCACGCCAGGCCTCCCTGTCCATCACCAACTCCCGGAGTCCACCCAAACCCATGTCCATCGAGTCGGTGATGCCATCCAACCATCTCACCCTCCATCATCCCTGTCTCCTCCTGCCCTCAATCTTTCCCAGCATCAGGGTCTTTTCAAGTGAGTCAGTTCTTCACATCAGGTGGCCAAAGTGTTGGAGTTTCAGCTTCAATGTCAGTCCTTCCAATGAACACCCAGGACTGATCTCCTTTAGGATGGACTGGTTGGATCTCCTTGCAGTCCAAGGGACTCTCAAGAGTCTGCTCCAGCACCCCAGTTCAAAAGCATCAATTCTTCGGTGCTCAGCTTTCTTTATAGTCCAAGTCTCACATCCATACATGACCGTTGGAAAAACCATAGCCTTGACCAGACGGACATTTGTTGACAAAGTAATGTCTCTGCTTTTTACTATGCTGTCTAGGTTGGTCATAACTTTCCTTCCAAGGAGTAAGCGTCTTTTAATTTCATGGCTGCAGTCACCATCTGCAGTGATCACTTCAATACAAAAACTAGATGCTAGTGTCACTAGGAACAAGTATGCTCTTCTGAAAAAAAAAATGACACAAAAATGTCTGAGAAGTAAAAAACTGTAGGTCAAGACAGTGTGGGCATAGGCAAGACTGATTCAAAATGCAGCCCAAGAACACTTGGTATAAAAATAGATTTGAATTTTAACTGGGTTTCAATATAGAGCTGAGAAACTTTAAATACAAAGATAGTGGTATTTGAGGAGGCCATAATGACAATAAGTCATTTTGCAGAATGTACGGAAATATGCTTTGATTAAAGTGATTAAGTACCAGATTATGATGTGAAACTATAATGAACCCTAGAAAAAAGTCAGCTTCTTTTATTCCTAGCAAGTTAAATTATATTTGCTAGTATTTGGAGTGTTACCATAGACACTATCAAGAACAAAAATTTCCTGGCAGTGAATATAATCCACAAACCCTCATGAGACTAAATATAAATACTGAATTTTACATACTTCTTATAAACCCAATAATACATCAGTAGACTTGCTAAGCAATTTTGTGGTATACGTAAAAAGTAATTTGCTATTAACACCCTACTTATATTAAAGAATATGGCAGCAGATGAGCAATTTATAATGTAAATAAATCTATTCTCTTTAATTTTCTTTCTCTTTTTTAAAATGTAAAATTTCTTAGACATTTATAGCCATCATGGTCTCAGTGAAGAATTTCCTGAGGATTAATTAATAAACTTCGAGGGAGCTGATACACCAAAGCACAGTCAATAATTGCAGGAGAAATTTGCTACAGGTCTTCTCACAAGACCTGTAAACCTAGGGATCTTATTCCATTGGGCAGTTCTGCTTCTTCTAATTCTCAGGATCCTATATGAAGAATAAAGGGTATTTATTTCAATAAATGGTATGTAATCCACCCAAGAGCTCAGCTGGGAAACTAGAACTCAGACTTGAGGTTTTCCTTTCCCCAAACACATGATCTAATTCCCTCTCTGTTTGCTGTACCTGCAAACTGTACAGCAGATCTATCCCATTCTCTCTGTCTGTGTTACCATCACCTAGAACCGGCTATCCTACCCTCTCCTGAAGCATGGCTCTAGCTTCCAAAATGGTCTACCTGTCTTGTTCCCACACCAGGACTTCAAGGAGAATCTGGAACGATCTTTAAAAAGTTTAATCACAGTAAGTCTGCTTCCTTAGAAGACTCCATAGATCTCTATCATGGTTACCTACTATGATGCCATATGTAAACCGGACTTTTCCAACCCTCTTCTCAAACTAGCCATATAGATCTTACTACTCAAAACTAGAAACCTTGTTCTAAACAAATGGTCTTCCCAGCTGGCTCCTCCCTCTCCCTGAAATGCACAGGTCAGGTCTTTACAAGACAGGCTTCTTCTCCTGTTTCAGGAATTAGCTGCAATGTTGCTTCCTCCAAGAGATCTGTCCTTAACCACTGTATGCAAAAATACCTGTTACTCTCTGTTATCCTACTCTGTTTTTCTTAGTGCTTATGACTGGCTTTTTTTTTTTTTTTTCAATAGACTGCCTCACCAAATAGAATGAAAGTTCCACCTCTGTCAATCTACCAATCAATTAACAACACCTAGCATAGGGATGGATAACCAGCAGAGCATTAATACATGTTTGTTGAATGAATGAATGGATGATTCTATCTAAGGTCTATGTTCAGTTCAGTTCATTTCAGTCGCTCAGTTGTGTTCCACTCTTTGCGACCCCATGGACTACAGCATGCCAGGAGTTGTCCAGCTTCAACTCCCGGAGTTTACTCAGACTCATGTCCATTGAGTCGGTGATGCCATCCAACCATCTTATTCTCTGTCGTCCCTTTCTCCACCCACCTTCAATCTTTCCCAGTATCAAGGTCTTTTCAAATGAGTCAGCTCTTCGCATCAGGTGGCCAAAGTATTGGAGTTTCAGCTTCAACATCAGTCCTTCCAATGAACATTCAGGACTGATCTCCTTTAGGATGGACTGGTTGGCTCTCTTTGCAGTCCAGGGGACTTTCAAGAGTCTCCAACACCATAGTTCAAAAGCATTAATTCTTTGGTGCTCAGCTTTCGTTATAGTCCAACTCTCACATCCATACATGACTACTGGAAAAACCATAGCCCTGACTAGACAGACGTTTGTTGACAAAGTAATGTTTCTGCTTTTTAATATGCTGTCTTGGTTGGTCATAACTTTCCTTCCAAGGAGTAAGCATCTTTTAATTTCATGGCTGCAATNGAACTCTTTAGCTTTTTCGATGATCCAGCAGATGTTGGCAATTTGATCTCTGGTTCCTCTGTCTTTTCTAAAAACAGTTTGAATATCTGGAAGTTCACGGTTCATGTATTGCTGAAATCTGGCTTGGAGAATTTTGAGCATTACTTTACTAGCATGTGATCACTTCTTTGGGATTTGAATGAAAACCAACCTTTTCCAGTCTTGTGGCCACTGCTGAGTTTTCCAAATTTGCTGGCTTATTGAGTGCAGCACTTTCACAGCATCATCTTTCAGGATTTGCAATAGCTCAACTGGAATTCCATCACCTCCGCTAGCTTGGTTGGTAGTGATGCTTCCTAAGGCCCACTTGAGTTCACATTCCAGGATGTCTGGCTCTAGGTGAGTGATCACACTATCATGATTATCTGGGTCATGAAGATCATTTTTGTACGGTTTTTCTGTGTATTCTTGCCACCTTTTCTTAGTATCTTCTGCTGCTGTTAGGTCCATACCATTTTGTCCTTTATTGTGCCCATCTTTGCATGAAAAGTTCCTTTGGTATCTCTAATTTTATTGAAGAGATCTCTAGTCTTTCCCATTCTATTGTTTTCCTCTATTTCTTTGCATTGATCACTGAGGAAGGCTTTCTTATCTCTCCTTGCTATTCTTTGGAACTCTGCATTCAAATGGGTATATCTTTCCTTTTCTCCTTTGATGTTCACTTCTCTTCTTTCCACAGCTATCTAGAAGGCCTCCTCGGACAGCCATTTTGCTTTTTTTTCATTTCTTTTTCTTGGGGATGGTCTTGATCCCTGTCTCCTGTACACTATCACGAACCTTCGACCATAGTTCATCAGGCACTCTATCAGATCTAGTCCCTTAAATCTATTTCTCACTTCCAATAGTGGTAAGGGATTTGATTTAGGTCATACCTGAATGGTCGAGTGGTTTTCCCTACTTTCTTCAATTTAAGTCTGAATTTGGCAATAAGGAGTTCATGATCTGAGCCACAGTCAGCTCCTGGTCTTGTTTTTCCTGACTGTATAGAGCTTCTCCATCTTTGGCTGCAAAGAATATATCAATCTGATTTCGGTGTTGACCATCTGGTGACGTCCTTGTGTAGGGTTACTAATACCCATCGTCTCTTTATACAACTTTCAAAGATAAGAAAAATGAGAAATTTCCTCTGAACTCCTTTCTTCTATACCTCATTTTTTGTGTGGACTTAAATTGGGAGAAACTTCGTAACGTATTTTTTCAGAGTGGTGTCATTACTTATAGAATTCTCAGATATAGTGTCCTTTCAGACAGACTTCTGTCAACGTGGTGGAGAGGATCGCATATCACAGATAATTGTATCAGTGCTATCAAATCAGTCAAATTCCAGAGGACACTGTAAAGACCTTTCCCACTCCCAATCTTTCAGCATCACTGCTTAGGTTAAATCACAATCGAATATTTAGAACATGAGACATTTCTATACATGACACTTGAAAATGACATTTGATCAGCTATATGTGAAAAACTCTGGCGATTGCAACAAGATGAGACGTATTAAGAAATAACCTTTATTATAAGAAATAATCTTTATTATTCAGTATTAAGAGCAACATACTTTCAGTGAATTATAAGCTGATAGGTCTCTGTTCTCAGTTGAGTCTCTGAGCAACTCAATCATCCATCAAGTGTTTTAGTTTCCTTATCTTAGGAAACTCTGGCTAAATCTCAAGAGAATCCGAGGTGAATAAGCCTAATGACCAGGACCTTTCTAGAAGTAAAGGATAACTTTGAAAGGTCCACTGTTTTAAACCACTGACCATCAGTTAAGGTACAAAGTTGAGTTCAATGAAAATTGGCTCTACAATATTTGAACTTGAAAAGTGCTAGAGGACAGTGTATTGTCTGTGTGTGTTTAGACATAACAAAGCTATTTTCAAGCACAGTCCTGGCAGAAGGCCCGTGGTAACTGCTCTGTGGGTCTGGTTACAATTATTTCACTATAGGGAACAACCCAGTGTAGCACATCCCTTTTCTGTCTGCTCAGCCTCATATGGAAATATGTGCTGTTTTTACTTCACAAATCCCTTTTTTCAGCCCTCCTCCTTGACTACGTTTTAATTTTCTGTCCCCCTGTTGCAGAATATAGCCCAGCCATTCATGCCAGAAATCTCAGCTCAGTTCTATGCCAGAACTACAACACTACAATACAGGAGAAACATTAAGAGGATGTGAAAGGAAGGGAATGTGTAATACCTCCTTCTTTACCCTGTAATTATACAGATCCTGGGCATACAGGCCTGTATACTCACGATCTGTGCATGTGCTAAGTTTTCGTTGAAATAAACAAAACTCTCCTAAAAGGAAAGAACTGGTATATCCACTGTTATTTTACCTCAGTCACCACATGCACTCATGCTCTCCGCCCACTGCAACATTTCATACAGCTGAATGTGGCCCTTGGGAGAATTGTTAATGGAACATTTTATCCTGAAATGTGGTTCTAATTAAAACAAAACAAAGAAGATAAGAGCAGTTTACAAGGTATCAGGCCTAAGATGCTAACTCCAATATTTAGAAATGTTTATGCCTATCATACTTTCTATGTGATCTCCCTTCAAGACGGTTGGTTTGAGAACTTTGCACCCCTAAATGAGTTACTTTAAATTGTTTTTTAAAAACTCCAGACTCCTTTTCAATTGCATTATGTATTAACTTCTCAAAATAACTGCATTTCAAATTTTTTTGGCAGTGGCCCATATTTTTCCTGCATTGGAAGTACACACGAGTAAGAGAGAGATTACAATGAAAGGTAAAACAGACACAAAGTGGCTGATGAATGGGAACTGCATAAAATTTATACAGATGGACATTTGGGGCTTATAAGAAATGCAGATGGTAGGTTCAATTACCTAAGAAAAGAATGTTGGGGATAGTATTTTGAAACCAACAGCATATGGTGTGAATCATCCTGTGGTCCAACACGTCTTTAATTTTTCACATGTAGATCATTCTATGTCTCACATTACCCCTTCCACCCAGATTAAGCCCAATTCTAAGGAATCGTTAGTAAACTGGGTAGGATGAATTGGAACAAGGCATGGGAGAAGTTGCTAGGCAGTATCAAGGAGAGAAACTGAAAAGTAAAAATATATGAAATTGAGCAATTTCATTAATTTCATTTGCTTTGTACAAAAAACAAGAAGGTTGAAATACACGGATGCTGCTAAGTCACTTCAGTCGTGTCTGACTCTGTGAGATCCCACAGACGGCAGCCCATGAGGCTCCCCCATCCCTGGGATTCTCCAGGCAAGAACACTGGAGTGGGTTGCCATTTCCTTCTCCAATGCATGAAAGTGAAAAGTGAAAGTGAAGTCGCTCAGTGGCGTCCGACTCTTAGCGACCCCATGGACTGCGGTCCACCAGACTCCTCCGTCCATGGGATTTTCCAGGCAAGAGTGCTGGAGTGGGGTGCCATTGCCTTCTCCAGAAATACATGGATATTTAATGTTTATTTAGAATTGACCTTGTTCAAAACATTGTACTTAAGGTGTCATGACACCAAAGTTCCAGTTTGGATCATCGAGTCTGATAATAGATTTTCATCCAAATCCTGTACCCTCTACCACCTTTCCACCAAAACTACTTCAATGACTTTCTTAAACTGTTTAGATATGAATATTAGTGTCCATTTGTACCCTTAATGAGATTAAAAGATCCTCTGAGGACAAGTGACATATTTTACAAATATTTAAATTATGCCCTGCCTAATTCACTTAGCTCCTATCATGATGCTTTAAAAATTATTTTTAGTATACAATAGATATTGATTACATATACATTAATGAAGACTGTAAAGTACAATCTTTACTCTCAAGGAATTTAAGCCTTGTTTGGAAGCTAATACATACAAAAACATCTTCTGTACAAGAACAGAAACTGTCTAAGTTATCTAGAACTATATTGTTCCTATATATATCCTACAATCTTGTTCTAGATATACCTATATGGTATATTCTATAAACCAGTGGTCATGGGACAATTGAAATAAGAGAGAACAGACAGATAAAAAGAAAGTAGATGAGCCCACCTAGGAATGTGTGTGTACGTATGCATGCATATATGAAGCATACCAAGGGTAGCAGGCTTCCCAGGTGGTTCTAGTAGTGAGGAACTCGGCGGCCCATGCAAGAGACATAAGAGACCCTGGGTTGCGAAGATCCTCTGGAGGAAGGCACAGCAACCCACTCCAGTGTTCTTGCCTGGAGAACCCCATGACAGAGGAGCCTGGCAAACCATGATCCATAGGGTCACAAAGAGTTAGACGGGAAAGAAGCGAATTAGCACATACCAAGGAGAGCTACCATTCAATGTACCAGGTCTAACTTTAGTATATACAGAATACATACATGCAGATATTGAATAGACATATGTATAGAATGGAAAACACAGGATACAGAGTAGAACAGAATAGTAGGTACCACCTCAATTTATTTATTTAGATCTAGATTTATTATATGTTCTCAAAGGGCACTCTCCCTCTGGCCCCTGAGATATGAAATCTGAGGCAAAGGTTTTAGGTCACTTAAAACAAGAATTCATGGCAGATTCCCTGTATCAGTCCTAAATAATTTCAGATGTTTCTACCCAATTCAGTCCCTTTTATTTACCATTCACTGTGCAACATTTCTAGTTTGCTGAGTTCATATTATTCAAATTTCCAATGAGAGACCACTTGCAATTCAAGGCAAAAAGATTTCTCTGGTGAACTTAAATTTTGAATTTCTTGAGCTAATGCTGATAATTTAACATATAAAACAGTCTACGAAAATGGCTTTCCTCTGCTAATAGTTGCAGACTCAAGGCAGGAAAACTTTCAGTAAAACAGAGTTTATGATTGTGAACACTATGTTTTTTATGAATGTCAGTTATTTCAACTCTATTTTATAAACCGTTTTATATAAAACATCATTTGCTAGCAACATATTTCTTCTTTCTACTTGTCTGGAATACTGGTAATATATACTAGCACTGAGATACAAAGCAACTTACAAATGTGACTTGATGTTTTTCTAGGTTGTTCACTCAAAACTATTAGTCGTGTTTCACTACTTTCTAGCAATGTCACTCCTGGGCATATATCCAAACAAAACTCTAAACTAAAAAGATACACGTACCTTTATGTTCAGAGCAGCACTATGCACAACAGTTAAGACATGGAAACAACCTAAATATCCATCGACAGATGAGTGTGTCAGGAAGAGGTGGTATTCATACATACACAGTGAAATACTACTCAGCCACAAAGAAGAACGAAATAAAGTCTTCTGCAGTGACACTGATACAACCAGATTATGATTCTTAAGTAAGTCAGAGAGAGAGACAAGTACCATGTGATATCACTTACATGTGGAATCTAAAATATGGCACAAATGAACTTATCTGTGAAACAGAAACAGACTCAACAGTCAGAGAAAAGACTAGTGGTTGCCAAGGTGGAGGGGTTTGGGGGAGGGATGAGTGGGAGTTGGGGTTAGCAAACCTAAATTATCATACATGGAATGGATAAACAAGGTCCTACTGTACAGCACAGAGAACAACTATGTTCAGCATCCTATGATTAAGCATAACGGAAAATAATATTTCAAAAATAATGTGTGTATATATATATGTATGTGTACATATGAGCCACTTTGTTGTACAGCAGCAATTAACAGAAAATTGTAAATCAACTACACTTCAATAAAAAATAAAGAAACCTGCTTCCAGGACACATTTTACTTACATGTTTCCAGTTATACTATTTAAAAAGACATCATTTTAAGTAGTGATGACCCAAATGATAATTAGTTTACTTGTAATCACTGATTACATATCCCCTATTCACTCGAAAAAGCTGGCTTAAAGCTCAACATTCAGAAAACGAAGATCATGGCATCTTGTCCCATCACTTCATGGCAAATAGATGGGGAAACAGTGCAAACAGTGTCAGACTTTATTTTGAGGGGGCTCCAAAATCACTGTAGATGTTGACTGCAGCCATGAAATTAAAAGACGCTTACTCCTTGGAAGGAAAGTTATCATCAACCTAGATAGCATATTGAAAAGCAGAGACATCACTTTGCCAAAAAGGTCCGTCTAGTCAAGGCTATGGTTTTTCCAGGGATCATGTATGCATGTGAGAGTTGGACTGTGAAGAAAGCTGAGCACCAAAGAATTGATGCTTTTGAACTCTGGTGTTGGAGAAAACTCTTGAGAGTTCCTTGGACTGCAAGGAGATCCAACCAGTCCATTCTGAAGGAGATCAGATTTCTGGGATTTCTTTGGAAGGAATGATGCTAAAGCTGAAACTCCAGTACTTTGGCCACCTCATGCGAAGAGTTGACTCATTGGAAAAGACTCTGATGCCGGGAGGGATTGGGGGCAGGAGGAGAAGGGGACGACAGAGGATGAGATGGCTGGATGGCATCACTGACTCTATGGACGTGAGTCTGAGTGAACTCCGGGAGTTGGTGATGGACAGGGAGGCCTGGCGTGCTGCGATCCATGGGGTCACAAAGAGTCGGACATAACTGAGCAACTGAACTGAACTGATTCATTAAAAAAAAAAAAAAAAAAACCCACCCAGAAAATTACTTCTAAATCCACAAAATCCGAATTAGAGAAATACTATAAATCTCTGAATCAATACATGTGTGATGAGGGTACCCCAACACAGAAACGGTTTTCTCTCCTTTCTTTTAAGACACCAGTGTTTTCTCTTATTCTGAAGTTGCTCATAATTTTTAGAAGGGAAACTATTTAGAGCTTCTTTCAGCCAGGGACCATCCTTGGGAACAGGAGGAAGTTGCCTACTAATTAGAGAGGTAAAGTTATGATCAGACTGTCAGAGGTGGCTGTAGAGCTTAAAGAGGCTCAGACTCAGGGCAAAAAAGGAAGGGAGGCAGCTTTCTGGAGGAACTGAAGAATCCTTCCAGTCTGGGGAGTGGTACACTTTTACCGCAGGGTCCAGGGGTGTGTTACAGTGGAGACCGTTGCAACACATGTTCTTATAAACCCTATAGGATAAGGATGGCCTACAGGTCCCATTACAGCAGAGTTAATGATCAAACTTTTTTGCATTCAGATAAGAGATCAGAACACTTTTAACTTATTTGTCTCTGTGTCTTATATTTGTTTTCTCTTCCCTTAGTTTCCTAAGGAGATTTTTCAGAAAAGCTCCAACCTTAGGGCAACAACAAGAAGACTCAGAAGGCAAAGGGCCAATGGTTGGAGTTAGACTAAGATGCAGGCAATCTGCTGATGCAGGCAAGCACTTGCCGATGTAAAGGAAGCAGGTTGTAGGGAAGCTGGGAGGTAAGAGTCTTCCCCAAGGAAATACTACTGCAACTAGTGACACCGTGAGAAATGACGCATACCTCCTCGTCGGATAGCAAGAGCTAAGACATGCAGCGGAATGGGGACTGGCAGTCTATGCCTGCAGTTTTTCACCAGAACACTCAGCCTCATCCAGGGACTCATCAGACCTGAGCAGGGGGTGTGTATCTGAAGTGTTGGCCAGAGTTCTGGGCCAGAATTCTGCCCAGCTCTGGGGTCTCTCTCGTCCCTCCTTTTATAAGGGAGTATAGTGGTCCACCTCCCCACCCCAATCCTTGTTTTCTCTTTCTGTGGTTTCAATCACCCATCAAGCCTGGTCCAGAAATATTAAGTGGAAAATTCCAGAAACAATTCATAAGTTTAAATTGCACACCATTCTGAGTAGCGTGATGAAATTTCATACAGTCCAGCTCTGTCCCGTCTGGGATCCCCAACCATGGGGTGATGATCCAGATCACTCAAAGATGACCCTCCTTCTTATGCACTATGAGAAGGGTAACAGTATGCCCGTGCCATTCACTTCACCTCTCTCAACATGGAGGCGTCTCATCATCTCACATCATCACAAGAAAAGTAAGTACAGTTCTACTGTTCTATAAGATACTTTGAAAGAGATCACATTCATATAACTGTTAGTACAGTGTTTTACTATAATTGTTCTATTTTCACTTATTGTTGTTCGCTTCTTACTGTGCCTAACTTATAAATTAAGCTTTGTTACAGATATGTACTTATGGGAAAAAACATAGTACTATAGGACTTGGTACTATCTGCAGTTAAAGGCATCTGCATGCCTTTAACTTGGACTTGGTACTATCTGTAGTACCTGCCTTTAACTTGGAACATGGATAAGGGGGAACTACTATCAGGCTCTTCAGCATGTGATAGTAAAGGCTGAATCTCAAAACATTGCCAATGCTGAAGTGTTGCTAAGAAGCACTAGTCATACAGGCTGAGTGACTGGGGGATGTACGCTTACCAGGGTTAAACTTAGCTTCAGAACAATTGCAACCATGGTACACTGTTACTTGAGTTCCTCACCACAATTTCTCAGTTTAGATCCTTTTTCTCCTGTGGGAGGCCTATTGCTTACTGGAGCTAGTTTGTCCATGTCTGACCCACTCTTTAGGTACTGAGACCTCTTTTCCCTAACGTTCAGCTTCACTTACAAGCAGAGATTGGCCTGTAGAACAAACTGATGGAGATGTATGGAAAGATTCACTCTTTCTCATATGATCAGGTTGTTTACTGTATACTGTGGCCAAATCATTGGACTAGACCACTTAAAAACCTTAAAATATACTGGATTTTCTACCTAAGCTGCATTTTACGAACTTCCTTCCACCCATCACAGTTTTGGCAAAAACCAATCTTAAAAAAAATACTCAAAATTTGCTCAAAATGCAAAGGAAAAGAAAACAGGCAGCTTTCCAGTGTGTTCCCTGGACCCAAAGCAACCTTATCCAACTGAGTGTGTTGTTTGAAGCATAAAATTAAGGATTTTTCATTTGAGCTTGAATAGCAGTTAAAGGAATTATTGCTGAAAATATTAGTGTTATAGTAATAGTTCAAGTAACTAAGTAGCATGTGGTTCTATAGCCACAGTTATAGTACTTAGTTGCTACATTTGAGATTATTGATCTCTTTTTGGTGGGGGTATGGGGGAACAGAGAGATGCAGGAAGAATTCCTGATTTTCTTTCAGGATTTTGTGGACAGAAAAATATTCCAGAGAAACAACCCAGAATTTCAGAATGAAGATGATATATTCTTTAAAATCCAATTTAGTCACCAAATTAGAAACACAGACACTTAATCTGCTGTCACAACAGTCCAGAGAAAGGTTATAAAGTGAGAACAGGATAAATGCCAGTTCCTTGCTAAACTTTAAACACTTTAAAAGATATAATACATTGAGATGATTTAACACTTAGTTAACACTGTCCAAAAAACCCAAACATTCACTGTCAATGTTAAGGGGCAGGAGGCCACCTAAAGATAGGGTATCTGCTGTGGTCTGAATAGCTGTGTCCCCTCAAAATCCATATGTCAACATCTAACACCCAATAGGTGTTAGGATTAGGAGATGGGGCCTTTGGGAGGTGATCAGGTGACAAGGTTGGCGCCCTCCTGAATGGGACCAGTGCTCTTATAAGAGATTTCAGAGCTCTCCCTTGCCCTCCCTCCCCTTCTACCATGTAAGGCCAAATAGGCAGTGGGTCCATGCCAGACACTGAATCTGCTGGCACCTTGATCTTGGATGTTCCAGCTTCTCAAGCTGTGAGAAATAAGTGTTGTGCATAAGCTACTCAGCTTATGGTATTTTGTCACAACAGCTCAAATGTGCTAACAGGGCACCATCCCGAGTCTGTGTTCTTCTGCCTGTCTCAGTCCAAGGAATTACACATGACTTAGCAATTGACGGAATCCACATTACACTGAGGCCCAACTGCCTTACAGAGGCTGTCTGCCTTACAAAGCATCAGCTGTAAATGTTGGGAAGCCATCTGTGTACTGAGAATGACACTGTACTGTTATTAACGCCCAAGTCTCGTCACGATTCTTATATTCTTTTCCTGTCACCTGCTATTGTTCTACATCAGATTTAGATGAAAGAACCTTTCCAGTCCTCCCTAGGGCAGTGGTGCAAAGCTATTTTTGGAAAAACACTTAACATCATTACTTCAGTTCTTTTTTGTCATGACCCTCTTGTACGATGGCCTCAGTGTGCAGGTTCACAATCCCTTCTACAAAATTCTTGGGCCAGATGTGTTTGGAATTCAAGATTTTTCAGGTACGGTGTCCTTAGCATGTAGTACACAAAACTTCCAGTGAGGTCCAAGCCAGCACCTCATAATCAAATACATTAACGTTTCTGCAGGGAAATGTATGAATTTTCACAATAAAGAAAAACTGTAAACAGCCTCAAATTAGTTTAGGGCAAGCTTTGCCGTCAAATGAGTTTTGGTGTCAGATTTGCAAAAACTACTGTCAGTTTTGGGGGCATTTTGGCTTTTGAAATTGAGGATAAGAAAGTGTCAATCTCTACTGGGTTTTCAAAGAGTTAAAACAAACTGAACTATTGGTGCTTAGAGAAAGAAGAGTCGAAAACTACCACCATACAAATCTAATCCAGGAACCTAAAATAACCCTTTCAAAGGGGTCTTTGAAACAACACATTTGACTACATTAAATAGGGCTTTATGGTAAGTGGGTTGCCTTTCTTCCTGGGCTCCCATCATATGATCCTTGACATATGTTATTCCCCTGAGTGAGTCTGTGATGATTCTACTGTCATGGAATCTAAGCTTGCATTGCTGACCTGCAGGGAAAGGGCCCAGAAGTAGGCAGACCTAAGCGTTCTGAAACTCACAGAACATTCCCAGACTAGAATAAAAACCTCAGCAAGGCAAGAAGAGTGTTACAGCCAACTGGCAAGCTTACACTATGACTCCAGAATAAAGTAATTACACTGTTTGATTTTTTAAGAAGATAACCCCAAAAGTTGCCTTTTCTCTTAATATAGGGGAACCGTTTGTTAAGCCCTACTCTTTGAAGTTTTAAAGGTGGAATTGTGAAGATTATATTCTGGGTTGTGCTAGGGATTATATACTAACAAAGGGATAAAGTGCCCTTGAGCTGAGGGGCTGTCACCAGTGGAGACAAATGGAGGTAAAGGCTTACTTGGCTTCCAGGGCCAGCGCGATGATGCCTGCAGCCATGGGGGCCGAGGCTGATGTCCCTGTGTGGTTGTCCGTGCAACGCTGCCTCAGATCTGTAGTGATCTAGAAGACAGAAGTGGAAAATTTAGGGCTCTGGAGTCAATGTGAGTCACATACAAGCAGAAAGAAATTTACTCATAAAACTGGAATGGAGGAGTGTTGAAATAGTTGTTTTAAATTCCTGGTTCCTGTGCTCCTGTGACCGTATCACTTCCAGAGAATTGCCTGTGTAAATCAACTTTGCAAAGGGAAGGGTCTGGAAACTGGATTCCACTTGTGTTACAACCGGGGTCAAGACTAAGGTGAGCCTTTGGCCTGAAACACACAGGTTGTGTAAGTTTATCCTTAAAATCTACACCTAGCCACCTCACTTGCCTCACTCTGGTCCCGGCTTTAGCTAACATCAATGTACTTTTATTACCCCAACATTTTAAGTAATCAAACATGTTGAGCCAATCACCAGACATTGAGTTAAACAGCATCAGCGTAAGGAATAAAAGTACAGGGTCTTGTTCCTGCCCTCCTAGAACTATCACCTTGGAAAAGCTGCAGGTGCAAGCAAAAGATTTGTTGTTTTAGAAGGAACATTTGCTTAAAGACTCATTTTTAGGATACACAGGAATGTGACTTGGCTGAACCAAACTTTAAATCCTGACACATTTAACACAAACACTAAAAACAAGGTTGAAGCCAGTGCAACTGATGTGAAATTAACAGCCCTAAGTACATGCTTGAAAACTATAGGAGATTAGCCATTTTCCATTGTTTTGAAAACAAAAATGTAAGAATCAGATCATTGTCTCCTCTTGGATTGAAACCAGTTCCCTTTAGCTGTGGTTAAATAACATGCCCATCAGCAAGGGCAGGGTTTCTCAACCTGTGTTTCATGATCATTTCCTGAAGGAAGAAAAATAAAATGCAGATTCTTCATAACCAGCGAAAGGAACCATAAGGGTAAAAGATTTTGCAAACCATTATAACAGCTGAGATTTAAAAATCCTTTCTCCCTGATAAGAATCAATTTTTGCACTCCCCCCTTGAGACTAACAGCCCTCCCGTTGGGAAGGTATAAGGCTTATGAGATGAACTTACTAGGACTCACATCACAGCTATTGAAAGACACTGTAAAGCTTTCTCAGGCATCAAGATAAGTACATTGCCCATATTTTACAGGTAAGAAAACTGAAGTGAGAACATACCTGGTGGCTCAGTGGTCAAGAATGTGCCTGCCAATGCAGGAGACATGGGTTCCCTCCCTGATCTGGGAAGATTCCACATGCTGCAGAGCAACTAAGCCTATGCTCTAGAGCCCAGGAGCCGCAACTACTGAGTCCTTGTGTCTCAACTACTGAAGCCCATGCACCTTAGAGTCTGTGCTCCCCAACAAAAGCAGCCACCATGATGAGAAGCTTGGGCACTGAAACCAGAGATAGCCCTGCTCGCTGCAACTAGAGAAAAGCCCGCGCGGAATGAAGACCCAGCATGGCCATCGATTAACAAATAAAATGATAAGAAAAATGAAGAAGAAAGGAAAACAGGTGAAAGATCAGCAGAAAGGTGCAGGGAGACAGAGGTGGCTAAAACAAAGCCCTGCTTTTCTAAGGTGCATCCTTCAAGAGAAGTATGCAGATAAGCTGACTTGGAAAGAAATTTGATCATCACCAAAAGAAACTAATGCGTAACTCCTTAGAAATGAATCCTCCCCTAAAAGTTTCCTTGGTGTCGTATGAGGATGTCTGAAGGGACTCTTTAATTATCACTTATAAAGCGAGATGGACATCTTGGTGATTTCATTTCACACGACACCATCAGTGTTCACTGTCTGTTCCTAATGCTTTTTGACACCTCTAATATTACCAGCTTGGGCTTCCAAGGTGGCAAAAGTGGTAAAGAACCCGCCTGCCAATGCAGGAGACTTAAGAGACACAGCTTCAATCCCTGAGTCGGGAAGATACCCTGGAGGAGAAAACGGCAACCCACTCCAGTATTCTTGCCTGGAGAATTCAATGGACAGAGAAGCCTGGCGGGCTACAGTCCATAGAGTTGCACAGAGTTGGACACGACTGAAGTGACTTATGCATGCACACGTTACCAGCTTAGCCATCCTAGAGAGGTGCTGATACAAAAGAAGCAGGAGAAAGAACAAAAATATAGATAACCACATAGATATGGTGGCAGTAGAGAAGAGAAGAGTCTTGTGCTCTTCTTTGAACTAACTGATCGCTGGGCAAGAGCCCAGCACTGTGTTTGGCAAGCAGGGAGAGTTGTTTCTAGATTCACAGATTTGATTAACCAGCCATCCACGGAGCCTCCACATTGTAGATGTTCAAGAGATAGCTGGGTAAAGAGAGCCCTACCTGTTTCTCCATTAAGAAACCCTCTTGCACTGTTGGTGGGAAGGTAAATTGATGTTGCTACTATGAGAACAGTATGAAGAGTCCTTAAAATCTAAACCTAGAACTACCATATGAGTCAGCAATCCCACTACTTGGCATATACCCTGAGAAAGTCACAATTCAAAGAGACACATGTACACCAACGTTCACTGCAGAGCTATTTACAATAGCCAGGACACAGAAGGACCTAAATGTTCATCAACAGGTGAATGGGTAAAGATGTGGTGTTTGTATGCAATGGAATATTACTTAGTTACAAAAATGAATGAAATTGGGTCATTTATAGTGATGTGGATGGACCTAATAAAGTCTGTCATAGTGAAGTAAGTCAAAAAGAGAAAAAAAATACTGTATACTAATGCATACACATTAAAAATACTGTATACATTATGCATAATGCATAATATATGGAAGTGAGAGTTGGACTATAAAGAAAGCTGAGCACTGAAGAATTGATGCTTTTGAACTGTGGTGTTGGAGAAGACTCTTGAGAGTCTCTTGGACTGCAAGGTGATACAACCAGTCAGTCCTAAAGGAAATCAATCCTGAATATTCATTGGAAGGACAGATGCTGAAGCTCAAGCTCCAATACTTCGGCCACCTGTTGGAAAGAACTGACTTGTTTAAAAAAACCCTGATGCGGGGAAAGATTGAAGGCAGGAGGAGAAGGGGACTACAAAGGATGAGATGGATGGATGGCATCACCGACTTGATGGACATGAGTTTGAGCAAGCTCCAGGAGCTGGTGATGGACAGGGAAGCCTGGCGTGCTGCAGTCCACGGGGGCACAAAGAGTCAGACACGACTGAGCGATTGAACTGAAAGTATAGACATGAAATCTAGCAACATGGTACAGATGAACCTGTTTGCAGGGCAAGAAGAGATGTGATGTAGAGAAGGGATATGGGGACATGATGTGGGGAGAGGAGAGTAGGATGAATTGGGAGAGAAGCATTAAAATATATACACTAACACGTAAAACAGACAGCTAGTGGAAAGCTGCTGCACAGCACAGGAAGCTCAGCCCAGCGCTCTGATGACCTAGGACGGTGGTTTAGGGGTAGGGTGGGAGGGAGGCTGAAGAGGGAGGGGTTATATGTAACTTACAGCTGATTCACTTTGCTGTACAGCAAACCCAACATTATAAAGCAACTATGCTGTTATTTGTTTAGTTCCAAGTTACATCTGACTTATTTGGGATCCCATGGACTGGCTCCTCTGTCGATGAGATTTTCCAGGAAAGAGTACTAGAGTGGTTTGCCATTTTCTTTGCCAGGGGATCTTACTAACCCAGGGATCGAACCCGCGTCTCCTGCATTGTCAAGAGGATTCTTTACCACTGAACCACCTCAAGCCCTTAAAGCTATGATACGCCAATAATAAAATTTCTAAAAATTAAAAAAGAAACTTCTGAGATATTCAATTGTTGACTTTAAAAAGGTATTTCTTTTTGTGGGGGGTGTGGGTAAAAAAACCCCACAGATTTACCGCTTTAATAACTTTTAACAACATACAGTACAGTATTGCTAATTACGTGCACAGTGTTGTGCAATTCTAGAGCCCTATGATATTTTCATCTTGCAGGACTGAACTTCTACCCATTAAACAACTCCCCACCCCCTCTTCCTGGCAACCACCACTCTACTGTCTGCTTCTATGCCTGTTACTGCTCTCGGTACCTCATGTCAGTGGAATTACCCAGCATTTTGTGTGTGAGTGTGTGTGACTAGCTTATTTCACTTAGAATAATGTCCTCAAGGCTCATTCATGTTGTAGACTATGGCAGGATTTCCTTCTTTTTAGGCTGCATAATATTCCACTGTATTACTCCATTGTGTTATCTAGTATATTTTCTTTATTGATTTATCTGTCAATGGGCAAATGACAGATGAATGGATGTGTTGCTTCCACCTCTTGCTTATTGTGAATAATGCTGCAATAAACATGGGTGTGTAAATGTCTCTTCCAGATCCTGTTTTCAATTCTTTTGGATATATACCCAGAAGTGGGGCTGATGGACTATCAAAAAGTGATTTCTATTTCATTCGAATATATGGGTGAATCTGCAGCCTTATTTCCCAAAGGCCTGGTCCCTGAGTCAATGCATCAACAGCACAGACGCGGCCTTTTTCCAGGTCTCTAGATACACTGCTGTTGGGAGCTGGCCTTGCCTGCATTCTTCTCATTTTACCTCACCCTCGTGGCCACATTCCTTTGCCAAGTTCTATTTTTTTTCAATGACTGGTGCCTGAATTCAAGACTTTTCATGATGTTTTCCCACTTGGCTCACTTTGCTTATTCTTCAGCTGCACCAGAATGCACCGCTTTCAATGCACAGAAACAAATCCAGAATAAACACTCCAAGTGTGTGTACAGTGTTTTTGAATCTAAAAAAAACCACCTCCAGCCAATCTCAAACGTGAACAATAAAAATTTTATAATGTTGGATTTGCCATATGCTCCATCCAAATAGAGTCAGCAGGCATAGACACATACGATATATACGTAAATAAAAAACTACCCAGTACCTTTATATATAAACACCAATTTACTCTGAAATGCTATTAATATAGGTTTGTAGAATTCGACAACATCACTGTTGTGCTTTTATATTTTTCTCCCAATCAATTTCACTAAATGAAACTTGAGCAGTAAGTAGCAGTGTTAATGGATTAGAACAGGAAGGTGATGGAAAGAAGGGAGGTTAAAAGGAATGAAGAAAAAAGAAACAAAAACATCCTCACTCCCTTCTCATCCTGCTTTAAGTGAAAATTCCAGCTGGGTCATTTCAAAGAGGAAGTTACTGTCAGTGGTGGAGATATTTAGGTGTAAATTACCAAAAAGATCTAAGGCAGGGTTTTCATCATTAAGAGAAGCCACAGTATCAGGATATTTTTATGTGCATCTTTAGAAGGAAAAGGCAAAGACCACCAAGAAGCAATCTTGAAGGAAAAATGATGTTCCCCAAACCGGAACCACAGGGGGTAACCCCATTAATCTCAGTGCATACATACAAGCTCCGACAGTGTGATTTAAAGGAGAAGCTGCATTCAAGGCTCAGCCCATATCACGGGGCTGGGGGTTCAGAGATGTGATGTGTGAAAACGGAACAACAAAGCACTTTAAGTTTCGATTCCATTTCAGAGAGTGTCTCAGAATTTGGTTTTGGTCCCGCTGGCGCATCTTGCATGCTCCAAATTCCCTAAATTCACTACCCAAATCAGAAACAGAATTTTTCTCCACAGAACTTCTCATATTGCTCAAGAAAATATCATTTCTGTCCATCAGAGTGAAGGAAACAGGAGATGACACCAGGCCCCATGCCAGATCAAAGCTGTCTTGATCAGCAAATTAGATTTTCAGCCTGTCCCAGGATGAGTAGCAGATGGCTTTTGGAGTCTGCAAAGTTAGGGATGTCGTCCTGATCTGGTGAAAAGAGGTGGGTATTGTTCAGGTCGAGTCAGGCTCCCTCTAAGAAGAACCATCCCTTTTTCTCATCCTAAGCTCTTATTTCCTAATATTTCACATTTCATTACTTGGGCTGATTGGATCTTTTATTCTAGCTTGTTGATGTAATTCTCCAGGGAATCTCAGTTCAGATTGAGTCTGGCCATAAATGACAATTCTTTATAGCAACCCTACAGTTAAGAGTTTCTATCTCCCTGAGACCCTGTGATCTGTTTTATTTTGAAGGTGCCATATTGTCTCATATCTGTTAAAAGAACAGCTCAAGAGATATTTTTAAAACATGAAATGATTCTGTCTGTTAGGTTGAATTTATTTCTGGTATTGATTTGGATTTAGATTAGAAATGTGCTTCAAGGACAGAAACAAAATCTTAAATGTGCTAATGAATAAAATAGGAGATGCTGATTTATTAAGCCAGCAAAATAAAAAGGAACTGAAGACCAACTAAAAGCTTTCTGTGTTCACTGAAGTCACAAAGACTGGTGTAGAATTCATTCATGACTGACAAGGCCACACAAAACTCCACTCCCATGCTGCAATGAGAATCTGTAGAGTGCAAATGTAAGATTTTGCTTATATATGTGAGATTGCTATCACTAAAGAAGGATACCACCTTATATCTTTAAAAAATTTTTTTTGGATCTCTATAATGTTCAGTTCAGTGCTGAGTACAGAGCAAAGGTACAGTATTGGCTACATTGAATAACTAGTGTCAAGCTACTGTACGCTCATTTTGTTCTATATTTTAAACTCTCCCACTTGTTAGGAGAGACTTCAAGGTTATTTTTTTATAGGTTTCTAAATATAAACTTATAAGCAGCCTACAAAAATTATGTGTGTATGTGTATATACACAGTTCCGGGGCTACAGCAGAACCCCTCTTACTAGACGCACTGCTAACACTAGATGCACTGCTTTGAAAGTGACTAACACAGCAAGTGCAGAGAGTGAGGGCAGTGAACAATGCGTGTATAGGTGTATGCACACATCGGTGTATGTAAAATTACCTTTGATCCCTCAAGAACTCTACAAGGGAGATACGCTATTTATTAACTAAGGAAATGGAGGCTCAGAAAGACTCATGAGCCGAAGGACATGCAGTCACTAAAGAGCTAGTAAGGGGTGAAGTATTAAATCCTGAAATGGCAGCAAAATAAAAAGCTGAGCTATGGAGTGTAGTCACCGATCAGAGCAAAGGTGGCAGTTTCAGACTATCACCAGCAGTCTCAGGGGAACCACCCCTGGGCTCCTTCCCTGTCAGCAGGTGGGTGTCTCCATTCTCCCTCAGGCCACAATCAACATTAGGACTTTTCAGGAATAAATTTGTCCCTCCTTCTATTTAACATTCTTGAGAGAATATGGATCAAATGTCCATACAAACTAAACACATCTGGATTTGCTAGCTTTGACTTATGAAAAATCATGACATTTCCCAAATCAAAAGGAGAAACAGAAAGATGACAGTAATGACTGCTTCTGAATAATGAATTGGGTAGTGAGAAAGGGTACTTTCTGCAAAAAGGAAATGTGTAGTTGCTTAGGAATATTAAAAGCAATAAGATAATTCCTCCACATGGAATTGGTCTTTCAGGCCAACCCTGAGATACCCCAGGCAGCAAGTTTGACATGAACACAAATGAATAAAATGACATCAGAAGAGGGCTGAGCAGAGCATACATTCTCTAAACCTTGGCTCACAAAACCCCTGGAGGGGGAATACAATGGCCTCCATATTCCAAACACTGAGGGAAATTACTAGAGAAAAAAAAAAAGATAAAGGCTGAACTAGTTCCAAAAGAAGCAGATAATTTAATGATGGAATGACTGGAGGAAGAGGAAAGGTTTATCTCTAACAAAGAACTTGGGAGAAATTCAGAAGGTAGTGAAGGGTTATATAAAGACAGGACCTTTAACGCTCCTTGACACTAAGAATGGTTGGATATACAGTTTTATGTAGCAGGATTCCTGCAGGAATTTCCTATGTGAAATATATCGTCAAATACCCTTTGCCTTTCACCAAATTCTCTGAAAGAGAGAGAATACCCACCTGTCTCCTGTCACAATATGAACCCCCTGTGATGCTTCTATTTTTTCCAATGTCTGAGAGTCGGTTATGCCCAAACATTTATGGAGCTCAGGTTCTCGGAGGTACAAAATAAAGTCTTCAACCTCAAGTGGTTTCCAGTCTGGTATGGAAAATGTATAGTCAATAAGCAAATGAGAATAAAATGACATCAGAAGAGGGCTGAGCAGAGCATACATTCTCTAAACCTTGGCTCACAAAACCCCTGGAGGGGGAATACAATGGCCTCCATATTCCAAACACTGAGGGAAATTACTAGAGAAAAAAAAAAAGATAAAGGCTGAACTAGTTCCAAAAGAAGCAGATAATTTAATGATGGAATGACTGGAGGAAGAGGAAAGGTTTATCTCTAACAAAGAACTTGGGAGAAATTCAGAAGGTAGTGAAGGGTTATATAAAGACAGGACCTTTAACGCTCCTTGACACTAAGAATGGTTGGATATACAGTTTTATGTAGCAGGATTCCTGCAGCAATTTCCTATGTGAAATATATCGTCAAATACCCTTTGCCTTTCACCAAATTCTCTGAAAGAGAGAGAATACCCACCTGTCTCCTGTCACAATATGAACCCCCTGTGATGCTTCTATTTTTTCCAATGTCTGAGAGTCGGTTATGCCCAAACATTTATGGAGCTCAGGTTCTCGGAGGTACAAAATAAAGTCTTCAACCTCAAGTGGTTTCCAGTCTGGTATGGAAAATGTATAGTCAATAAGCAAATGTGTAACATCACATTAAGTAGCTCTAACGACACTAGAAAGAAAATTGAACAGGATAAAAGAGTAGAGTGTAGGGGAGGGTCGCACCATTCTTTCAAGGGATGGTAAGGAGGAACAGTCCTCCTGAAGGAAAATTTGAGAAGAGGGATAAAAGTGCTTTCTGGGGAAACAGTATTCCTGCCAGATGTCATGTCTCACATGAGAGGTGAAATCACACAAAATGCCTGGTGTGAAATCACACAAAAGGCATAGTAACCTTGGGGAGCTCAACGCCAGGCCATAGGAATTAGCAACTCAGACTGGCAAAGGGCTTAGGTGTTTTGCAAGAGGACTGATTGTCTGAGGCAATTAAGAAGAGGTCAAAGGCATGAAATTCAAAATTAGTGAGCCATAAAAATAAAAATATGCTGCTTGATGTAATTACCACCAGTCCCATGTGGATATTTAATTTTAAATCAGTTAAAACTTAACAAATTAAAATTAAAGTTCCTCCATTGGACTGGCCACATTTCACAATAGCTACATATGTCTAGTGACTACCAGTTTGGCAGCACAAATGGAGAACCTTTCCATTATAGCAGAAAGTTCTACTGGGCCACGCTGATATAAAGGACTATGAAACAAATTGTTCATTGTATTCAGAGTGTATAAAACTTGAATATACGGTTGCCAAGAATATAAATGAAAGTAAATGTACTAAATTTAAAAATTAAGATTACTTTCCATACTAAAAAAAAAATAGTGGGCCAAGTAGTGAAAAACAATGGATGTCTATATATTCCACAAACTTTCATTTTTTTGATCACTGTGAACAGAACCTCAAACAGGCAAGAACAATGCCATTCTTTCTTACAGCCCCATGCTGGACGTCCTTCGACTGGACATGAGAGCACACTGGTTACAAGGTGGGCTGGGGTTCAACCCAAATTTGGTTGGAATTTGGACTCTACTACTTACTAGCTGAGTTTCTTTTAATCTTTACTTTCCTCATCAGTAAAATGGGTACAATACCTGATTTCCTGGATAGGGTTTTGAGGATACAAAGAGATGGTACATTGAATGTGCACAGCATGCTGCCAGGTATACATTAGAAGGGCAAAATGTTACATTTACAACATGTCAATATAATTATAAAAGTACTACATGCCCAGCATGGAATAAAATGGATATGGTGTTATTAAGAAAAACATTATTTCCTAATAGCCAGTCATTTCCACTGATTTCTATTTCGCTTATAGGGGAGCTTCTTATCAGAGTAATCTTGATACTCTGGATGGTTCGTTTGCTGTAATAAGGTTCAAGGCCAACACTGATCTCAATCTATTAAAACCATGAGTGGAATACGAAGGTCCGCAATGGTATTGATAGTGATGGCCAGAAAACGAGGGGTAGAGACTGGGCTGCATTCTGAAACTCAGGGCAAGGTTTTCCTGCTTGAACACCATTAAAAAGACAAGTAAAATTCATTTAACAAAAGTGCTTTCCCAGAAGCAGTGAGACCTTTCCTCTCTCCTGGATCCTCAGCGTCTGCCTCAGTTAAACTCACAAGGGTGCTCTATGAATGAAGAATGACAGCTGTGCTCTTCTCGAGAAGGTACAAATTACAAAAGGAAATGGATGGCCTGGGGAAGGGAGCCCCAGAACAAAGGGAGACACTGTTTCTGAAACACTCAATCACAGATGCCACTAACAGGATGCGGGCTTCTCTGAGGGACCATAGGCAGCTTGTTCAAAGCCTGGTAGAGAACAGGTCCCAAGTGCAGAGCTGGATTATCTGTCATTCTGACATCTAGAAGGGAAAGGGGCAGCTGGACCGTAGCAGGCTGATGCTGCTGCCAACTCATGTTCAAACTGTTAGTCAACATGTTCACCTTCAGAGCGCCTTTCGTTATGGGGTGGATGGAGCAGATCATGGTTCTACAGATTGAAAAATGAAGCACCTCCATTAACAGCATCTGGAAAAATGACCGACCTAAGCTCCCATGATGCAGAAAGCTACACTGACTTAGGGAACAAGGATACCAGCCACTTACTAGGTGGCTCGCTGCCGTAGGAGCTGTGCAAATATCTCATGCTTAGTATCTTGTTATCTTCATGAAAAGACATGACATTGGTACTGGCTTTACCTCCATTTTATAGATGAGGAAACCAAGATTCCAGAAGTTACTCAGCCACTGAGTAGTCTGTCTGCAGCTAGAGATTATAATTTGAAACAGCTCCAGCACTCCTGTCCAATGAAGAGTAATTTGGAGATTCAGGCAACGTAAGAGATTCTGAGAACTGGCTACACAAGAATTACTAACAGATGGCTGTCATGGGAAT
This sequence comes from Oreotragus oreotragus, assembly GCA_006410675.1. Lineage (NCBI taxonomy): Eukaryota > Metazoa > Chordata > Mammalia > Artiodactyla > Bovidae > Oreotragus > Oreotragus oreotragus. The sequence continues at coordinate 279,056 of SJYX01013762.1, read as the reverse complement.
GGGAGAGGTGAAACAAAAGGTAGAGCCAAGTAAAAGTTACATAGATAAATTTATACATGGAGTAAGTCAGTAAAGGTTTTGATATCAGTAGCGGCAACTAGCGAAAAGTGAAATATGACCCGAATCAAGGATATCGACATTACTTCATGGTGTCCATTTTTTCTCTCAAGCTCTATCTTTCATCACAGAATGATTGATTTGTCCATCCGTGGGAGAATCCTAAATGGCCACCCAGTCAATGGGGGACATAGCAGCTGCAACACAATCACAGGAGATAGGGATGAAAAGCCCTAGGAGGTCAAGTGTAAGCAGTGAATCTCTGGGGAGTGATTCCGAGGTCCCTCTATCTACACTGTGCTCTTCCACCTGGACCCAGGCAACCCTTCCTTCTTCCTGGATATTTTGCCCACTGGACTACAAGCTTCTCTTAAGGAAGGTATTTATGGAACTTAAACACACCTTTCTCACAACCGTCTCACAGGAAGTAATAGCACTAGATAGGCATGTTTACTTTGAGGCAATGGTGAGATACCTTAAGATGCATTCAGACTCTAGAAGTTTGAGAAGACAATTCTTATTCCAGAGAGTTTCATCAGGATTTCCACGATGCAGAACTGATAGATGTCACTCAGTATTAGTGGGCCTTGACTGTGAGTTCTGCTGCTGCTGCTGCTAAGTCGCTTCAGTCGTGTCCGACTCTGTGAGGGGAACTGAGATCCCATATGCCACGGGGAAACTAAGCCTGTGTGCCACAACTAGAGAGTCCATGTGCCACAAGGAAAGATCCTGTATGATGCAATGAAGACCCCTCATGCCACAAATAAGACCCAACTCAACCAAACAAATAAATAAGAGGATAGGAGAAGGTAGCTGAGAAATCAAATATGAAGCTTATAATAATCAGGAATCAAGAGGAACCAAATGGATATGGATGAAGAATTACATGAGGACATAGTACCTTATCACCTCTATTTCCAGCACTGTATAAAGCCAGAGGGCGCATCACAGAGTGACCCAAACCTATATGAATCCTGGGATCTAAAAGCAGGGTGTTGGCTAAATGCTAAAAAGATTCAGATATAGCAGCTCAGCTTCACTTTAAAAGACAAATCCTGAGACATTTTGCAAAATCATGATCGGGAAAAGAAGAAAGTGCAAAGGTGTCTGAAATTCAGAGTTGGCTGCACTGAGTGGGGGCGTCCCAAAAGTCAGATCTTTCTTGAGCACCAATGGATCAGTGTACAAAGCACTTTTTATCTACTTCCCCATAATTGCTGAAATAAATCTTGTTAACTACATATTATTAAATGTCCCCATTTGACAGTTAAGGATGTTGAGACAGAAAAATTAAGTAATTTGTCCAAAGGTACCAGCTAGCAAACGGTTCAACAGTGAATGCAACCTAAGCAGGCTGGTTCTGCAAACATGAACTCTTAACCATTTTACCATCTACATAATAAGGAGGGCATCTTGGTAAGCAGATCACACAGGATTACTGTGTTTTTTGTTCAGGCAAACTTTGTGCTGGTGTTTGAGAAACACTTCTGATAGAGGTTTAGGTCACACTGAATTCGTTGTACCTATTTTGAAACTAAAGATCTGAAACTGAAATTCAAAGACAGTATGGGGACAGAGTAATAGGGAACGGGGCTGAGAATTCCACCCAGTCTCTTTTCTACCACTAACTCACAGGGTGAATGTGGTCCACTCATTTGTCTTTGAGAAAACTGAGGCCTAATCATGTCCAAGGCCACATTCAATGCTGGAATGTAAACGACCCAGAAAGGCTTTTTAATTACTTGGTAACAGAATGGTTACATTTACAAATACTTGTGTTGAAAGAAAGTGAAAGTGAAGTTGCTCATTTGCAGCTGACTCTTTGCGACCCCATGTACTACAGCCTGCCAGGCTCCTCCATCCATGGGATTTTCTAGGCAAGAATACTGGAGTGGGTTGCCATTTCCTTCTCCAGGGGGTCTTCCTTACCCAGGGATTGAACCTGGGGTCTCCTGCATTGCAGGCAGACTCTTTACCGTCTGAGCCACCAGGGAAGTAATTAGCTAATTTAACATTCTATTTCCATGTATTACTTGTGCATATAAATGTATGCATTCTCCCTTTGTGTTTCAAGATAAATAAACCAATCATGCCAGAGAAGCAAATGGTACATACTATTTTCTTATCATAGGACTCTCCACTGCTGTAGGTTGTGGCCAGTGTAGACGAACACTCTTCCAGGTACCAAGGCTTCTTTCCACTTTCAGCTGTGCTGCTGATGGAGATAGTATAGATGCTGTTGGTGTAGCCGTCACAGGAGCAGTGGTCTTTGCTCCTTCCACCATTTCCTGATGCCCAGACAAAAACTGAGCCGAGGCCTCTCCGCCCCTGCGCGCAAACAGAAATAGGTCACAGATTCCGCATGAAGACAAGATCGATATCAACAGAGCAGAATCAAGCATTTGCAGGAGGGGTGTGATACTTCCCCGGTGGCTCAGTGGATAAAGAGCCTGCCTGCAATACAGGCGACGCCAGAGATATAGGTTCCATTCCTGGGTCGGGAAGGTCCCCTGGGTGGGCACGCCAGTGTTTTTGCCTGGAGAATCCCATGGACAGAAGAGCCTGGCTGGCTACAGTCCATAGGCCGCAAACTGTTGGACATGACTGAGATGACTGAGCACATGAACCTCTATTAATACAATGATGGATCTGAGCTGCTTTCTGAGGTTAGAGGGGTTGCTGCTGCTGCTGCTGCTAAGTCACTTCAGTCGTGTCCGACTCTATGTGACCCCATAGACGGCAGCCCACCAGGCTCCCCCATCCCTGGGATTCTCCAGGCAAGAATACTGGAGTGGGTTGCCATTTCCTTCTCCAATGCATGGAAGAGAAAAGTGAAAGGGAAGTCGCTCAGTCTGTCCGACTGTTAGCGACCCCATGGACTGCAGCCCACCAGGCTACTCCGTCCATTGGATTTTCCAGGCAAGAGTACTGGGGTGGGGTGCCCTTGCCTTCCCCGAGAGGGGTTGCTTTTAGTGAAAATAATCCAAATGCAATGTACAGTCTCATGACTATAGTCAATACTATTATATTGTACATTTGAAAGGTGCTAAGTATATCTTAAAATTTCTTATCACAAAGAAAAATACTGCAACTATGTATGGTGATGGATGTCAACCAGACTTACTGTGGTGATCACTTCACAATTATATACAAATATTGAATCATTAATGTTGAATACTTGAAACTAATGTCAACTATATCCTGATTAAACAAAGAAACAAAAATAATTCCTTTACTTGAGATAGTCATAGAAGTAATAAGAGCACCAACAATGACAATAATAACAGCTAACATTTGCTAGATACCTACAGTGGGCCAAGCACCATTCTAAATATTTGACATGAACTGGACTGAATTCCTCCAGTGACTGTGAGAATGGTACAAAGTTTGTGCCCCTCATTGAGATAAAGAACTGAGATACAGAAATAATGTTAAGGTCACAAGCCAGTAAATGGTAGGACAAAATTTGAACCTAGACAGCCAGACCTCAGAGGTGGCATATTATTAGTCACATTTTATAGTCATATGATATTCTTATAAATCTACATCCACATGAAGTGGGTGCTATTATGTACCCTCATTTGATATATGAGTAATGTGAGGTGTACAGAAGTAATGTAATGTATTTACTCTGAGATCACACTGTCAATAAAGGGCAGAATTTGGGACAATGTCTTTCATTCTAGAGCTATCTCCTCTATGTATGGCAGGGACATGAGGGATGTTAATAGATGCGAACAGAAACAGAAGAATTTCAAGATCAGATATCTTTGGGAAACTGAATTAAGCAAATTAAACAGGTTTCCTTTTTGCAGAACTTCAAAGAGTCTTTAGGTGAGTGACCACTCATTGCAAAGCCCTAAAAGGGTAGCATGACTTGTAATTTCCAAACATATTTGCTTGTGGATATCTTCTTCAACCAGATCCAAGACGTTTTTGGTTTTTCTTACAAAACTTGGCATAAACTCAAAGACTTTCCTAGGGTCATAACATAAGTAAGGAGAAGAAGCAAAGAACATAGATGTATTGACTATTTTTCTATGTAAGATGAGATCTTCCAGAGAAAAGAGAAAAATAAGCCAAATTGAAGATCTCTCGGAACAGTTATAGCTGAATCCTGCGGAAATTTTACCATATTGATTCTACAAGGCATGCTGGAGGAACTTAGGCCAAATCTATCGCTTTGTAATTAGGAATACAATAGTGTGTTCTAAGCTGTGTCTGACTCTTTGTGACTCCATGGACTGTAGCCTGCCTGATTCCTCTGTCCATGGGGTTTCCTAGGCAAGAATATTGGAGTGGGCGGCCATTTCCTTCTCCAGGGGATCTTCCCAACCCAGGGATCAAACCTGCATCTCCTACGTTTCCTGCAGTGGCAGGGAGATTCTTTACCACTAGTGTCACATGGGAAGCTAGTTTGTAATTAGGGAGTGAGAACCAAAGTCACAAAGCTAGTGATGGTTAAATTTCTTTCCAGGCCCCAAGTCTTGTGGTCTCAGAGTATTTAGTGTATTGTTCTGGAATTTCTAGAAAAAGCCAAAGAAAGAGAGACAACAAAGAATCTGGAGTATCTTTGATAAACTCTCCCTGACCTTGAATTTTCAAGGAATAGAATATTTACGACAGGATTTGACTTGACCTGAGCATAGATTTCTTTCTGTCCTTCAATGTGGAAAAATGAAAAATGACTACAGAGGAATGGGAAAAATTCATGAAGAGAGGGGGGAGAGACTTCTGGATGTTACTGCCACTAGACAGCTGGGCCTGGTTTACCATCCTTCAATTTCCCATCCAAATATTCATGAAACAGAGAAAGATGCAAAAATCACCCAGATATCATAAATGAAGGATTTTGCTCAATGCTTCTAATTCTCTAGAGGGAATTACTCCTCACTGTGATGTGGATGGCAAGATTGAGAAACTCTGGTGACTGAACCGTATCTGTATCCCAGATATATTACATCACAGCCAGAGAAGGAAAAGAAGGTCCCATTTCATCACCAACATCTGTCCTTTCCATCACACACTGAGGAGCTCTGTCATCAGGAAAAACCATGGTCATGTGGAAGCTTTACCTGACCAAACAGAATGCTTGAGATGATACCAAAACTTACCTGGTTTAAAGAGCCCCATAACAGATGATGGCTTAAAACCCACAAAATGATGGAAAAGCACATATGGCACAATCACATTTATATATCTATATAAAATTATGACTGTGTGCTTATGTATAAACTTCAACGAAAACATCTTTTAAAACATATTCGATTTACTCCAATTTAAAAGAACTATTAAAATAAAAAACAGTTATTATGTGACTCAAAAAATAAAAAACATATTTTGTAAGACAAAATTTGAAAGATATTTTGTGCTGTAATATCATTACAAATGTAGGATACAAAATGATATAGCACAATCTCAGTTTAGAAGTATATGTGCTTGTGTATGCAATGAAGTTAATGTGCAATACAGTGATATGCTTAAAGCTACCATCAGGTGACAATATAATAGAATTTCTCCTGCTCAATAAGATTAGAAAGGAATTTTATTTTATTAATACCATCCTACTGTGACCATGTAGGATTTTTATAAACAGAAAAAAAAACATTTATTTCTCCATTAAGACCGAAAATCCAGGGCTAATTCTTAAGAGATAATTTCTGTTTTATGATCAAGAGGAATTTGACACATAGAAGGTTCATTGTGCCCTAAAAACCACAGAGGCTAACATTTACAGAGGCTTTATATACATCAAGCATTGTACAAACATTTTTCTGTTTGTACACAATCAGTTCAGTTCAGTCGCTCAGTTGTATTTGACTCTTTGCGACTCCATGGACTGCAGCACTCCAGGCCTCCCTGTCCATCACCAACTCCTGAGTTTACTCAAACTCATGTTCATTGAGTCGGTGATGCCATCCAACCATCTCATTCTCTGTCGTCCCCTTCTCCTCCTGCCTTCAGTCTTCCCAGCATCAGGATCTTTTCAAATGATCAGTTCTTCGCATCAGGTGGCCAAAGTATTGGAGTTTCAGCTTCAGCATCAGTCCTTCCAATGAATATTCAGGACTGATTTCCTTTAGGATGGACTAGTTGGATCTCCTTGCAGTCCAAGGGACTCTCAAGAGTCTTCTCCAACACCACAGTTCAAAAGCATCAATTCTCTGGCACTCAGCTTTCTTTATAGTCCAGTTCTCACATCCATCCATGACCACTGGAAAAACCACAGCTTTGACTAGATGGACCTTTGCTGACAGTGTAATGTTTCTGCTTTTTATTATTGTACACAATAATTCTGCACAGTTCAAATCTGTATCAATTGTTTTTTTTAATGGATGAGCAAATTGGGACTCAGAAATGCTCGCTAATGCCAGACCAAAAGCTTAAAACCTTGCAGTCCAAGGGACTCTCAAGAGTCTTCTCCAACACCACAGTTCAAAAGCATCTGTAGCATATAGTTTCAAGACGTTACCAGTGCATACACAGACCTCATGGGGTGGCTCTCTTGCAGAGCTCTTTTTATTTCACATAAATTGCCTTAGATTTCAGCTACATGCATTATATCTCTATGTGTTTTTAATGATTCCCTGCTGATAATGCCTAGATGGTCTATATTCTGTTTTCTTTCAGTTTACACTCTTCAAGAAAGAAGCCCAAGGCTTTTCCAGGAAGGCTTCCCTAAAACCCACCAACAACACACTGTGCTTGTTTGATTTAAATTACACGTGACACTGAGACCATCTGCTCTACACCTAAATCCCTAACTGTATCTCAAGGTCAGGAATGGCAAAGACCATGTCTTATTCATTTTTTTCGTATCTCCTATGAGATATCCCAAAACACAGAGTAACACCAAAGTCTAACAGAATGCCTGAGACATATTAGTAGCTCAAAAACATTACTTGAAGAAGAAGTAGCTTAATAAACATTAATGGGAAAGAGTAGATGCAAATATGAAATCATTTAAAACAGAGAAGTCGAAGTATGGAGAATTTCTGTTATTAAAATTTTCCTTTAAAGGGGGGATATAAAGCTTCTGTCTTTCCAGTCACCTGTACATTTATGTTTTTAAAACAAGTATTTACCAAGTGTCTATGTATGAGCCATATACTAGTGGATGGATATGATGATCCCTAACCTTTAAAAACTAGAAAATATATAACATAGTAGGACATCATCAAGTACAATATAATCAAACACCCATGTGATACGTAAAAATGTATCAATTCAAATTTTTGAAGCATAAATGCTTAGCTATTACTATAAATAAGTCAGTGGAAACATGAAATGAAAACAGTTAAGTTTAGAATCTTCAAAAAAAGGAAAAAACACACAACATTAAACCACAGGATGTGGTCACTCCCCAATCAGACCACAAATATCTTACCACTAGGTCACTGGATGCAGATAAGCCTATAATTAAAACTGTTTTCAGCCAGTGACACAGTGTGCTGGTTGGCAAAGGAGAATCAACAGGGTATGGGGTTGGTGATTAGATAGGGTCGTGGTCTGATAAATTTACTCAAATTTAGAAGGGTTATGCAATTTTTTTTTTTTTTTTGGTTGCCAAGTATTTGGCAGAATACCTTTCACACAGAAGTAATATAATAGATGAACAAATGAATGTGTGCATGCGAGACAAATGCCTCTGGACATGATCTCTGCCACCCAGAGAACAGATTCATTTAATCTGAATCACTTCTGGGAATGCTGAACAAACAGTAGAGAAGGAGCTTTTCTGAACTCAAGAGCTTGACTTCCTGCAGAACAGAAAAATTTAACATAGGCTAGTAATGGTTCCTGGATGTACCTCTGGAAGATTGTGTTGTGTTTGCTATCTGATATTCTGAAATACCAGAGTTTCTATACACTTTCCTCACTGTAAAATGTTTTAAGCTCTTCTAGTTATCCTGTGAGGTGGTCACATTTTCCTTTCAATATTATCTTCAGTTAGGACTAAGACAGAGATTCCGTCAGAAAAGGGAAGGATGGATGGAAGCGAAGGTTCCCTCCAGGGAAAATGAGCTGAAGATGCTATGTTATGATTGAGAAATTTGCTCTGCAGTTCTGCCCCACTAAAAGGAGCAGGAATCCCGTTCTTTTAAATTCCTGCCCTTTTCTAAGCTCTGAATGTTCTTTATACACTTACTATATATACATACATATTTATACATATGTATACATACATATACATACACATATATACATATATGTAGATATACATATGTATGTGTATCTACAGTTCATTCCAAAAAGTCCAATTTACCTTCTCAAGATGACACTGAAGTTTTTCTTTCTCACCTGCCCTTACTCAAATCACTATCTTTTTTTGTTGTTGTTGTTGAACTCCGGCAGTATCCATTTCCTCTGCTTCTATCTGGCCTCCTATAACTGCTTCACCACACTACTGCGAGAGAACAGATCCTTAACATCCCGGCTCTAAGCTTTCCAATGGTTTCTCACAGCACACAGCACAACAGCGGGTCTACTTTGAACTGTGGTGTTGGAGAAGACTCTTGAGAGTCCCTTGGACAGCAAAGAGAGCAAACCAGTCAATCCTTAAGGAAATCAACCCTGAATATTCATTGGAAGGACTGATGCTTAAGCTGAAGCTCCAACACTTTGGCCACCCCATGCGAAGAACCAACTCATTGGAAAAGACCCTGATGCTCGGAAAGACTGAGGGCAAGAGGAGAAAGNTAAGGAAATCAACCCTGAATATTCATTGGAAGGACTGATGCTTAAGCTGAAGCTCCAACACTTTGGCCACCCCATGCGAAGAACCAACTCATTGGAAAAGACCCTGATGCTCGGAAAGACTGAGGGCAAGAGGAGAAAGGGATGACAGAGGACGAGATGGCTGAATGGCATCACCGACTCAATGGCCATGAGTTTGAGCAAGACCTGGGAGACAGTGAAGGACAGGGAAGCCTGGTGTGCTGCAGTCCACGGGGCCACAAAGGACAGTTCCCTTCTTTGGCTCTTAAGGCTTCTTGAGCTCTGGCCGCATACCTATCTTATGCATTACTTTACAACCCTGTCCCCAAGTCCTTATGATGTTTGAAGCACTGGCCTTCCTTTGACTCCTCACTGAGGTCATTCTTAGAACTGTGCCTGTTGCTTACTGTGGGTAGAATCTCTACTTCCAGATCTTCTCAGTCTTTGGGTTTCTGCTCCTAACACCGCACAGTAGACCTTCCCTGGTCATCACCTTCAAGTCAGCCATCAGCCCCCAGTCACTGACCACATACCATCCAGTTTTCTTCGTAGCACTAAAAAATGATCTAAAATTATCTTACTGGCTTTACTTGCTTATTTACTTATTATCTATTTCCTCTTTCCTCAACCACTACAACATAGGTTCTGTCTCTTCCATCATTGTATTTTCAGAGCTAGGAAGAACATATGCATATAGCAAGTATGAAATCTTTTGACTGAATTAATTAATGAATAATCAGATTCATTGGCATTAAGACTGGTCAATGAGAAAAAAACAACAACAACAACAAATCAGAGCCAAAGAATGTACATTATAGCAAATACTGGATGGAACTGAAATTGGTTAAAATGACAAGCTTAGAAGCTAGCCATCTTGTGTTACAATTGCAGGTAGTCTGCTACTTAGCTATCTCTGTGATTTAGGAAAGTTACTTAACCTCTCTGAGCTTTAGTGTCTTTACCTATAAAATGAGCACCGCCCCCCCCCCCAAAAAAAAGTCCCTAGTACTATTGATGTAAGCATTAAGGAGTTTAAGTAGTTGAAGAAAACAAACAGTATCAGGTACCCAGTGAACATTAGCTATAATGATTATCATTTCAACATAGTATGTCCACTTTTGTTCAGTTCAGTTGCTCAGTTGTGTCCGACTCTTTGCGACCCCATGGACCGCAGCACGCCAGGCTTCCCTGTCCATCACCAACTCCCGGAGCTTGCTCACACTCATGTCCATTCAGTCGGTGATACTATCCAACCATCTCATCCTCTGTTGTCCCTTCTCCTCCTACCTTCAATCTTTCCCAGCATCAGAGTATTTTTCAATGAGTCAGGTCTTCACTTCAGGTGCCCAAAGTATTGGAGTTTCAGCTTCACCATCAGTCCTTTCAATGAATATTCAGGACTGATTTCCTTTAGGATGCACTGGTTGGATCTCCTTGCAGTCCAAGGGACTCTCAAGAATCTTCCCCAACACCACAGTTCAAAAGCATCAATTCTTTGGCCCTCAGCTTTCTTTATAGTCCAACTCTCACATCCACACACGACAACTGGAAAAAATCATAGCTTTAACTAGAAGAACCTTTTTGGCAAAGTAATGTCTCTGCTTTTCAATACGCTGTCTAGGTCGGTCACAGCTTTTCTTCCAAGGAGCAAGCATCTTTTTATCTCATGGATGCAGTCACCATCTGCAGTGATTTTGGAGTCCAAAGAAATTAAAGTCTCTCAGTTTCCACTGTTTCCCCATCTATTTGTCATGAAGTGATGGGACCAGATGCCATGATCTTATTTTTCTGAATGTTGCATTTAAGCCAACTTTTTCAGTTTCCTCTTTCACTTTCATCAAGAGGCTCTTGAGTTCTTCACTTTCTGCTATAAGGGTGGTGTCATCTGCATATCTGAGGTTACTGATACTTCTCCCAGCAATCTTGATTCCCACTTGTGCTTCATCTAGTCTGGCATGTTGCATGATGTACTCTGCATATAAGTTAAATAAGCAGGGTGACAATAACAGCCTTAATGTACTCCTTTCCTGATTTGGAACCAGTCTATTGTTCCATGTCCGGTTCTAACTGTTGCTTCTTGACCTGCATACAGATTTCTCAGGAGGCAGGTCAGGTGGTCAGGTATTCCCATCTCTTTAAGAATTTTCCACAGTTTGTTGTGATCCACATAGTCAAAGGCTTTGGCATAGTCATAAAGCAGAAGTAGGTGTTTTTCTGGAACTCTCTTACTTTTTCAATGATCCAAGGGATGTTGGGAATTTAATCTCTGGTTCCACTTTGGTTACTATACAGCAACCACGTAACTAGTAATCATTGTATGGGTATTATAAGTTTATAAATTCAAATGTAGAAGTACTTAACAGCAGATTGATACTTAAAGTACAAGGTTTACTAATAGATATATCCATATATTGTGGATAGATGTCTCCTAACTTTTTTTTTTTAGAGTAAAGTGATTTTTCATGGTGATAAAATATGCATAACAAAAAAGCTATTCTTTCAAGTATTTTCAAGGGTACAATCTATTGGTATGAAGTGCATTCACAATATGTGACCATCGTTACCATCCACTGGAGAAGCTTTTTTTCGGGGATGCTGTTTTTTGTTTGTTTGTTTAATGGGTACTGGAACTCTGTATCCATGAAACAAAATCTCCCTACTGCCTTCTCTCCTTTGGGCCATGACAACTTCCAGTCCACATTCTCCTCCTATGAATCTGCCTATTTTAGCTACTTTGTATATGTGGAACTATATAGAGAACTATTTTTCCTTTTGTGTCTGGCTTACTTCACTTAGAATAACATTTTCAAAGTTCATCATTCAAAATTTCATTTATTTTTTAGGCTGAATAATATTCCATTTTAAGTATATAACATACTTTATTCATCTGTTTGTTTGATGCTGGACACCTGAGTTCTTTCTATTTTATAGCTAATAATACTGCTATAAACCTAGCATCTGAGTCCCTGCTTTGAATTCTTTTGGATAAATACTGAGAAGTTCATTGCTGGATCATATGGCAACTCTATGCTTCATTTTTGAGGAACTGCCAGATTGTTTTACACAGTGGTGGTAGCACTTTACATTTCTGCCAGTAACACACAAAGCTCCCTAATTCTCAACGGCCCTGACAACACTTGTTATTTTCTCTTGTTTGTTGTTTCTCATATAGCCACTTTAATTGGTATGAAGTAGTGACTCATGGCATTCTGATTTGTATTTCCCCTAAAAATTAGAAATGCAGAGCATCTTTTTCATGTGATTATTGACCACTTGTATATCTTCCAGGAATACTAAATCCAATGTCATTAAGATTTTACTTTATATTTTCTCCTAAGAGTTTCATTGTTTTAGCTCTTCAATTTAGGTCCTTGATACATTTTTAATTTTTATATATAGTGTAAGGTAAGGGTCCAACTTCATTATTTTACACTGTGGATATCTAGATAGGCTCTAATAATTCTGGTATGCCATAGGAAAATGGTTGAAAGGGAATTAAAAATTTTGTATGTCTATAAAGATTCCCAGGCGGCTCTGTGGTAAAGAATCCACCTGTCAATGCAGGAGACATGGGTTCAATCCCTGGGTTGGGAAGATCCCCTGGAGTAGGAAATGGCAACCAACTCCAGTATTCTTGCCTGGAAAATTCCATAGTCAGAGGAGTCTGGCGGGCTACAGTGCATGGGGTCGCAAAGAGTCAGACACTACTGGGTACACACACATGTGCTAAGAAGTCTTCAAGTTTCTATCCATTTATCACTACAGGACATTCAAGTATTACAAAAATATGGCTGTGGCGTTTTATTCACTATTATAAAATTAATTTTAGGGAAATAATACTATTCTTTTTTATGAAAAGACTTTAAGTATTAATAATCATCCTATAGAAAGGCAAAACAATCAAATCCATTTTGAGATGTTTTATAAGAAGCAATGCTATCAACTAGGAGAAAGGCATTCATACTTAGAGTAGCACAAATAAGTATAAGGAAGAAATGAACAGAAAATATAGAGATGAGTACCACCTAGAAATAATCCAGTAATAAGATTTAGATACCCTGAGTAGCATTCGGAAAAGTGTGTCATCCACAGGGTGCAAGTCAGAGCTGGCTGAATGTCTGCGCTAGCATTTATTGTTCCCAACCGCTCTCTCATTTGTGGGTCAATAGTTATTTTGGGCTTACATATGATAAAGCTTATTAATATATACAGTAAACTACTTTGCATACATTAAGAGCTCAACAATGTTATCTATTTTTATTATTATTACAAAGTTAGAAAAGCATGGACTTTTTCTGCGTCAACCGTCACTACCTCTTGCTTCTATTCTAGATGCAGGAATAGAGATTTACAATGAAAAAGCTTATTTATAAGCCAAATAGAATAAATTTGTGCAAAGGAAAGATTTAAAAAGAATATTATATCTTGTTCTAAATAAAAATACAAAGAACCATACATTTTTAGAACTTTTACCTGGTCTATAATTTATTCCATTTGCCTTCTTTAGCCAGAGACACTACGATACAGAGAAAAGATGGTATACCCAAGGACATACAAATTGGCTATATATTTATAATAAGCAAACTTATTATAATCTCAAGGTTTCAAACTTTCACTCTTTCTGGTCAGATTATCACAATAAAAGAAGTATAAAATGCAAATATCTGTATCCCCAGAGAGCCATCAATACATAAACTTATAAATGAGTATCCAAGCTTGGTAATTATAAATACATTACTTCATAGCACAAGAATTTCATCTTTCCTTGGTCCCACCATTGCTACAATTTTTTTTGTATCCAAAACTACATATGTATATGTATATCTAGATGCCTCTTTCTCATTATGTTCTTTTGTTTTTGTTAGACCTATCAGCTGCCGAGAGACAAGCAGCTTGAATGGCTCAAAACAACCAAATACCTGAGGTCTTTTGAAAAGACCAGCCTAGACTTGCTTGTTTTGGCCCACTTTCTGTGTCCTTATGGGAAATATACATACTTCTGCTCCCACAGCTGAGGAACTGAGCTGGTAGCCAACTATCAAATGTGACTTTATGCTCTGAGAGTATTTTGCCATAACAGCCAACATTTAAAGACACAGATAAAGTTTATTAAACACTTGGCTTTCCTGGGTACTTTGTGAACATTTTATTACTTACTCTGTTCAAGCATCTTATGAAGAAAATAGTATTTGATCTATTTTAAAGATAAAAAACATGAAGTTTGGTGCAGGTAAGTTGCAGAAAATGACATAGCTGACCTGGGACCAATAAATGGATCTTAATTTATGTAGCAAGCTCATAACCAATGCTTATTGCATCCTACTATGAATTTACTTAGTTTTCACCATATTCCTAGGCATGGGTTCTTCATTTGGGCCATACTATATCTAAAACCTAGTTTATATCAACTACAAACTACATTTGACACTAGAAAAAATATAGAAAATAATAAAAATGAAACAACTGTGAAATCTAAAATGAACATTAGGCAGAGACATTATAACAGACATTTATCTTGAAAGATTGAGCCAATGCCAAAAGTAAAATTTCACGTCTGAAGAAGAAAAATCAGAAAGTAATTATCAGAGTTCTGCTGTAAACAAGAGTCCTATACAGCTTTGCTCATGTGTCAGGAGGGAATTTAGTTTTGATGAACGGACATGTAAAGGTGACTGTCAGACTCAACCACGGGTGTTTTGCCTTTGAGGCTTAGGGTGACACTTCAGCACTATCTCCTCTGCATCCCCCCTCCTGACTGGGAAAGCATCTAGGTTTCAAAGGGGCTTCAGGCCCAGGGACCCTGTACATACAACAGGTCTTTATTCTCTGCAGCCTGTATCAGTCCCCTAAGATCTTCAAAGAAAGGCATATTTAAGACCTAAGAAACTTGTAGGTCAGGTTGTTTCAGAGTTGCCTCGGAGAAAGTGCATCAGACAACTGAAAAGATTTCAGATTAAAATCCTTATAGAAATAAAAATAAAGATATACTTTTCACTTGTGTATATATGAACAAAGAAAACTAACTGTTCTGAGATCTAGCCTCTGAATGTTAACATAAAGAGCACCAACTTTAAAAAGGCTCATAATAATAGGAAGAGTACATTCACTAGAAGTTTATGATTTACACTAAAATCCTTTCCTTTATTAAATTTATTCTTTTAAGTACAGGGTTCAAAATTGCTAACAGTTCATCATCTAAATTGATAGGGAATTAGAAAACTCAATCTGTACATGTTCCTAAGAAGTTAATAAAAATGTCCTGAAACTACATGAAGTTAAACCAAATGATTACGTTTCCCAATGGCAGTCACAAGAGCAGAAATGACAAGAAAAAAATCACTTTAATATTGCAATCGTTATTTATGGATAGATTTCTGATTTCTTTTCATAAAATCTATGTAAAGGTGTCTTGTGATATGCATGTAGACATACATACTTATGTATGTCTATCAGTTTTGTTATCTATATTACACTTTTTCTATGGAGATGTTAGTTTCATAAATGTTATTAACAGAATACAGGCTGCACTCAAGAAGTGGGAAAACCCATCTGAATGCAATAAATTCAATTAACTATAAATACATACTCAAAAAACTTCAAGAGACCACATCAATCTTCCTTAGGTGGAGAGACATGTTGTCCCCAATTGCAACAAAATGATTTTACTTCAAAACAGGTGAAAACCAGGACCACCAAACAGTCCTTAAATTAGAAAATATAAGTAACAGTCTCAATATCCATTATTTTTTTAAAAAAATCTTTTGCTCTGGTATCCTTTAAGAGATGGTGCTTTCTTCCTCTCCACAGGATGGCTTGCTAAACCAGATACATTTACATATAAATTGTTTTGCTCTGAATGTTGGTGGGTAAAGGAAAGAGTGCCTGAAAACACATCATGAGTTGGCAAGGACTGGTTGAACTCCAACTCTTACTTTTACAATGAAAGCTCTCTGAAACCATTTAAAAGATTCAAAAAGCATAGCAAAAGTGGCTGAACTCAGACAAAGAAAAGGATGCGTAAAATGTTTACTAGTAGCAATTTCAATCTGGTAGGTTGAGATAAATTTATTAAAATGCACACACACTAATTGATTTGATTTTATAAAAGGGAACCAGACAGTCTGAGGCGATACTTGGAATACTAATTTGTTCAGAAACTCTAATTATGTTTCTTGATTTTCCTGAGCATTTTAGTATTGACTTCAATTCTCTTCTTTTTGGAAAAACACAGGATATGAAGGCTTGAAGGAGTTACTAACCATTTCCTCAGCTGAATTCTTCCCCTCTTGGCATATCTTGGATATTACAATAAAATACACTAGGACTCTGAAGAACTTGCTGGTGAGAGTCAGGGAAGCATTACGTTGGCTTAGCCACATAATGGACAGTGATTCCAAGTATAACCTTTAGACACTGTACGCTTAAGCAACCACTGTACACTTAAGCAACCAGAAGCTTCCAGATAATGGAGAGGCTTTATAGAACTATATACATTTTCTAACTCCCACCTCTGAACTGATGTAAACCCAAATTCACTCTTCCCTCCTACCCTCAGGCAAAGAAGTCTCCCTCCTTTCAAAATTAGAGGCTTCAAATATATTAGTTTATTCCTACTTTTTCCTTCTGAATCTTACTCTTGAGTTTCCCCTGATTCTCACCTCTTTTTTCCTGGTCTTCAATATCCCCATCTTCACTGATTCCTAATTAGTCTATAATGAGTCTTCCAACCAAATCTGTCTACTCTCAGTTTCTCTCCCGTTATTACTCTCTCATCTTTTAACTAGCTCCAGCCAATATCTCAAGGTCATTTCATACTGTACATACATTTATTCATTTTAATCTACATCCCCATAATGGACCTACTATTTACATAGCCCCCACTGCAGTCAAGCCAAATTCCAGTTTCTTTCCTACCACTGCATTCAGTGGTTTTTCTGTGTTCTGCTCGCCTCTAGTTCCAAAACACCTCTGGACTTGATTCTCTCCTCTCTACTTCGTCCCAAAGTTACAGCTTCACCATGTCTCACACAGACCAGCAGACAGCCTTTTATCTCTAAATTCGTCTCTACCTTCTACAAATACATTCTCCACGTTTCTGTTATAGTTACTGTTTTAAAAAGCAGCATGACCATGTTAGAGTCCATGAATAGCCTGTGAATAAATTATAAAGTTTTAGAGTCCAGAAAGGGCTATTGAGATAATCTATTCTAGTAAAAACAGTGGGGCAATATTTCTAATCACTAAGAAATCTCCGTTAGAACTCAAATGTCCTGATTCCTCACTGCATACATATTAAAGCTTATTTCCAGGACTGAGTCTTAGTTTGTAAGTTGAGACACCTCTTTCTCATTTTAAATAGAACACAATCAGGTGGCGCAGTGGTAAAGAATCCGTCTACCAAGCAGGAGACTCAAGAGATGTGGGTTCAGTCCTTGGGTTGGGAAGATCCCCTGGAGAAGGAAATGGCAACCTACTCCAGTATTCTTGCCTGGAAAATTCCACGGATAGAGAAGCCTGGTGGGCTACAGTCCATGGGGTCGCAAAGAGTCAGATACGACTGAGCACCAATTGTTAAGTGCTTGGATCTTAGAAAGGTTTTGACAAATGTGCTGTCACTAGACAAATCTCATTGAGAACAGTCTTTCTTCTCTCCGTTGATGTCAATGGAAAATCACTGAGACTACTTGCCAGCTCTCAAATTCTGTTAAATTTGCATTCAAAAATGGCTAGAGAACATTGTAAATGGAAATAATAACCTGATAAGCAGCAGAAAGATGCTGTCATTCACCATGATTAGATTTGAGAACTTCACAAAGGTTTTTACAAGCCCAGTTCTATCAGGGTATGTCTTCCTTTGTCAACAGCATATGGCGTGATACATAGGTGGAAGGATTTGAAGAAAAAAATAAATGGAGCATCTGTGCACTCATTTTTTCCAGTTTTAACAGACAATTAGGTTTTCTACGGTAATATTTATAGCCTCACAAAATTCAGGTAATAAATGTACTCATTTTTCCCTTCTGGAGAATCTAGGTTATTAAACTATGAAGTAAAGGGGTATATTCTATACATTTTCTGTCTTAAGGAACTTAAAAAGAAGGGTAATTATTTCTTTGAAGATTACCCTCCACTACTTAGAAAGAGAATAGACAAGACTAATGCTATGTGCCTGTATGCTAATTGTATTGTTTTCATGCAACAAAATGTAAAACAATAATTAGAGAAATGCCTCATTTATTCAGCATCATTAGGCATGGGGATATTCAAGTTATTTTTCCAAATAATAAAAAAATTACTCCTTTAAGTTCCCAAACGATTATTTAAGTATCTCTGAATTCTTAATTTAAATATTTCTGTTATTGTTCAGCTGCTAAGTCATATCTGACTCTTTGTGACCCGTGGACTGAAGCCCTCCAAGCTCCTCTGTCCGTGGGATTTTCCAGGCAAGAATACTGGAGTGGGTAGCCGTTTCCTTCTCCAGGGGATCTTTCCAATCTAGGAACTGAACCCATGTCACTCGCATTAGCAGGTGGATTTCTTTACCACTGAGCCACCAGGGAAGTCCCTATTTTAAATACACAACACATGATCTTTTAATGACTCAGGATCATAATTAGGATTATGGAATTCTGTGTTCTCTACAGTATGTGGTGCTTAAGAACTACAGAGGTGAGCAGAAAAACTTACTCCTACACTAAGTCCTCGCAAACCATGATGATGTTCTGGCTCTTGTTTCTCTGTTTTTTGTTTATTGTTTCCTCATTTGTAATTTGCTTACTTCCTTGCTCAGTTAGGCAGT
Organism: Oreotragus oreotragus; assembly: GCA_006410675.1. NCBI lineage: Eukaryota > Metazoa > Chordata > Mammalia > Artiodactyla > Bovidae > Oreotragus > Oreotragus oreotragus. Next base: position 260,482 of record SJYX01013762.1, on the reverse strand, counting down.
CAGCTCTTTTTATTCTTGTTACTGCAATCACTCTATCACCTATTACTCTTTGGTCTGTACTTCTCCCCTCCAATTTCTAGCTTCTAATTATCAGAGGATTGGGGTATTACATTATAACACCTGTTAAAATATACAAAAGTCAATATGTTCTGATGGAAAATCTAAGATTCTTTATAGGAAAAGACTGCATGCATTTTAGTGTATATGCTTTTTGACAAAAATTTTGGTCACATTAAATATTTTTCTTGCTTACTGACCTCCTAATACATGGGGATATGAAACATAAACTATGACTTTTATTTTTGAGAAGCCTTGCAGGTCTCTAATAAGTATCTTCTAACTAAAGTAAGACAACATCTAGACATCAGCTACTAAGTCCTTTGAATATTTTAACTTTTGACCTAAAAAAAAAATACAGAATGGAATAAAAACCAACATTCGCAGCTTACCAAAGTTTAATCGTGGCAACACCTTAACATATTGACGCATTTGCTTTCAACCTATTTTCACTCTGTCTTTATTTTAAAAAGAAAATAATAATTGCTCCATTATTTTCAGAACTCACTCAGTGGACATGAGTTTGAGTAAGCTGGTGATGGACAGAGAGGCCTGGCATGCTGCGGTCCATGGAGTTGCAAAGAGTCGGACATGACGGAGCGACTGAACGGAACTGATTTCCAGAAGAGCTAGATACGGTCAGCACAGAGAATTAAAACAATGCAGAAAAATACAAAATAAAAGCAAAAAAGAAGGAAAAAGTTATTTCAAACCCACAAACTAGAAATCGCATATGCGTGAGGGCATGTTCATGTGTATACGTGGAAGAAGATAAACTGATGAACACAAAGACATTTTAAAAAATGGGACTCATGTGCTTATTAATCTTAATTTATAGAATATCACTTAATTAAATTTGAAATGAATAGCAGTAATCAAATTGAATCTTAAAAACTGTTAGCAGGTATATATATTTCTTAAAAGATCAATTTTTTAAAAAAAGAAAATTTTGAAAAAAACTAAGACTAGACTAATTTCTAACTACATGTTTAGTTTAGTTGGCATCAGCTAACTCCCTGGTCTCAGTGAGGGATGAGGGTATTAGCACGCTCATGCTTCTTCCAAATTCTCTATAACGTTGCTATTTTGTTAATTACATTACAATTTTTAAATTGTCTGGATTTATATATTTACACTTTCTTGGTTGTCAATTATTCCCCAAACTGTTTAACATTCACGTCATCTCAGAGAGGATTAATGCTCACAGCCACATCTTTTACACAGTTTTTTCATTCATGAGTTCTTCATTTTGATTGATTTACTGAATTTTAATTTTTTAAGCAATTCCTCCAGCTCTGCAAACCCTGTCACATCCTTAAATACATACACAGTAAGAGTTCAGTGAATTTTGTATTTTTGGAGTATTTTTGATGTTGACAATTTTTATCACTGTCTTTTCCCTTTGATAGCATCTTGCTGCCTGAATGTCTAAAGAATTACTTTTCTTACAAATGTATCAGCTTATCTAGGACACATCTCAAATTCATGTTCTGATTATAAATTTCCTGAAATATACTTTTTTTTTTTAATACACACATTCAGTGCTTCATTTTAAAGAATTTCTCCTATATGATTTATTCCATATTTTGGGTCTTCCATTCAGGGACACAAATTACACTTATGTTCAATTAACTTTTGCTGTGTTCCATACATGTAAGATTCTCGAAAGCTACTTTATTCTCATCTGTTTCATTCATATACACTATCATTATCACAAGTGATTTTACTATGTCACTAACACAATCTGGTGTTTATCCATTACCTTTTATTTGGTTAGTCACCTAATCAATAATGGTTTTCATTTGGTCCTCAATTTGTTTCCTCAGATGTATTATGATATATCCCTTTTGTCTTCTAGGCCTTGGAATCTGACTTTATTGAATATGTGTTCTTATTAATTTGTTCTTTATTGTGAAGCAACTGTGAGATTTTCTTTGGGCTATTTGGGTTACAGTTTTTCCCTTGGATTTTTTGGTGTACACTGTATTTATTTCACTTAGCTCTAGCAGGTTGTATAACTGTTTGCACAAGTCCTATGCTATAGATATATTTTTTGTTTTCTTCATTCTGCACATGCTTGGTTTCAGTCAAGGTCTTGCGTATGCTCTGAAAGACTGTACCTGATTTGAGTTTTTCTCTGGGCTTCCCTTGTAGCCCTGTCGGTAAACAATCTGCCTGCTGTAAACCCGTGGCTGATTCATGTCAATGTATGGCAAAAACCACCATAATATTGTAAAGTAATTAGCCTCCAATTAAAATTAATTAATTGAAAACAAAACAAAAGAATCTGCCTGAAATGCAGGAGACCTGGGCTTGATTCTCTGGGTCAGGAAGATCCCTGGAGAAGGAAATGGCAACCCACTCCAGTATTCTTGCCTGGGAAACCCCATGGACAGAGGAGCCTGGTGGGCTACAGTCCCTGGGGTTGCAAGAATCAGACACATGACTTAGTGACTAAATCACCATTAATAAGACTGGTACGCTCTTCCCCCCACTCTAAGCTACTAACTGATGGCTGATCTTGGTGCCTCACAATCCTACCAGCTTTCCATAGCTTGGGAGAAGAGGGGTGAAGTTTGGCTATGTGGTGGGTATTCTTTAGTAGAATAATACTTGGGCTCTACTCTAAGTAGATGCTTTCTACCAGAGTCCCACCCACCTCACTGGGGAAAGATACTCTGCTTCTGTGGAAAGATATCCTCATACGTTGGCATATTTTCCCAGCAGTAAAATGCCCATTCAATTCTTATCCACATCTCCCCTTTCATTCATTTCTAGTAGGTCTCTGCTTCTAGCGCTTAGTCAAAAGAACAGAAAGATAAGGACCCACAACGTATATTTCTCTACAAACGAGTATTTGTGAGAAGTATCAGAACTGAGTCAACTCCGTGGTACAACTCTAGAAGTACAGAGCGGGTTTAAGAACTAAGGAGCACTATACTTCTCTGTTCCAATTCAGAGCTGTTTGTTTTTTAACTGGAGACAACGAGTTTCCAAAAGTTGCTTTAAGGTATGGCTTATGGCCTCCCTGGTATAAATCAGCCGGTAAACAATCTGCCTACAATGCGGGAGACCGGGTTCGACCTCTGGGTCCAGAAGATCCCCTGGAGAAGGAAATGGCACCCTACTCCAGTATTCCTGCCTGGGAAATCCCATGGACAGAGGAGCCTGGTGGACTACAGTCCATGGGGTCTCAAAGAGTCAGACACGACTGAGCGACTAACATACACACACACGGCTCATTAGTTATTGATTCATGTGAGTTAAAAAAAAATGTTTGGCTTGTTTTGCTTATTTCATAGGTATTGAGGGAGAAGGGGCAGTTAGATTTTATGCTGTAGTTTCAATACCATACCTTAGGCTAGAAAATTTAATCATGTAACGAAAGAATTTTTCATAGAGCTAAAGAGAGAATTTAAAAATAGAAACATGAATCCAAAGTGTTTTGTTTTTTCTTCATTTTTCTTAGTGTTCAAAAAAAAAAAAAGCTTATGTTTTTAACTGAGAAATTTAAGAGGAAATAAGAGTTAAAGGGCTATTTTCATGTCAATTCACATCTTCCAAAGTGAAGAATAATTTAACAGGTTTGTCCTTGCCTTTCACAGAAAGCAACATGGAGCTATAGTTTGCTACCACTGTTAAATGATGATTGAGTTAGCACTGCAATCATTGTACAGTAAAGCTGAGCTTATCTGAAGGATGAAAACTAATTTTTAAAAACAAATATGTCAATTCACATCTTCCAAAGTGAAGAATAATTTAACAGGTTTGTCCTTGCCTTTCACAGAAAGCAACATGGAGCTATAGTTTGCTACCACTGTTAAATGATGATTGAGTTAGCACTGCAATCATTGTACAGTAAAGCTGAGCTTATCTGAAGGATGAAAACTAATTTTTAAAAACAAATCTTAGAAAATAAAAACTCCCTGGAACTTCCCTGGTGGCCCAGGGGGCTAAGACTCCATGCTCCCAATGCTGGGGGCCTGGATTTGATTCCTGGTCAGGGAACCAGATCCCACAGGCCAACCAGAAAGCCCGCCTGCCACAATGAAGACGGAAGATCCTGCATGTGGCAACTAAGCCCCGGAGTCGTCAAATAAACAAATCCAAAAAAAACAAAAACAAACCTCCCATTCTCTCATAAGTAGGGAGCTCCTCTTAGGTTTAACTATGAAAGCAAAGGACAAAAAGCATTTAGAGCACAGGTCTGAGTTTTGTGTGCCAACTGCTTATCTAGGTCAGTTAAAAAAAATGTATTATTCTATTGAATGTTTCTAGACATAGGAGTGCTGAAGAGAACCTTCTCTGTGGGCAGGAACATCTACACAGCGGTACACAATGGGCCCTAGCGCGGTCGCGCCGCTTCCAGCTTTGAGGGCGCTTTTCTCTGTCAGCACACCCATTTTCGAAGGAACATCAAGCTCTCCCTTTTACTTGGCCTGTATCAAGTCAGCATTTTGGAAATAGTCTGACATTTTCAAATGTAAACTAAAGAAAACAAAATTTTTCATTAAAATATTTACTGAAAAATATTTATTTAATGAAATATTTCATTAAAATATTTTAAAAAGTCAACTTGCCAAACTCTAGGTTCCTCTTCCCAAGACTCCCAGCTGACAGAACAGAAGAGCTTTTTTTCATCCAAGTTTCTTATCTTCACACACATTTAAGGCCATACTTGATAACGGAGCTGCTTAAATAACTGTTGGGTTTCCTCCTCCTCTAGGTCCCAGGATCCACAATGAAAGACACTATTTTATTTTCCAAAACAAGGGTGTAATCTCCTGATCACTGTATTTCAAGGCCAAATACCATGACCCTTTACTAAACTTTTTTGCATTCAGATTTGACACACTTAGCCAATTTAAAAAGCAGTAGAGGATGACATCTTTGATACCCTAATAAATAATCTAATGCTCTTTTTTTTGGTTCTTTAACATTTGGGATATTCTATAATGTCACAGTTGATAAATATTATCTAAAAATATAATTTATACACACAGTTGAACATATATAGTAACGGTCTTTCAGGGCATGTTCATTAATTTCGGTAACATACCAGCATACCATAAAAGATAAAATAATAAATTTAGCACTGGTTTCATAATAATTACTATTTGTGAGACTGACTACAATACATCTTCTTAAACATGGATATAACCTTCTCTCTAGTTAAACAAGAGATTCAGAAAAATAATTAAAATTTTTAAATGACCTGATAATTTCTTCCTTATCTCTAATACACTAACATACTTTTTGTTGTGGTTAAGAGGTCAGAAGAAGCTGTTTGGGCCGAAATTCAGGTGTTAAAACTTACTACTGTAAAGCTATAAGTAGCTTAACTTCACTAAGGCTCATTATCTGTAAAATAATGATAACAGCAACCACTTCATCAAACTGTTAGGAGAATGAAATGCAATCTATAGTCAAGGCACTGAGCGGAGTGGCTAGCACATATTAGGCACTTAACTCAAGTTGATTATAATTAACTCTTAAAGTTACACTCCAATCTCTACAGAAAAGTTTTTTTTTTTTTAATCTTGTTTTGTTTTCAAAAAATGTATCAGTCAGCAAAAACCCTGTGTGAAAGCAGAGGTAAAATGGTTTTCTCACAAAGAGAATTTTATTTAAAAAGGCTAAAATCAATCACTGTGACTCGCTTTTACATTTTTGTATCTAAATAACTTTCCAGAAAATAAAACGTACTTGACTTAAAAAAAAAAGTTTGAAATTTCCAAATGAACATTGAGTTGACAGAAACAGCCCAGACTTCTGCAAAATTCTTCTTTCCTACTACCAGAGACATTTATTTCAGAACTGTAGGTGGTATTTTACCAAAAATTGGTATTTGTCTATACTTTTGGATGGAGAATATCATATGTAATTGGGTAATGTTCTGTTCATTGTATAAAATCCTTGGAACTTCCCTGGTGGCTCAGACTGTAAAGAATCTGCCTGCAATGCATTAGACCCAGGGGTTGGGAAGATCCCCTGGAGAAGGGAACAGCTACTCACTCCAGTATTCTTGCCTGGAGAATTCCATGGACAGGGGGGCCTGGTGGGCTCTAGTCCATGGGGTCACAGAGAATCAGACATGCCTGAGGAACCAACACTCTCACTTTACTTCACTATATAAAAACCAGAACTCACCCTTGCTCTTAGGTACACTCATTTGCCCAATGATTTTTAAAGTGCAAATACTGACTCTGGCCCCAAATCTATAAGAACTGACAGTTTTCAGACTCTGGTCTGTCTTGGCTCCAAATTCAGGTTGACCTACCTCCAGTTAGGTGTCCACATCTAATCCAGTAAACTGTGTCCAAAAAGAGAGAAGCATGTGGCATGCATAGGGGCTCATGCTGAGGTATAGGGAGGATTTGTTCTCCAAGAATAGGATAAGAGTAGGAAGGAAATTTGTATATAAACCATACAAACACATAAAGCATTTACATCTAGGACACATGCTTCCATTTAGTATAGCTATCTCTTTGACCTGCATTTATCAAGTTATAATTTGCATATGGCAAAATTCATCCTTTTTAGTGTACAGTTCTATAATTTTTGATAAATGCATTTAGTCCTGTAACCATTCCATGTGATTTGGACAGAGAAAGTTTCTATCATTCACTTTTATCTTTTTATCTAAAAATTCTCAAAATAAAGAATCTTTCTTCCTTTTAAGAAACAAGCCAATAAGCAGCTATTATTTAGGGCTTTCATCCAAACAATTCAGTCTTTAAGGAATGACATAAAAATTGTATATATTGATACTGGGACTCAAGCGACTGGATCATAAGTAAAACAAAACAAAGGCTATTTCTACTCATAGCCTACTTCAGGCTGTTATTTACGTAAACACTGAAGAAACTACCTTAAGACTTCATGAAACACAATGTGTAGGAGGTCCCACTCTCTGGGTATTGACTGACTTGCCTCTCAGGTAGTTTCTCTGTGGTATACACAGTACTTATTGTTATAAGTTTAGACAATGTCTGAATTTAGACTACAGCTTGCTGACAAATATACACTATCCCATGGCACTCTGCCAGTGGGAAGGTAGAAAAGCTTGGGAGATAATCAAAGGTCATAGCTTTATTTAACATCATCACACAGCAACCAGGAAGACAAGCATTCCCTATTGGGACAGAGACAGTGTGTCCTCCAGTGACTGCTCAGCCCTTTAGCAGAGTCAAATCCTGCCTTTAAAAGGTGGGGCTCACCAAGCGACCTAAAACAAGTCTCATCTTTCACCACGGGCTTCTAATTTTAAATTGCTGCCATGCTAAATTTCATCTTGAATCTCTCTCTGAGCCTCCACCCAGTGTGTTCAGATCAAACGCTGGTTTTAGACAAGAATTTCCCAGGACTGTGGCTTTCAGTCTTTATTGTTTAACGTACAGCCTGCATGGGATACAAAGCAATACAAGATGACTAAGAATTTGAATGAAGGCCTTATGTACCCATTTTGAATATATATCATTAGTACACATAAGTTAACTTACAAAAATTCTCACCTCTGCTGATATCACTGTGATAAGAGAATCTGCTAGGAAGAAATTCACAACAAATACCACTGTTCTCTAGGGGTCAAGGTAGTGGTCCCAATTAAATGCTATTTAGAAGCGCATTGCAGCAGGGTTANTACTTTTTGTTGTGGTTAAGAGGTCAGAAGAAGCTGTTTGGGCCGAAATTCAGGTGTTAAAACTTACTACTGTAAAGCTATAAGTAGCTTAACTTCACTAAGGCTCATTATCTGTAAAATAATGATAACAGCAACCACTTCATCAAACTGTTAGGAGAATGAAATGCAATCTATAGTCAAGGCACTGAGCGGAGTGGCTAGCACATATTAGGCACTTAACTCAAGTTGATTATAATTAACTCTTAAAGTTACACTCCAATCTCTACAGAAAAGTTTTTTTTTTTTTAATCTTGTTTTGTTTTCAAAAAATGTATCAGTCAGCAAAAACCCTGTGTGAAAGCAGAGGTAAAATGGTTTTCTCACAAAGAGAATTTTATTAAAAAAGGCTAAAATCAATCACTGTGACTCGCTTTTACATTTTTGTATCTAAATAACTTTCCAGAAAATAAAACGTACTTGACTTAAAAAAAAAAGTTTGAAATTTCCAAATGAACATTGAGTTGACAGAAACAGCCCAGACTTCTGCAAAATTCTTCTTTCCTACTACCAGAGACATTTATTTCAGAACTGTAGGTGGTATTTTACCAAAAATTGGTATTTGTCTATACTTTTGGATGGAGAATATCATATGTAATTGGGTAATGTTCTGTTCATTGTATAAAATCCTTGGAACTTCCCTGGTGGCTCAGACTGTAAAGAATCTGCCTGCAATGCATTAGACCCAGGGGTTGGGAAGATCCCCTGGAGAAGGGAACAGCTACTCACTCCAGTATTCTTGCCTGGAGAATTCCATGGACAGGGGGGCCTGGTGGGCTCTAGTCCATGGGGTCACAGAGAATCAGACATGCCTGAGGAACCAACACTCTCACTTTACTTCACTATATAAAAACCAGAACTCACCCTTGCTCTTAGGTACACTCATTTGCCCAATGATTTTTAAAGTGCAAATACTGACTCTGGCCCCAAATCTATAAGAACTGACAGTTTTCAGACTCTGGTCTGTCTTGGCTCCAAATTCAGGTTGACCTACCTCCAGTTAGGTGTCCACATCTAATCCAGTAAACTGTGTCCAAAAAGAGAGAAGCATGTGGCATGCATAGGGGCTCATGCTGAGGTATAGGGAGGATTTGTTCTCCAAGAATAGGATAAGAGTAGGAAGGAAATTTGTATATAAACCATACAAACACATAAAGCATTTACATCTAGGACACATGCTTCCATTTAGTATAGCTATCTCTTTGACCTGCATTTATCAAGTTATAATTTGCATATGGCAAAATTCATCCTTTTTAGTGTACAGTTCTATAATTTTTGATAAATGCATTTAGTCCTGTAACCATTCCATGTGATTTGGACAGAGAAAGTTTCTATCATTCACTTTTATCTTTTTATCTAAAAATTCTCAAAATGAAGAATCTTTCTTCCTTTTAAGAAACAAGCCAATAAGCAGCTATTATTTAGGGCTTTCATCCAAACAATTCAGTCTTTAAGGAATGACATAAAAATTGTATATATTGATACTGGGACTCAAGCGACTGGATCATAAGTAAAACAAAACAAAGGCTATTTCTACTCATAGCCTACTTCAGGCTGTTATTTACGTAAACACTGAAGAAACTACCTTAAGACTTCATGAAACACAATGTGTAGGAGGTCCCACTCTCTGGGTATTGACTGACTTGCCTCTCAGGTAGTTTCTCTGTGGTATACACAGTACTTATTGTTATAAGTTTAGACAATGTCTGAATTTAGACTACAGCTTGCTGACAAATATACACTATCCCATGGCACTCTGCCAGTGGGAAGGTAGAAAAGCTTGGGAGATAATCAAAGGTCATAGCTTTATTTAACATCATCACACAGCAACCAGGAAGACAAGCATTCCCTATTGGGACAGAGACAGTGTGTCCTCCAGTGACTGCTCAGCCCTTTAGCAGAGTCAAATCCTGCCTTTAAAAGGTGGGGCTCACCAAGCGACCTAAAACAAGTCTCATCTTTCACCACGGGCTTCTAATTTTAAATTGCTGCCATGCTAAATTTCATCTTGAATCTCTCTCTGAGCCTCCACCCAGTGTGTTCAGATCAAACGCTGGTTTTAGACAAGAATTTCCCAGGACTGTGGCTTTCAGTCTTTATTGTTTAACGTACAGCCTGCATGGGATACAAAGCAATACAAGATGACTAAGAATTTGAATGAAGGCCTTATGTACCCATTTTGAATATATATCATTAGTACACATAAGTTAACTTACAAAAATTCTCACCTCTGCTGATATCACTGTGATAAGAGAATCTGCTAGGAAGAAATTCACAACAAATACCACTGTTCTCTAGGGGTCAAGGTAGTGGTCCCAATTAAATGCTATTTAGAAGCGCATTGCAGCAGGGTTACGGGTTGCTGCTTGCACTCAACTGGTAAAAATGAGTAATATCACATGACAGGAAACTCAACCCCTCTAAAAGGCAAGGCTGCAAGATCCCTCAGGATAACTCTGCTCAGAACTAACATGTCTCCAGTACTACCGCCAGTGGGAAAATTCAGTTGATACTTACCATTAAAGTATTTATGACCTGAAATGGAATCGTTTAAGAGAAAATGAAATTTCCAGTTTTATTTGCTACAGCTAAACCTACTAAAGACAACTGTACAATCAAAGTATAGTCCAAGAGACATAGTTCATACAATCAGCTACCCAATTTTTTTTTTTTTTCACATGTTACAGAATTCAGAGTCCAGCACACAGATTTACCTCACTTGAGGATGCATTTTATTCCAATTGTGGACAAACCTCCCAGTGGCTCAGTGTACAGTGTAGATAAACTAAAATCCCTGAATCAGGGCCAAATCACTCTGAGGTGGCATGCTACATGTGCCTGGTATGGACCTAACAGAAGCGAGAGATATTAAGACGAGGTGGCAAGAATACACAGAAGAAACATACAAAAAAGATCTTCATGACCCAGAATAACCATGATGATATGATTCCTCACCTAGAGCCAGGTATCCTGGAATGTGAAGTCAGGCGGGCCTTAGGAAGCATCACTACAAACAAAGGTAGTGGAGGTGATGGAATTCCAGTTAAGCTATTTCAAATCCTAAAAGATGATGCTGTGAAAGGGCTGCACTCCACATGCCAGCAAATTGGAAAAACTAGGCAGTGGCCACAGGACTGGAAAAGGTCAGTTTTCATTCTAATCCCAAAGAAAGGCAATGCCAAAGAATGCTCACACTACGGCACAATTGCACCCATCCTGGTAGCTTCCCTGGTGGCTCAGATGGTAAAGCATCTGCCTGCAATGCAGGAGACCCAGGTTTGATTCCTGGGTCGGGAAGATCCCCTGGAGAAGGAAATGGCAATCCACTCCAACACTCTTGCCTGGAAAATCCCATGGACAGAGGAGCCTAATAGGCTACAGTCCATGGGGTCACAAAGAGTCGGACACGATGGAGCCACTTCACTTCACACGCTAGCAAAGTAATGCTCAAAATTCTCCAAGCCAGGCTTCAGCAATATATGAACCATGAAATTCCAGATATTCCAGCTGGTTTTAGAAAAGGCAGAGGAACCAGAAATCAAATTGCCAACATCCAATGGATCATCAAAAAAGCAAGAGATTTCCAGAAAAACATCTATTTCTGCTTTATTGGCTATGCCAAAGCCTTTGACTGTGTGGCTCACAATAAACTGTGGAAAATTTTTCAAGAGATGGGCATACCAGACCACCTTACCTGCTCTTGAGAAATCTGGATGCAAGTCAGGAAGCAACAGTTAGAACTAGACATTGAAAAACAGACTGGTTCTAAATCAGGAAAGGAGTATGTCAAGGCTGTATATTGTCACCCTGCTTATTTAACTTATATGCAGAGTACATCATGCAAAATGCTGGGCTGGATGAAGTACAAGCTGGAATCAAGATTGCTGGGAGAAATATCAATCACCTCAGATATGCAAATGACACCACCCTTATGGCAGAAAGTGAAGAATTAAAGAGCATCTTGATGAAAGTGAAAGAGGAGAGTGAAAAAGTTGGCTTAAAGCTCAACATTCAGAAAACAAAGACCATGGCATCAGGTCCCATCACTTCATGGGAAATAGATGGGGAAAAAATGGAAACAGTGACAGACTTTATTTTTGGGGCTCCAAAATCACTGCAGACTGTGACTGCAGCCATGAAATTAAAAGACGCTCGCTCCTTGGAAGAAAAGCTATGACCAACTTAGACAGCATATGAAACAGCAGATACATTAATTTCCCAAAAAAGGTATATCTAAGCAAAGCTGTGGTTTTTTCAGCAGTCACATATGGATGTGAGAGTTGGACCATTAAGAAGGCTGAGGGCCAAAGAATTGATGCTTTTGAACTGTGGTGTTGGAGAAGACTCTTGGGAGTCCCTTGGACTGCAAGGAGTTCCAACCAGTGCATCCTAAAGGAAATCAGTCCTGAATATTCATTGAAAGGACTGATGCTGAAGCTGAAACTCCAATACTTTGGCAACCTGATGCGAAGAGCTGACTCACTGGAAAAGACCCTGATGCTGGAAAAGACTGAAGGCAGGAGAAGGGGATGACAGAAGGTGAGATGGTTGGATGGCATCACCTACTTAATGGACATGAGTTTGAACAAGCTCTGAGATTTGGTGAAAGACAGGGAGGCCTGACATGATGCAGTCCATTTGGTCGCAGAGAGTCTGAAATAACTGAGCAAATGAACTGAACTGAACACATGCCTTTACAAACCTGAAAAATCTAAGGTATTCGTCAGTGAAATCTAATCATTAAGTTGGGCCATGGCAAAATCTGATTCTTGTATCTGCATTATAAGGTCCAGTGGAATGCAGTATATGTGGGTATTTCGGGTATTTCCAGCAATCTCTCTCCACGGTCAGTAGAAAGGAGATTCTTATCTATAGTGGGTCAAGAGTTGCCACAGTCTTTCATAGCTCAGGGGAATGCATCTTCTGTTCATATTCTCAGCATCACAGTTTGGTAAGGCTGAGTAAAACCCCATGGGGAATAAAGCGTGGAAGATGAGGAGGCTAGTGGTTGCCAAAAGCAGGGCTAAAGAAGGGCATAATAAAGTGAGTTCAAGTGGATTCAAAGCACCAGGGTTGTGTGGATTGTAGGATATGGCCAGGGGAGGTTCCTGGGCCTCCTCTATACTCCTGATGATGCTGGGGTCTTTGCTGGCAGGCCTCCTCCTGACTCCAGATGAATGGGGTAAAAGGCCTCTTTGGACAAATCTATTTATTGTCACCCAAATAAAATACACATCAATTCTCACTCTGGCTCAAACTGATCTCTGACTAGAATTCAAGATCATATATAGGTAATGCTTTTTAATCCTCTAGTTTTAAAAAAAGGTTTTCTCCAAACTTCATGGTCACCTCTCATACATTTCTTAAGGAATCTTTCTATCATGCGTTATATATTACTGCTGCTGCTGCTGCTAAGTTGCTTCAGTCGTGTCCGACTCTGTGCAACCCCATAGACAGCAGCCCACCAGGCTTCCCCGTCCCTGGGATTCTTCAGGCAAGAACACTGGAGTGGGTTGCCATGAAACTGAAAAGTGAAAGTGAAGTCGCTCAGTTGTGTCTGACTCTTAGCGACTTCATGGACTGCAGCCTACCAGGCTCCTCCGCCCATGGGATTTTCCAGGCAAGAGTACTGGAGTGGGGTGCCATTGCCTTCTCCGATATATTACTACATCAACTACCAGAATCATATTCTGCGCAGTTTGATGGCAGAAACAGTGCTATCATTTGTATTCCTACACCAGTGAGCACAGTAACATCGTACATTAGGTGCTCAATAAACATTTACTGACTGACACAATGAGGTGGATGCAATAGAAACTTTTTCCCTACACAGAGCTCAGACTGACAGTCACAGGTAACATCTATTAAGTGCAGACCCTGTCAAGTTCTGTTCTATTCTGGAAGTTTTGTATCAATCAAATCATTTGATTCTCACAGAAGTCTCAGAAGTCACGCCCTGTTGCTATTTCTGTGTAACAACTGAGGCTCTGAGAGGTTAAGCAAATCGTTCACAGTCAAGACAGGAAGTAACTGGCAGAGCCAGGGTCTGGTCAAGTTGGTGTCAAGACTCTGGAGGTCTGTACCCAACCTGTATTTAATTCACAGTCTGCCTGGTAGACTAAGGACAGAGCTGGAGGCAAACATGCTATTTCTGAAGAAAAGATGAAAGATAGTTCCTTAAGACTAGACAGGCTGAGGGATCATTTTTCTTCATTTTTTTCAAGTTGCTTATTCTCTTCTTTGCTTTTCCTTTCTATTCTATCTTATTCCCTTTGCATTTCCTTCTGTCTCAACCACGCTCTTCTGGCTGAAGGCCACAGAAAGCAACTGGCTTCTGTAGGAAGGAAAGGGGTCCACTGGCAGGACATGGAGCAGCTCACAGAATCAAAGGGAGGCCTGAAGAAGCAGGGTCAGGAGTCAAGAACCTGGGCCACCAGAACTGCAACTTCTCTCCTAGGCTGCACTCCTAAACCATCACAAGTCCACTCCTAAACCATTTTTCGTCTTTTGGTTACTTGGCCCAGGTTTCAGATTGCAGAGAGGAGGGGAAGCACCCGACAGTTCCAACTCAGGTAATGTACCCCGCCCCCCCTTCACTAAAGGAGAGCAAGACACCTTCTAGAACGGAGCCACGAGGCTAGAAACAGTTGGCCCTCTACACTCACAGATTCCACATCTGCAAATTCAAACCAGTGGAGACTCAAAGAAAAATTCCAGAAAGTTCCATAAAGAAACCTTGAATTTACTGTGCCCTGGCAACTATTTACCTAGTGTTTACACTGTGTTTACAACTGTTTACACAGCACTTACATTGTATTAGGCATTATAAGCGGAGAAGGCAACGGCACCCCACTCCAGTACTCTTGCTTGGAAAATCCCATGGATGGAGGAACCTGATGGGCTGCAGTCCATGGGGTTGCGAAGAGTCGGACACGACTCAGCGACTTCTCTTTCACTTTTCACTCTCATGCATTGGAGAAGGAAATGGCAACCCACTCCAGTGTTCTTGCCTGGAGAATCCCAGGGACAGGGGAGCCTGGTGGGCTGCCATCTCTGAGGTCGCACAGAGTCGGACACGACTGAAGGGACTTAGCAGCAGCAGCAGCAGCAGGCATTATAAGTAATCTAGAGGTGATTTACAGTATACAGGAGAATATGCATAGCTTACATGCACAAACTATACCATCTTATATAAGGGACCTGAGTATCTATCTGTGGATTTTGGTATTCAAAGAGAATTCTGGAACCGATCCCCTATAGATACTGAGAGACAACTATATAATGCAGAAGGCTTGGTCACACAGTTAAATTGTGGTATTTACCAAAAAAAAAAAAAAAAAAGGGCAGAAGAGATGCTGCCCAACAAAAGCAGAAGGTATTCACGATGCCCATCTTTTATCTTAAAAAAAGAGAAATGTTCTTTAGGTCTTTATCCATTTTTGCCTAATGAGCCACAGCCTTACTCACTACTTACAGTCCCTACGGAAGATGGAGCCACAGGCTGAGTCCCTGTCTGCTGCTGGTTTTCTGGGTCCCACACTGGCCTGCAGGCCTTTCTCATCAACATCACTGTATATCAAACATAACTAGGGACTTTCTAGCTTATTATAGTGGCATCATGTTGGTTAAACATGATGTTTTCAGCTTCTTAAGAGTCTCCACAACTTTTTCACTCAAGGAGAAGAAACAACACAGGCTAGAAATCTGACCTATTTGTTGACTGAATTGTCTATAGATTAAAATAAGACCAAGAAATGCTTGGATTTCAAATTCAAACTGAGGAATACATTTTAAAGTTAACAAAAAATACTACACTTTGTTATAATCAGTATGAAATTTCAGGCTTAAAGATGAACCTCTAAAGTGATTTTTCCCCCTGTCTCACTGAATCTCTCCCCCCGCCTTTTGTGCATATATGCACATACAAACATACATGCATACACCTACATACACGTATATATGTAGATGCACATGTGTGCTCACTCACTCAGTGGTCTGACTCTTTGTGACCCTATAGACTATAGCCTATAGACTATAGCCTGCCAGGCTCCTCTGTCCGTAGGATTATTCCAGTAAGAATACTGGAGTGGGTTGCCACTTCCTACTCCATGGGATCTTCCAACGCAGGGATCGAACCCATGTCTCCTGCACTGGCAGGCAGACTCTTTACCACTGACCCACTTGGGCACCCATACAGATGCACATATATGTACATACATATGTGTATATAGATACACTATACAATAAAAAGTATACGACAGACCCAAGATAATTCACAGGTATTCTCTGATTTCATAGATTTTTATGTTACTTTATATATCTTCATTCTTTGACATTTTGAATCAGAAAGTCATATGATGAGAGGAAAATGCATTAAGCAGAAATCCATAAAGTCATCTGAGTTTATCTAACACTGTGTAGACTAAATATGGGGGCTTCCCTGATAGCTTAGCTGGTAAAGAATCTGCCTGCAATGCAGGAGACCCCAGTTTGATTCCTGGGTCAGAAAGATATGCTGGAGAAGGGACAGCCTACCCACTCCAGTATTCTTGAGCTTCCCTTGTGGCTCAGCTGGTAAAGAATCTCCCTGCAATATGGGAAACCTGGACTCCATCCCTGGGCTGGGAAGATCCCCTGGAGAAGGGAAAGGCTACCCACTCCAATATTCTGGCCTGGAGAATTCCATGGACTGTATAGTCCATGGGGTCACAAAGAGTCAGACAGGACTGACTGACTCACTTTCGAACTAAATATGAAAGATTTTAATTTCCCAGTATGATTTAGTATATAGACCTTTATGCCTAAAAACATAAAGGCAATTTAAAAATATTCATTTTCTGTTCTGCAAAGAGAACTTTTAAAATATTGCCTCCAGTATTAAACTGGAAGCCACTGTGTTTAATAGGATGTCAACTGGCATGGAGCAAGCCTTGCTCTCATCTCCNCCAAGTTATTCAGCCTCTTTTTCTCCACTAATATTTCCTACTACACTATCCATTTCTAATCTCTCTATCTGTAATTAATTATGTATTTTCCAAGGACGCCGTCCGTCCCCACCTTCGAATTCCCTGGATCCACCGGGGCTGGACCCCGGCAATCTCCCTGACCACTGTCTTCTTCAAAGGCATTTCCCCCTTTGGTTTGGTTCCTGTCCATCTCTTCTCTTTATCTGCCTGCTGTGGATCTCTTGTTTTTTTGCCTGCCTGCAATTATTTCTTCTCTGTTAACTATACCCCTTTTCCCTTTCAGTAATCTGGCTTGACCACCCTCCCTTTTCAGTTCCAAAGGCTACTGTGTCATTACCTTAGTCAGAATAATTGGTTCAGGGTGTACAACACAACTCAATTTTGGTACAACTGTTGGAATTAAATGGAAAGAGAGGCTTTATTTGCATTGAGAGTTAAATTTCCTTCCCTGTAAAGAAGTAAATAATACCATATACCTCATAGAGTTACTGTGCAGAATAAAGGAGACAATATGTAACAACACGTTTTGGGAAAGGGGTTCATATTACTAACACATATTAGTTCTAATTAAGACATTCATTTTCAAAACCCAAATGATTTTCCAGTAAGAGAATGCATTGATAAGGGCAGTTCAACAACGCTCATTTAGGCAAATTTTACTTGTATACTTATTTATTTATTTTACTTTTTTTTTTTATTATTTATTTGAACTCCCAAACATGAACCCCCCCCCCCCCCCCCCCCCCCCCCCCAGCCCCAAGCATCCTGCATCCTGCATCGAACACAGACTGGCAATTCGTTTCTTACATGATAGTATACAGATTTCAATGCTGTTCTCCCAAATCAGAAGTTACAGAGTCACTTTGTTTCATATAAACAATGAATGCTTCAAATCAGCAGAGACCAAGTCAACATCATAGTTGTCCCTAAAACTCTCTTTACACTGCAACACTGAAAAGTGTGCCTTTTGTTTTTAATCCCTTTTTGCTTCTTTAGGTAAAGAGATTATATGAACAACCAAAGAGAATCTCCACATTGATGTGTCCAAGACAAAGTTAATGCTGAAGCACAGAGTTACAGAGGCAAAACTTTTAGTCTGAGCACATAAGAAATGTGTTTTTCCTCCTCTAGCCTATCAGCCACTATCACTTACAAGTTTTTGCAAACTCCAGGGATAAATTTCAAGAGTCTAAATATTGCAAGTCCTAAGGCACTATGCCTTATCTATTCATCATTTCACTCTATTCATAATCCCCAAGTGTTCCGAGTTTTATGACTGTCAGCCAGGCATGCCCTTAGTAAAAGTCCATATCATCACTCATTCTAGGACCAGAAACCAAATGCTGATGATGTAGATCATCCAGATCAGTAGCCTCTTTGTTCAAGTAACAGAAGGAAAAAAGATTTCTTAGGCCCATGAAAATGCCCCAGTTGGGTCAACGTTTCTGGAAAGGACTAAATAGTTTTCAAATTCCAAAATAAGAGATTAAAAAAGCAAACAAAAGAGGCTTTCTTTCCTCAGACTCCAGTGAAGAATGTGACCACTAAAGAAATATGTTAGGCCATGAACACATTGCATGTTTCATTCTCAGCACCTTGCAGGTCTGAGAAAGAAAATGACAATGACTTCAGTTGTCCAAATAATTACAGCCATTAACATCAGGCTCCCAGGGTAACTGAATCTTACTTTGCTTGCTGGCTAAAAATAAGTAAACAAAATGTTCTCAAGAAAAAGTCAAGGTAGATGATAAATATCAATTAATTAAGCATCATAACAATCAAGAAAAATTAGTATTTGAATTTAAGTACATCATAATCATCATGATGGAGAACATTACATCCACTTTGATCACAGAGCCTTAACTACTTCACATTTCTTAAAACGTGTGTGCATGATGTCACATTTGCTCCAAAGTAGGTACTCGGCTAAACAAAGTCTCCAATCTCAGTTTTAGTTAAAAATCCATCTCTATGATTCTGAGTTTGCCAACTAGTATTTAGGCAAGAGCACGCATGCTCAGTTGTGTCCAACTCTTTGCAAGGCCCTAGACTGGAGCCCACCAGGCTACTCTGCCATGGGCTTTCCCAGGCAAGAATACTGGAGTGGGTTGTTGTTTCCTCCTCCAGAGTATCTTCCTACCTATGGATCAAACCCATAACTCCTGCATTGCAGGCAGATTCTTTACTACTGAGGCACCACAGAAGCCCTGATTAAGGCAAGAAGATCTTCAAATAACTAGCACTGTGTCACCATATATACCCAAAGTAGCAAAGTAAATGAAGGGAAACCTAAAATATTCACTTTAAACTCTCTAAACTCTTTACAAAATAATCTGGTATTCTTTCCAGAAGCTTCCTCATATGCTCTCATGCAAAGATAATTATTGAATACCTACTGTGTGCAAGAACTATTCTCAGCATTGGGGGTAAAATAAAAAAGAGAAAAAGTCCCTGTATTCATGGAGCACTCTTGAGAGCGATGCACAAAATTTGACTAGATGATTAAGGTTAGTTTTTGACAGGTTAGGCAGTGATGAGTGTTAAGGAAGGCGCGTGGGGAGCCAAGAAGGAGTGGGGAAGAGTTGGTAAGGAAAGAAGGGTGACATTTAGGGACACGAGGAAGGTCTCCTTGAGAAAGAGACCTATAAGCAGAGCCCTGAGGGAGGGAGAGGTAGGCTTTGCTAGAAGAAGAACACTCAGGGCCAAGGAAACGGGAAGAATAAATGGCTAGTTTGTCCTAGGCTATGATGAAGGCAGTGTGCTTGGAGCTGAGAAGGCAGGAGGAGAGGGGTAATCCATGGACAATGGAATGCTCTGAGCTGTGCTGAGTGGAGATGCAGAAACAGGGAGACTAGTCAGGATGCTTTTGCAGTGATCCAGGCAAGAGATGACGGTGGTTTGGGCCGAGGTGGTACCAGAGCCATGGTGAGGCCCACCGACATGGTGATGAGTTACCAAATTCTGAATGTATTTTAAAGCCAACAGGAGTCACTGACGAATCAGATACAGTATTTAAGAAAAAGAAATGAGTCAATAATTACTACAGTGCTTCTGGCCTAAGCAACCAACTGCAAAGATGGAGTTGCCACTAACTGGTAGGAGTGAGTTTGGCAGTAGGATGAGGAAGTCAGTTCTAGAGATTTAAAATTTGAAATGATAGTCAGATATCCCAACGGAGATGATGATTAGGTAACAGCATATGTCTGGAATTCAGGTCGAGGCTAAGCTGCTTAGTTTATAGATGAAACTGAAAGCCATGAAACGGAATGAGAGTATAAACAGAAAATGCAAGATGCCTAAGGAATATGTTCTTGGATCCCTTATCCAGGAGATGAGGAAGAACCAGCAAAGACACAGAAGGACAGAACAAAATTTCCTATACGATACAACTGAATTACCTCTATGGTGTTTTGAACATATGCATGTTGCTTTAAGAATATCCAAAAAAGGCTTCAAACGCCTTCAGGAGAGGGACGAAATCTAACCCACTGTGGGCCATAAGGATCAGTACAGTATCAACTATATAGTAAACACCAAACATATTTGTTGAATGAATAAGTGAATTCAGGATTTTGACGGTTCAGTTGAACTCAGCAAGTTATTTCCGAACACTTTCCAGTTTCAGAAATTGAGCAAGACACTGAGAAAGAAAGATGTGTAAATAGACACCTGTCTGATGGAGAAGACAGATGGGTTAGGCTGGTAGTGAACTGGTTTAATTTCTTGCCCAGGGCAGCATCAAGCTAATAAACATAAACATATCAGGTATGGATAAAAACAGTATATCCTTTAAAGGGAATAAGAGATCTCCCTTTAAATAGCATATTTGTTAAGATCTGACGCCCTACTTTCCATTTTAGCAAGATACTTGAGAAATTACAGTGAAAGTCAATGGATAAAAAATCATAATTCAAGATATTAAATCCATATATAAAAATTTTCAAAAACCCTATCACTACACTAAAAGAGCAAAGAAAAAAACGAACAAGATCATGAATTATAATAATTTTCATCAAAATTTATGTTGAAGAATTTTTTTTTTTGAGGGTTTAATAATGGCCCTTATTGTCAGGTTACTGATTTGGAATTAAAAATATTCAAACTCATTTGTGAAAAATCAGACTCCTATTTCTCTCTCAAATATTTTTTTTTAAACAAAATAGACATCTTCCTTGAAACAATTATTTTTGTCTGCCAACATCTTAACAAATTAATAGCCACACCAACACATACGAAATACATACTGCACATAACAGATGCACACAAACAAATGGCTCACTGGATGGCTAGAGAGTTTGGTGGTTAAACAGGAAGAAAATTGGGCTGAAAGACAGACAGATAAACAGACATAATAAATGTTTAAATACTCATACTGAAATTATATTATTAGTCAAATATTATCCACAGAATTATTACTAAATGAGTGGCCATTTTAAATATTTCCGTTCTACGTGTCTAAATTAAATCAATTAGTAAACTGATAATTTATGTAAGTTTTATCCATACTACTAAGAAACAGTAGCTCTGTTCAAGTAGATACCTGCCCTGATCCCCTCACAGAACTGGTACAACCCACTATATACGTATACATCAAGAACGAATATATGCAACTGAAACTGACATATTTGATAATTGCGTCTATATTTCTTACTTACTTAAAATGTCAAATATTCAAGTCATTTATCCAATAAACCTTTACTGAGTCCCTACTACGTTTCAGTACTGTCTCTATCCTTGCTTAGGTTGGTAAACACAGGATTTTTTTTTCAAATGTGCTTGTTTGTCAAAAGTTACATACTTTTACATGTTTTACTTATTTTATTCACATAGTCAAAATTCCAAAACACTGAACTGGTGACTGTTTCTGAGTCTGCTAAGTGTCTTTTAACAGAAAGTCATTGTTTTCAGTTCAGTTCAGTCGCGCAGTCGTGTCCGACTCTTTGCGACCCCATGAATCGCAGCACGCCAGGCCTCCCTGTCCATCACCAACTCCCAGAGTTCACCCAGACTCAGGTCCATCGAGTCCGTGATGCCATCCAGCCATCTCATCCTCGGTCGTCCCCTTCTCCTCCTGCCCCCAATCCCTCCCAGCATCAGAGTCTTTTCCAGTGAGTCAACTCTTCGCATGAGGTGGCCAAAGTNCAGTGGTAAGCCTGTCTCTTATACACATCTAGATGTGTATAAGAGACAGGCATCCAGCCATCTCATCCTCAGTTGTCCCCTTCTCCTCCTGCCCCCAATCCCTCCCAGCATCAGAGTCTTTTCCAGTGAGTCAACTCTTCGCATGAGGTGGCCAAAGTATTGGAGTTTCAGCTTTAGCATCAGTTCCTCCAAAGAACACCCAGGACTGGACTGGCTGGATCTCCCTGCAGTCCAAGGGACTCTCAAGAGTCTTCTCCAACACCACAGTTCAAAGCATCAATTCTTTGGCACTCAGCCTTCTTCACAGTCCAACTCTCACATCCATACACGACCACAGGAAAAACCATAGCCTTGACTAGATGGACCTTTATTGGCAAAGTAATGTCTCTGCTTTTGAATATGCTGTCCAGGTTGGTCATAGCTTTCCTTCCAAGCAGTAAGCGTCTTTTAATTTCATGGCTCCAGTCACCATCTGCAGTGATTTTGGAGCCCCCAAAAATAAAGTCTGACACTGTTTCCACTGTTTCCCAATCTATTTCCCACGAAGTGATGGGACCAGATGCCATGATCTTCGTTTTCTGAATGTTGAGCTTTAAGTCAACTTTTTCACTCTCCCTTTCACTTTCATCAAAAGGCTTTTTAGTTCCTCTTCACTTTCTGCCATAAGTGTCATCTGTATATCTGAGGTTATTGATATTTCTCCCAGCAATCTTAATTCCAGCTTGTGCTTCTTCCAGTCCAGCGTTTCTCATGATGTACTCTGCATATGAGTTAAATAAGCAGGGCGACAATATACAGCCTTGACGTACTCCTTTCCCTATTTGGAACCAATCTGTTGTTCCATGTCCAGTTCTAACTGTTGCTTCCTGACCTGCATGTAGGTTTCCCAAGAGGCAGGTCAGGTGGTCATTGTTTTAAATGTTCTCAATTATACAGCTATCAATTAGCTAGTCAATACATTAAAGAGATTAAAATATCCTTTTCTCTAATCAGATTACTGTAATTATTTTAGAATTTTCAAACCAACAGTAGGCTTCAATAGAAGAGATTCAGGTCCAATTAATCACCATATATTACTTCTATCTCTTAAATTGCACTCAAAGCAGCTTTCCATGTTCTGCGTTCCCACTGCACTGCTTAGCTTCAGAAACTAGTATCTCATGTTAGGATGCTAGTGTTTCCCAACTTGAATCTGGGATGACTTTCCTAAAATACCTCATTATATCATTCCCCTTCCTTCTCCCTTTTAGAAATCAGGTTTTAGTTCAAGGAATGAAAATGAGGAACGGGCTTTGAGAACTGGCCCCTGCCTGTTTCTTGAGTCTCACAGCCTCATGGTGTTTTCTCCCCTCAAACCAATGGCTCATCCAGACTGAGGCACATGTCTACACCTATCTACAGTCTCTTTCCTCTGGGTCACTGGACATGCCATTCCTCTTGACACTGCAGAAAGGAGACAGAGACTGTGGCTGACTATATTCTCTTTATCCTGTAAGTCTCAGCACAGAGTCACCTCCTCTCATCCCTGTGATCATTAGGCACCACTGTTTCCTATGAGCTCACTGCGTCTCAGGGCTCATTGTGGTTTACTGCCTCTCTTCCTCATTAGGTTCTAAGCTCCTAGTGGGCAGGGACTATGTCTTATTCCTGGTTTTAACTCTAGTATTTAGCAAAGTGCTTGGCATATAATTAGCACCCAATCAGTATTCTAGTCATTGGATGAATGTATGATAATAGCAAATCTATTTACAGAAAATGTCTAATGTGCCGAAGCTTGGGGGGAAACTAACAGCAAGCCAACAGCAGCACCTGCCACGCCTGGGTGTCTCAAGCAGAAGTGAAAAGTAAGCAGGGATCAAGTGGGACCTGGGCTTCCTGCCTACAGAGTCCAGGCTGGGAGACAGACTGGATGAGAGCATGGCAGAAAATATCATCACATCCTGAAGAAGCTGACTGCTCAACTTAGTCCAACATCTTTTAAATTGTAACTTTTCCAGATTCTCTTACATAGCAGAATGTCACTGACAGTCTAGAGATGCTGCCTCTAAAATGACAATTAAAACCCAAGATAGCAATTCCGGCTTTGTCCAAGGAGAAGCATCTGACTCAGAGCTGAAGGGCATTTATTAAGAAGGCAATACTTTAATAAGCATCCAAGATTTTTGTTTAACAAACTTTTTGTGAAAACTGTGCTTTCAAAATCTGGATGAACAAAAAAGGCAGTAAATCTCTTTAATGGCTTTGGGCAACAATTTCCAATGAAGTGTGATTAAGAATAATTTTCAGTTGTTTATTCTATCAATAAATAATAAATCTTGGTGGCTTATAGCATATGAGAAACACATAGCTCAGACCTCTAAAAATCTTAAAACATGTCTAAAAATTTTAATTTCTAGCCTTGATTTCTCCAGCTGATAAATGACTATGCCTTGCTTGTCATTTCAATTCCAAAAAATTTAGGAATTTTTAATTAATTTTATAATATTTAAGATTTTTTTTTTTTTAAGTGTAGGGTTTTCTGGTTTCTGGTCTGGTAATGTAAGGAACTCAGAAGTTGTCACTTTGTTCTGAAAAGAAGTAAAAAGTTACAAAAACTAAAAAAATTAATGCTTCATAGACCTGTCAAATAAGGTCACGAGACAGACTGCTACCCCCAAAACTGAAGAAACTGACAAGCACTACTGAAACAGAAACATCTGTGGGAACCAGCGTCACGGTAGGAAAGTCTGAACTATTACTGACAAAATGCTGGCGGCTCAGGGGGGCGGGTCTGGAAGATGAAACACCAGGGGCATCTGGTCATGGGAGGCCCCAGTTATTGAAAGGTGGACCTCCAGGAGTTCTCTCAGGTTGTCACAGTGAATACTGGAGAAAAAAATCTTCCTGTGCTTCCAGCAGGGAGATGGAAAAAGGAACCATTTCGAAATATGGCAGAGCATTTTGTTCTTTTCAATAAGGGCTGCCTTACTTTTCTTGGACTCCAAAATCACTGCAGATGGTGACTGCAGCTATAAAATTAAAAGACGCTTGCTCCTTGGAAGAAAAGCCATGACAACTTAGACAGCATATTAAAAATCAGAGACATTATTTTGCCAACAAATATCCATCTAGTCAAAGCTATTGTTTTTCCAGTAGTCATGTATGGATGTGGGAGTTGGACCATTAATGAAGGCTGGGTCCCGAAGAACTGATGCTTTTGAACTGTGGTGTTGGAAAAGAATCCCTTGGACTGCAAGGAGATCAAACCAGTCAATCTTAAAGGAAATCAGTCCTTAATACTCATTGGAAGGACTGATGCTGAAGTTGAAGCTTCAATACTTTGGCCACCTGATGTGAATAACTGACTCATTTGAAAAGACCCTGATGCTGGGAAAGACAGAAGGCAGGAGGAGAAGGGGACAAGAAAATGAGAAGATAGGCTGGCATCACTGACTTGATGGACATGAGTCTGAGCACGCTCTGGGAGTTAGTGATGGAGCTGGTGAGGGAAGCCTGGTGTGCTGCAGTCCATGGGGTCACAAAGAGTTGGACATGACTGAGCGACACTGAACTGAATGAGGAAATCTTACCAGAGTCTGACTGATTCAGGGAGCAATGCAAATGGAAAAAGGGAAACATTCAACTCCAGCATTCTCTAGCCATTCTGTTCAACTGGAAGGGTAGAGGGGAATAAAGTAAAACCCAGAAGCACTGGTGAAGTTAACAGTCTAAGAGATAAGGCTCACCTAAGACCTAATCACAGGACTACGGAACACTTCCCCTCCCCCAACACCTTACCAATGCATTACTAAAGGTCCACTAACCACAATTCCTTTTACTCAATACATCACATCCATCTTCCAACAAAAAATTACAAGACACACCAAAAGGCAAAAAGCACACTTTAAGAAACTTCCCCAGTAGCTCAGATGGTAAAGAATCAGCTTGCAGCAACTCCTGCAGCTCAATTCCAGAAAAATAAACGACCCAATCAAAAAGTGGGGCAAAGAACTAAATAGACATTTCTCCAAAGAAGACATACAGATGGCTAACAAACACATGAAAAGATGCTCAACATCACTCATTATCAGAGAAATGCAAATCAAAACCACAATGAGGTACCATTTCACACCACTCAGAATGGCTGCGGTCCAAATGTCTACAAGCAATAAATGCTGGAGATGGTGTGGAGAAAAGGGAACCCTCTTACACTGTTGGTGGGAATGCAAACTAGTACAGCCACTATGGAGAACAGTGTGGAGATTCCTTTAAAAACTGGAAATAGAACTTCCATATGAACTAGCAATCCCACTGCTGGGCATACACACTGAGGAAACCAGAATCGAGAGAGACAGGTGTACCCCAATGTTCATCACAGCACTGTTTATAACAGCCAGGACAAGGAAGCAACCTAGATGTCCATCAGCAAATGAATGGATAAGAAAGCTGTGGTACATACACACAACAGAATATTACACAGCCATTAAAAAGAATACATTTGAATCAGTTCTAATGAGGTGGATGAAACTGGAGCCTATTATACAGAGTGAAGTAAGCCAGAAAGAAAAACAGCAATACAGTATACTAACGCATATATATGGAACTTAGAAAGAAGGTAAAAATAACCCTATATACGAGACAGCAAAAGAGACACAGATGTATTGAATAGTCTTTCAGACTCTGTGGGAGAAGGCGAGGGTGAGATGATTTGGGAGAATGGCATTGAAACATGTATAATATCATATGTGAAACGAATCACCAGTCCAGGTTTGATGCATGATACAGGGAGCTCGGGGCTGGTGCATTGGGACAACTCAGAGGGATGGGATGGGGAGGGAGGTGGGAGAGGGGTTCAGGATGAGGAACACATGTACACTCATGGTGCATTCAAGTCAATGTATGGCAAAACCAAAACAATCATGTAAAGTAAAATAAATTAATTAATTTTTAAAAATAAAACTAAAAAAAAAAGAATCGGCTTGCAATGCAGGAGACCCAGGTGCAATCCCTGGGTCAGGAACATCCCTCGGAGGAGGGAATGGCTACCCACTCCAGTATTCTTGCCTGTAAAATCCCATGGACAGGGGAAACTGGTAGGCTACAATCCATGGGCTGCTAAGAGCTGGACATGACTGAGCAACTAACCATGCACACATGCAAGAAACTTAACAAGAATCACACCCAAAATCAGATGTGGCAGGAATGTTAGAATTAAAGACCAGAAAATTTAAAAACTATGATTCATATGTTAAAGACATTAATGGAAAAAAGTAGACAACATGCAAGAATATATGGGTAATGTAGGCAGAGAGATGAAAATTCTGAGAACAAAAAAGAAACACCAGGATAAAAAAAGAAAACACTGTAACAATAATGAAGAATACCACTGATGAACTCATTAGTAAACTGGACCCAGCTGAGGATAGAATCTCTGTTTGGGGAAATGACAATAGAAACTTCCAAAAGAAGAAAAAAATGTGGAGGATAACAGTAAGAATATGGGAAGGAACAGGAACCAATAGGGTACATATTAATCCAAATATAGCAATAATCACTTTCCAAATACATGAAGAGAGACTGTCAGAGTGGATCAAACAAAGGCACAAATATCCACAGTCAGTAAGCAACTCACTGTGATTATAAAGACACACAAGATTAAGATTAAAACAATGGAGAATTATACGTCATGCTAACACTACTCAAAAGAGAGTGAGAATATTTATATCAATATTAGACAGACTTCCAGGCAAGGAAAATTATCAGAGAAAAAGAGGGGCGTCACTTAACAACAAAGGGGTCAAGAATATGTAACAATTCTTAATATGCATATGCCCAACAATACAACACCAAAATATATGACAA
Organism: Oreotragus oreotragus; assembly: GCA_006410675.1. Taxonomy (NCBI): domain Eukaryota; kingdom Metazoa; phylum Chordata; class Mammalia; order Artiodactyla; family Bovidae; genus Oreotragus; species Oreotragus oreotragus. The sequence continues at coordinate 232,798 of SJYX01013762.1, read as the reverse complement.
ACCTTACATGAGTATTACTACTCCTGCTTTCTTTTTCTCCCCATTTGCATGGAATATCTTTTTCCATCCCCTAACTTTGCAAAGTGATCCAACCAGTCAATCCTAAAGGAAATCAGTCCTGAATATTCATTGGAAGGACTGATGTGGAAGCTGAAACTCCAATACTTTGGCCACCTGATGCGAAGAGTTGACTCATTGGAAAAGACCCTGATGCTGGGAAAGATAGCGGACAGGAGGAGAAGGGCACAACAGAGGATGAGATGGTTGGATGGCATCACCGAGTCAATGGACATGAGTTTGAGTAGACTCCAGGAGTTGTCAGTGAACAGGGAGGCCTGGTGTGCTGCAGCTCATGGGATGGCAAAGGGTCGGACACGACTGAGAGACTGAACTGACGGAACTGAACTTTCAGCATGTATGTGTCCCTAGGTTTGAAGTGCGTCACTCGTAGGCAGCATATACACAGGTCTCGTCTCTGTATCCATTTAGCCAGTCTGTGTCTTTTGGTTGGGGCTTTTAATCCATTTACATTTAAGGTTGTTATTGATGTATACGTTTCTACTGCCATTTTCTTAATCATTTAGGATTTGTTTTTGCGGGTCTTTTCTTCTCTTATTTTTTCCTGCTAGAGAAGTTCTTTAGGCTTTCGTTGTAAGGCTGGTTTGGTGGTGCTGAATTCTCTTAGCTTTTGACAAACACTGATAGAACTGTAAGAAAAAACTGGTGAATCCACTACTGCAGTTGGAGATTTTAACACTCGTCTATCAGAAATGGACTGACCCAGCAGACAGAAAATCATTAAGAACATAGCTGAACTCAAGAGCACATAAATCAACTGGATATAATTGAGATGTATAGACTACTTCATCTAGCAACAGTATAATACACATTCTTTTCCAACCCATATAAGTGGGTTGCCATTTCCTTCTCCAATGCATGAAAGTGAAAAGTGAAAGTGAAGTCACTCAGTTGAGTTCGACTGTTGCGACCTCATGGACCGCAGCCTACCAGGCTCCTCCGTCCATGGGATTTTTCCAGGCCAGAGTACTGGAGTGGGTTGCCAGTGCCTTCTCTGGTTAAAGTATATTGTGACTCATTAAAACAGTTCATTGCACTGTGACTCAGCTTTGAGTTGTAAGAGGATGGAAATTACTTTAAAAACAGGCACTCTCCTTAAAAACACTCCAACATGTTCTATTTCCCATCTGTCTCCATTTCTGTATGTGTCTCTCTATTGTCAATGGATAATATTCAGTAAACCAATCTAAAATAAGAATAGGAAAGTGTTTTATTTGAGCCAAACTGAGGACTATCCTAAACAAGTCAATCCTAAAGGAAATTAGTCCTGAATATTCATTGGAAAGACTGATACTGAAGTTGAAACTCCAATAATTTGGCCACCTGATGTGAAGAACTGGCTCATTTGAAAGGACCCTGATGCTGGGAAAGATTGAAGGCAGGAGGAGGAGGGGATGGTAGAGGATGAGATGGTTGGATGGCATCACTGGCTCAATGGACATGAGTTTGAGCAAACTTTGGGACTGGTGATGGATAGGGAAGCCGGCATGCTGCAGTCCATGGGGTTGCAAAGAGTCAGACATGACCGAGTAACTGAACTGAGGACTGGGAGGCATGGATTCAAGAAGTACTTGAACTGTAGGCCATAGGACTACAAAGTAGGGGCTTCCTTGGTGACTCAGTGGAAAAGAAAGGCCTGCCAATTCAGGATATGCGGATCGATCCCTGGGTTGGCAAGATCCCCTGGAGAAGGAAATGGCAACTCACTCCAGTATTCTTGCTTGGAAAATTCCATGGAAAGAGGAGCCTTGCAGCCTACAGTCCATGGGACTTCAAAAGAGTCAGACATGACTTAGCGACTAAACAACAATGACATAAAGGCAAAACTCACAAATTATATAAATTGTTTGTCATGATTAGGATTGGAGCTAGCAAGAAGTTGGGGTGGCTGTTAAGTAAGGATTAATTGGGGTTTGAAATGTTTGCATAGTTATAGGTGGAACCTTAAGACTGTAGCATTGCAGCTGACAACTGGCAGATTCTATTTTAAGAACAGCTGGTGGTATCCTTGAGTCTGATACAGTTCAGAAGATTCAAGTTATCAGTAATATAGGAACATGTGTGAAACCATATCCACAATGGCCCCCCAGCTCTATTCTGAATACCTGAACCACTGTTACCCCATTTTGATTTTTTAAATGCATTATTTATCAGCGCTGGTACACTGGGATGACCCAGAGGGATGGGATGGGGAGGAAGGTGGGAGGAGGGGTTCAGGATGGGAAAAACAAGTACACCCATGGCTGACTCATGTCAGTGTATGGCAAAACCACTACAATATTGTGAAGTAATTAGCCTCCAATTAAAATAAATAAATTTGAAATAAATATGTGAAACGAATCACCAGTCCAGGTTTGATGCATGATACAGGGAGCTCGGGGCTGGTGCATTGGGACAACTCAGAGGGATGGGATGGGGAGGGAGGTGGGAGAGGGGTTCAGGATGAGGAACACATGTACACTCATGGTGCATTCAAGTCAATGTATGGCAAAACCAAAACAATCATGTAAAGTAAAATAAATTAATTAATTTTTAAAAATAAAACTAAAAAAAAAAGAATCGGCTTGCAATGCAGGAGACCCAGGTGCAATCCCTGGGTCAGGAACATCCCTCGGAGGAGGGAATGGCTACCCACTCCAGTATTCTTGCCTGTAAAATCCCATGGACAGGGGAAACTGGTAGGCTACAATCCATGGGCTGCTAAGAGCTGGACATGACTGAGCAACTAACCATGCACACATGCAAGAAACTTAACAAGAATCACACCCAAAATCAGATGTGGCAGGAATGTTAGAATTAAAGACCAGAAAATTTAAAAACTATGATTCATATGTTAAAGACATTAATGGAAAAAAGTAGACAACATGCAAGAATATATGGGTAATGTAGGCAGAGAGATGAAAATTCTGAGAACAAAAAAGAAACACCAGGATAAAAAAAGAAAACACTGTAACAATAATGAAGAATACCACTGATGAACTCATTAGTAAACTGGACCCAGCTGAGGATAGAATCTCTGTTTGGGGAAATGACAATAGAAACTTCCAAAAGAAGAAAAAAATGTGGAGGATAACAGTAAGAATATGGGAAGGAACAGGAACCAATAGGGTACATATTAATCCAAATATAGCAATAATCACTTTCCAAATACATGAAGAGAGACTGTCAGAGTGGATCAAACAAAGGCACAAATATCCACAGTCAGTAAGCAACTCACTGTGATTATAAAGACACACAAGATTAAGATTAAAACAATGGAGAATTATACGTCATGCTAACACTACTCAAAAGAGAGTGAGAATATTTATATCAATATTAGACAGACTTCCAGGCAAGGAAAATTATCAGAGAAAAAGAGGGGCGTCACTTAACAACAAAGGGGTCAAGAATATGTAACAATTCTTAATATGCATATGCCCAACAATACAACACCAAAATATATGACAAACCTTACATGAGTATTACTACTCCTGCTTTCTTTTTCTCCCCATTTGCATGGAATATCTTTTTCCATCCCCTAACTTTGCAAAGTGATCCAACCAGTCAATCCTAAAGGAAATCAGTCCTGAATATTCATTGGAAGGACTGATGTGGAAGCTGAAACTCCAATACTTTGGCCACCTGATGCGAAGAGTTGACTCATTGGAAAAGACCCTGATGCTGGGAAAGATAGCGGGCAGGAGGAGAAGGGCACAACAGAGGATGAGATGGTTGGATGGCATCACCGAGTCAATGGACATGAGTTTGAGTAGACTCCAGGAGTTGTCAGTGAACAGGGAGGCCTGGTGTGCTGCAGCTCATGGGATGGCAAAGGGTCGGACACGACTGAGAGACTGAACTGACGGAACTGAACTTTCAGCATGTATGTGTCCCTAGGTTTGAAGTGCGTCACTCGTAGGCAGCATATACACAGGTCTCATCTCTGTATCCATTTAGCCAGTCTGTGTCTTTTGGTTGGGGCTTTTAATCCATTTACATTTAAGGTTGTTATTGATGTATACGTTTCTACTGCCATTTTCTTAATCATTTAGGATTTGTTTTTGCGGGTCTTTTCTTCTCTTATTTTTTCCTGCTAGAGAAGTTCTTTAGGCTTTCGTTGTAAGGCTGGTTTGGTGGTGCTGAATTCTCTTAGCTTTTGACAAACACTGATAGAACTGTAAGAAAAAACTGGTAAATCCACTACTGCAGTTGGAGATTTTAACACTCGTCTATCAGAAATGGACTGACCCAGCAGACAGAAAATCATTAAGAACATAGCTGAACTCAAGAGCACATAAATCAACTGGATATAATTGAGATGTATAGACTACTTCATCTAGCAACAGTATAATACACATTCTTTTCCAACCCATATGGAACATTCACCAAGACAGATGACATCCTGGATCATAAAACACACCTTAACAAGTTTAGAAGGTTAGTAAGCACACAAGGTCTGTTCTCAGAGTACATGGAATTAAACTAGAAAACAGTAACAGAAAGAAAACTGAACGATCCAAATACTAGGAGATTAAAAAACACATAAGTCAAAGAAGAAATCACAAGAGAGGGTTTAAAATATTTTGAATTAAATGCAAATGAAAAATAGAACTTATTAAGATTTGTGGGATGAACTATAGGGAAATTTATAACACTGAATGCAACTTTAGAAAGGAAGACATAAAATTAATACTCTAAGCTTCCACTAGGAAATAAGACAAAGAAGAGCAAATTAAATCCAAAGTAAGATGAACCAATAATAAAAATTGGAGCAGAAATCAATAGAATTGAAAGTAAGAATTCAACAGAGGAAATCAACAATAGCAAAAAAGCTAGTTCTTTGAAAAGATCAACGCAACAGATAAATTTACAGCCAGACTATGATCAAAAGAGAGAAGGTATAAATTATTAATATGAGAAATGAAGGAGGAGACATTACTATAGATGCCACAGATATTAAAAGAATAATAAAGGAATATTATGAATAACTCTATGCCCACATATTCGATAACCCAGATGAAATGGATCAATTCTTTGAAAGACACAATCAGCCAAAAATGCGCAAGAAAGAACAGAAAATAGACAATCTGAATAGTCTTATCTAATAAGGAAACTGAATCAATAATTAATAACCTTCCAAAACAGAAAGCAGATGAATTCACTGGTTAAGTTATACCAAACACTTAAAGGAAGAAATGAAATCACTTCTTTACAATTTGTTCCAGAAAACAAAAGCACAGTGAACACACTGCAACACATTCTATAAGGCCACCATTACTCTAAATATCAAAATCAGATAAAACTTCTACAAGGAGGAGAAATTTAGACCGATATCCCTCATGAACACAGATAAAAAGATCCTCAACAAAATATTAACAAACTGAATACAACAATGAATAAAAATAATTATTCACCACAAGCAAAAGAAATTTATTTCAAACATGCAAGCCTGGTTTAACATTCGAAAATCAATGTTATCCATCAATCACATCAACAAGCAAGAACAGCAAAATCACATAGTCATATCAGCTGATGCAGAAAAAGCATCCAACAAAATTCAGCATCCATTCATGACAGTAATTATTAGTGAACTAGCAACAGTTCCCCAACTTCATTAAAATCATTTAAAAAATACCACAAGCTAACATCATATTTAACAGTGAGAAACATGAAGTTTTCCCACTAAGATCAGGAACGAGGCAAAGATGTCCTTTTTCATCATCCCTTTCCAACATCAGAGTAGAAGTCCTCGCTAATGTAATCAGATAAGAAAAGGAAACAAACGGTATACAAACTGGGAAGGAAGAAATAAAATGGTCTTTATTCACAGATGACATGATTGTCTATGGAGAAATATCCTAAAGAATTGACAATAAAATTCCTTAAATAATATAAGCAGGATACAAGGTTAACATGCAAAAATCTGTAGCTTTCCTATGCGCCAGAAATGACCAAGTGAAATTTATATTAAAAACACTTTACCATTTACATTATACTCCCTAAAAGTGAAGTACTTACGTATAAGTCTAACAAAATATGTAAAAGATTTTTATGAGGAAACTACAAAACTCTGATGGAAGAAAAAAATAACTAAATAAATGAAGAGATATTCCTTGTAGATGAGTAGGAGGTCAAGATGACAGTTTTCCCCAACTTAATCAACATAATCCCAATCAAAATCCTGCAAGTCCTTTTGTGGATTGATCAAAAACCTGATTTTAAAGTTTATGTGGCGAGCCAAAAGACCCAGCATAATCAATGTAATATAAGAGAAGAACAAAGATGACGGACTCACACCACCGACTTGAAGACTTACAATAAAGCTACAGTAATAAAGTGCGGTATTAATGAAAGAATAAGCACAGATTATAAAAAAATAAAGCCCCCAAACATATATAAATGTAGTCTCTCATCTTTGACAAAAGAGCAAAGGCAATAAATTAAAGAAAAGAGACTCTTGAACAAATGATGCTGGAACAGACACATATTAAAAAAAAAAGAAGAAAGAAAAACCTAAATCTAGACCTTACACTCTTCACAAAAATTAACTCAAAATGAGTCACAGACCTAAATGTAAAGCTGTAACTATATAAATAAAAGTATAAAAATCCTGGAAGACAACATAGACTATCTGGCTGACCTTAGACATAGGGATGGCTTTTAGATACAACATCAAAGGCATGATCCATGAGAGAAACGATTGATGAGATGAACTTGATTAAAAGTTTTAAGATTCTGCTCTGCAGAAGACACTGTCAAGAAATGAGAAGATAAGTTATAGACTGGGAAAAATATTTATGAAAACATCTGATGAAGGACTGTTATCCAACTACACCAAGAATTCTTAAAACTGAACAATAATATTACTCAGCCATTAAAAATAATACATTTGAATCAGTTCTAATGAGATGGATGAAACTGGAGCCGATTATACAGAGTGAAATAAGCCAGAAAAAAAAACACCAATACAGTATACTAACACATATATATGGAATTTAGAAAGACAGTAATGATGACCCTTTATGTGAGACAGCAAGAGAGACAGAGATGTGTAGAGTGGACTTTTGGACTNGAAAAAAAACAAAACAAAACCCAAAACTAGAGCTACTCAGTCTCCATGCCTCAGTGCTTGCAGGGCATACTTAAGCCACAGAAACAATTGGGTCCACAGGCAAAAATTCTTCTCCGTTTTGACACTGTTTCTTTTGAAAATCAGGGCAGAAAATGTTTAGTGTCATGACTGTGGTGATGATTTGGGTTAGTCCGAGTTCTTATTTTGTTGTCAGTTTCCCACTGTGTGTGCTGTCTGTTTATGTATGCAACACATGTGGTAATTGTAGCTGATTCAGCTCTTCTGTGGACAGGAGACATTGGTATAAGCAGGATGCTATATTTAGCCCATAGAATGATAAATTTAGCACTTTGATCTCATAAATCAAAGATTTCTGTTGCTTCCACCCAAAAAGTTCTAGCAAAAAGGTAGCAGAAAGATAGCTGGCTAATTGTTCGCTTAATACAAATATTTTTCCACGTCATTAAATAGCCTTAGAACTATTTTTAATGAGTAAATATTATTCCAACTCCAAGATTTTCTTACTTCATTTCACTGAGCCTCTACTAGTGTATCAAAGTTTAATATCTAAAATTATTTTAGTTTTTGCTTGTATAAAAATCTGCACATGTATGTTTCACACACTTTTATGATTATTTCTTTAGGACAAATTTTTAGAAGTAGAATTACTGAACCAAAAGTTATGTGCATCTTAAGGCATTTGAAATGCACTATTAAATTGATCAGACTTTTTAAATTATTCTTCAAGTTTTCCAGAGGGATTCATTTGGCTTTAAAAGAACATCATCAGTCATAATTGAATTCTCAAGTGCTTTTCTATGTTGAAAAGTTAATAAAAACATTTTTTTAAAGATTTAGACTGTGACATGGAAGCAACTATAAAGGAAGAATCCGCAAAGATAAAATAGATAATAGTTCACCTAGGTGGCTTCATAAATGATTGAACCACTACAATCAATAGGTGCAGCTTAACAACAGTCAATATCAATCTGTAAGTAGTCTATAGTGGCATGCCACAGAGACTGTATTCAGTTTTGTCTTATTCAAGGTTTTGTTAATGATTTGGCTAAGAAAGTCAGCTTGTGTGTCTGCACATTTTTTGCATGTTTGGTTTATATTGTTTGGGAGAGAAACTTAAAGATTTACAAGATAAAGTTCTAAAGAGACTCAACAAACTAGAATGGTGGATAAAACTTAACATGAGAGTCAACTACGATAAATTTGCAAATTGTGATGAATAGAAATACTTTAGCATATATGATAATTGGGAGCTTCATTTTACCAAAGCTTTATAAGAGATGATTGTGAGATAGATACTGAAGTTTTTATGATTTGAGGTTTTATTACTAGATGGGTATTCTCCAGAATGAGGGAGGTGATATAGCAAATCTATGCACCTCATACTAAGAACACTGGCAGTTTAGAATGTATTCAGAGATGAGCAACTGTCTTAGCATAAGTCTCTAGAATATATGCTAATATTTTATTAAGTGATGCAATCTCTAGGCAACAAAAGTGATGCACAAAAAGAAGAGAGGCGGGGAAAGAGGGAATGCTTACCAAGTGATCAGTCTCACAAGAAAAACAGTCAGTCATATGAGATGTCTTTAGAGAGCTACATAAGACAATCAGTAGGGGAGAGAAAGATGAACTTACCTGTAGCTCCTTCCCATGTCTTATCTGTATTGGATTAAAAACTGTTCTACAAAACTATTAAGTGTCCTGCATTTCCAAATTGAATTTACCAAGACCTCCAGGCAGACACTGAGAAATCCAGAGACTATGGAGTCTTTGATCTTGGGCTCTGGAGCTGACTGGATAATACCATGAAACTCTGTTGAAGTCCAGACCCAGGGGGAAGAGGAGAGAACTGGAAATCTCAGAAGATAAAACAATTGATGGTGATGGGGGCTCTCCGTTGAGCACATATTGAAGGTGCAGGCTATTCAAAGTAAAAAAATGTGGCAATACTGATTCTACTATAATCCACTACTGTATATAATTTAGTACATAAGCCACTCAGATGCATTTTCACCCTTTATTACATCCATATTCCATATAAACAGTCTCACAAGAAAAACAGTCAGTCATATGAGATGTCTTTAGAGAGCTACATAAGACAATCAGTAGGGGAGAGAAAGATGAACTTACCTGTAGCTCCTTCCCATGTCTTATCTGTATTGGATTAAAAACTGTTCTACAAAACTATTAAGTGTCCTGCATTTCCAAATTGAATTTACCAAGACCTCCAGGCAGACACTGAGAAATCCAGAGACTATGGAGTCTTTGATCTTGGGCTCTGGAGCTGACTGGATAATACCATGAAACTCTGTTGAAGTCCAGACCCAGGGGGAAGAGGAGAGAACTGGAAATCTCAGGAGATAAAACAATTGATGGTGATGGGGGCTCTCCGTTGAGCACATATTGAAGGTGCAGGCTATTCAAAGTAAAAAAATGTGGCAATACTGATTCTACTATAATCCACTACTGTATATAATTTAGTACATAAGCCACTCAGATGCATTTTCACCCTTTATTACATCCATATTCCATATAAGAAATAGATGTTCTCACTTTTTCTTAAGATGAGAGGTGCAAGAACACTCTAGGATGATCAGACTGACTAGTGTCAATCTCTTAAAAAGACCCATGAAAGGTTAATCCACTGAGCCACAACTCTTCACTGTTAGAGCTGGACCTGGGAGTCTCATATTTCTTGTCATCCCCCTTCAGTATCCTTCCTGTTATTTCTTAGTTTCTCCCAATATTTTGGCTGTCTTGATTTGCTTGCCAGGTAGAGTTGCACAAACCTTCCTTTTCAGGGGTCTTCAGTGACCCATTAGCAGTTATCATTGGGTATAGAAATGAGTTTCCTTAGTGAATATTCTTGTTTTCAGACACAATTTGTTCTCCATTGTGTAGTGTGCACATGCGTGCCTGCACGTGTGTTCAGTCATATCTGACTCTTGTGACCTCCTGTACTGTATCCCGCGGGAATCTTCCAAACCCAGGGATCAAACCAGAGTCTCCTGTGTCTCCTGCACTGGCAGGCAGATTCTTGACCACTGGACTGCCTTGGAAGCCCCTCTCATTGTGCAGGAACAACCTGTTTCTTCATGTTAATCAGAATTTATCATCTCAGTCAATATAGCATTTCCTGTCTTTGTTTACTGATTTATAGATGTGACATGTAAAAATAATGGCCAGGTGGTAGTTTCAACGCCTACATCAATATGGCCACTGCTGTGTCCTTTTGTGGAAGTATCCTCCCTGGAAACTGGACCCCTAACTACAGGAATGGGCTGCACCTGTTGCATAAGTGGATATCTGAGAATGATGGTGTGCTCAGTTGTGTCTGACTCTGCAACACCACGGACCATAGCCCACCAGGCTCCTCTGTCCATGGGATTTTCCCAGTAAGAATATGGGAGTGGGTTTCCATGTCCTCCTCCAGGGGATCTTCCCAATCCAGGGATCAAATCCACATCTCCCGCATTGCAGGTGAATTCTTTACCTGTTGAGCCATTGAGGAAGCTCAAGAATGATGATGACAGGCACTAATTACAGTATCTCCTGTTTTCACAACTTGGTTCCTAGGCCCATGCACTTTGTTTATCTAAAACAAAAACAAAAACAAAAACATGGATGGTTGCTAGTCATGCATGATATCTTGAGGCTAGAAAGGCAGAGGGCAGCTTTTTCTCTTCCCCTGTCTATTATTGGTCAGGTTTCCCCATAGAATGTCATTCCTAGTACTTCTGAGGTTTATTACCAAGCCCCGTGAGGCATACTGAGGGAGCCAGAGTCTCTAAGGATCTGGTAGGATAAGGGCTGGGCCTTGGAGTTAATGAAGATAATAAGGAGAATGAGTTTATGCTGTATGAGGAATTTTAGAAGTACTAAGGTTATCAAACTCAAAGGATGGAATACTTAATTATCTTTGCTAATTTAATGTGTTCAACTTGACAACTATTGGCTGAAGGATCTTATAGAATAATTTCAATGCAACCTTGAAGCAAACAGATATGCATTAACATTTTATCCAAATGTATGAGACTGTGATTCTTAGGACAGCAAAGCTCTTTCTATTTGGCAATTTTTCAACGGTTTCAAGCAACCTAGAAAATCTAAAAATACCTAGAATATTTTAAAAATACAACCCCAACCAGTTAAATCCATTCCTGTTTAATGAGATTGAATATATGATTTATTCCTTCAGAACATGGAAGAAACCAGATTACAAGTGGAAACCCAACTGGGGCCACCAGTTGAAAGGTGATATGTGAGTCTAGGCAGCTTCACCATTAGAATCAACAGTCTTGGGTCAGTCAGTATAGAAGTAACCAGCTCTGTAACCTTCACAATCAATGTGACCTAAAGGCACCATGATAAAATTAAAGTTATGTTTGATTGACTCTGTTTCCATATGACAATGAATACTGCATTATAGAAAATTATTTTTACTATATTTAGTTAAAATATTTTTGTGGAACATACAAATTCAACTTAATTAAAGAGCAGTTTTTTATAGAGCACTTACTTTGGATACATTCTTATTGGCTGTGTCACATGCAGAACAGGAGATAGAAAGATGCCTCAGCTGTCCCAAGAATATTGATTGTGGATTCACTTAGGGCAAGGTCTACCCTATGGTAATATCCATTTAAAAATAAAGACTAACTTACACAGCAAAAAATGCACACTCTTCTGCCTGTAAATAATGTTCAACCCTGGAGGAGGAATGGCAACCCACTCCAGTATTCTTGCTGAAAATCTCATGCACAGAGGGGCCTGGCAGGCTACAATCCATGGGGTTGCAAAGTGTCAGATATGGCTGAGCATGTGCACACACACACATAATCTTCAAAATGCTCTAAAATCATAAGACCTAATTCTAAAAGTTATTTAGCACTGTTCTGTTTATCTAATTCTGTGTAACTCATCACAGAAGAACTTGGTGGCTTGAGAGAACAACACTCATTTTATTATCTCTCATGGTTTCTGTGGCTCAGAGATTCTGGCAAGACTCTCAGCTGGCCAGCTCTTACTCAAAGTTTCTCTTGTGGTTACAGTCAGACAATGGCTGGAGCTAGAATAGCAGAGGTGGAAGGGAGCAGAATATCTGGGAATTGCCTTGGCATCTCTCTCTCTTCCTGTAATTTCAGGCCTTTTTCATGTGGTCCCTTTGCATGTGGTAGATCAGGCTTCCTTACAGCATGGAAGTCTTAGGATCGTTGGATTGCCTACATGCAGTTAAAGACTTCTGTGGTGCCTTAGGCTCAGAAGTCACAGAGGGTGGCTTCTGCCATAATCTACTGGTTAAAATAGTCACAAAACCCACCCAGTTTCAAGAGCAGCAGGTGGATTCTACCTTTTTGATTCTACCTTTTTTGGGGGAGTGTCCAAGTCATATTGTAAGAAGAAACTGTGGATATTATTGCAGTCATCTCTAAAAAATGCGATCTACTACAAACATGTTTAAATTATGAAGACTAAACATCTGCTGAGTCATAGGGATAATAATGTACCTATTAGTGTTAGTTCACATTGTTGCATTCTGTAGAAAAACACTAATACTTCTTTAAAAATTAAAATAGTGCCTTTAAAACTGTGACAATACTATCCGATTTAAAGCATTCCAGATGTTGGAGATTAAAAAGGCAAGGAATAACTAAAACCTAATATCCCTTCACCTCTTTATGTTCCCAAGTAGAGAATCAAATAGAGTTCCTTTTACAGAAAATGGAACTTAATCACATATTTTGTTCATGACAAGTGAATCTGAAAAGGAGCGAAGCACAGTTGGCAGTCTTTCATATTGTGTAGTGAGAACAATGATGAGTACCTCCAAAATGGGTTTCCTATGAAATAAATTGTTCATGAATGAAGGATCTGCATGGCACTGTCTTGGATGGATCTATGGCTTCTCAGAGCTGCTGGGCTACAAATGCACCAAAGCAATCTCAGAGATCCCTCTGGGGAAACTTACACCTTAAAAAAAGAAAAAGACGACAAGACAGTTACTCACACTGTAGGTTATTTGGGAATAAAACCATTAGTATATATCCTTGGGTCTAACCATTTCACTGGATTCAGTGAACAGATGAGATCAGTATCTTGGTTTTAATATCTTATCTTCATCGTAATAGGCCCAGCTCTGAAGATATGTTTTCTTTCAGTTTCCCAGATTTGACTAGTATTTCAGCTTTTTAGCTATGATGGATTTTTATGGATTGAAAAGTAATATGAAAAAAGAATTTTTACTTCATTACATTCCATTAGTTTTGTGTTCACTCAGTTAACAGGTTTTTATTAATGGAAAGAGAGTTTCATTTTCTTTTTCATCTATGAATGAAGACTGAAGTCTCCAGTTTGAGATCTTACCAGTTTTCCCTTAGGGTCAAAACATATCAACAAACACATTCCTTCATTTAAGGGGAAAAGATGTAAATAAAGCACACAAAGAATTGGGCAGCCTGAAGGACAAATTCTAGACCGTTATTTCTGTGAGGAAGATAATATGACTATGTGTAAATANCCAGTTTTCCCTTAGGGTCAAAACATATCAACAAACACATTCCTTCATTTAAGGGGAAAAGATGTAAATAAAGCACACAAAGAATTGGGCAGCTTGAAGGACAAATTCTAGACCGTTATTTCTGTGAGGAAGATAATATGACTATGTGTAAATAGTTTTTGAAGGGTATTTTTGAAAGCTTAAGTCATTATTTGGGGGCTATCTCTACCTGCTAAGAATATTTAGAGCATAATTATTTTGAAAAAAAAATTTTTTTTTGGTACCATTTTGGTAAAGAGAATCTCAGTCTTGATATGAACCAGTAAGTAAAAAATTAATTCCTAACGTAGATTCCTAAAAATAAGCCACTGGAAATCCCAAGTGTCAAAGTGGGAGAATTATGACTGTGTAATGTAGCCATAGCATTAAGGAATGATTCCTAAGGCATTTTCAATCTGCAACACCTTTTTTAAAAATTAGTAAGAAAAATGACCTCTCTTCTAATTCGTTTTCCCAACACTGATGTATTTGACTTAGCAGTGTCTGGATCTAAATTAAGGTTAGTCTCTAAAGTACCTTTTGGCGAAGGAAAACTATAATGGTTTTATTACTCTCTTACATGAACCAAGGAAGGGAATTTTACAAGCATGAAGAGGTTCTTAAATAGAGTGGATAATGGAGGCAAAAGAAAGAATAAAAAGAAAAAGTAAAATCAGGATCCTTCTCCATTGCATTGTTTAACTTCCCACATCACAGAAAGAAGGAAAGCTGTTTGCTCACTTGGTTAATCTCATTTTTCCATTATCAATCCACAGGATGTGTTTTCCACCAGTTTGAAGTTGGACTTGTAAAATGGACTCTAGGGTAATGTGAGTGAGAACAAACAAAAGGGGCTATTCTCTCCTCCCTGCCTGCGTGTCACTCCCATTAATGTCAGCAGGGATTATGTCCTCACATGGAGGAAAATGTCTGTTTACAACTGGAGTGAATGCATTACTCTGCCCATTACCACCATTTCGATTCATTGAAAATGGAATGGATTCATATGGGGCGTGTTTGTGTTTGCTTCAAAAAGGCATTCTTTTAGAATGGGCCACTGATGTTATAAAACTAATTATGTTCTTCTCCCCACCCTACACACTAAAGTAATACTGCTGGCTTTCACTATTCATTCTAGCCTTTCTGTGCCCTACCACCTAAACTTGAAAAAAAAAAAAACAGGCAAAGCAACTGTTCAACTTCTAGCTCATTTACATTATTTTTTTAAGGCAAGCAATATAGTTGAGTGATGTTAAGTTCAACAGATTGTAAATGGAACCCAAAGTACCTTGTTAAGACAAGATGTGTTTGCTGTCCACTTAAGCACTTCTTGTTGCTGGTAGTTTTCCCAAAATGATCTGGGTGTAAGTGATGTAGCCAGTGGTACTTATGCCATGGAAATAGCCGTGACCTATATTTTCATGCGTCAAAGTAATCCTTATTCTGCTTAGGGTGCTGATATTCTCCACTCACTCTTGCCTCATTCTTTCAAAGTAGGTCCTCTTGGCACAAAACAAAGAAAGCTCTCTGCTAACGTAGAAGCTGCAGATTTTGTAAGCCTGCCACAAAGATCTCTAACTTTGAGCCAAAAAGGTTGGTGTGATTAACATAATGCTCAATCTGTGGGACCTCTTGCATGCTTTAGTTTCTATCAGAGCACCAGTCAATAAGACTAAAATTATACAGTCCAGGGTTTGTTTACTTTAAAGCTGCTTGCAAAATATCAGGAGACTTTTCAAAGCATTAGCAACCAATTTAAGAGAAAATGAGTGGTGGAAGGGTCAGGGGGAAATATTTACTTTGGAAGGTCAGTTGAATATTTGAAGAGAGTAACAGGGTTTGGCTTCCAGGGTCATGTTAATGTATCTAGTTGTCTATTTGATCCTAAATAATTAAGCTGTAGAAGCAGGAGGTCGAAAAGTTGTTATAGATTAGGTCCCAGCAGGGACCATGCTTTGACGTGGTTTGTACAAAAGAAGGACTGTGTCTTGTATGTAAAGTATGGTTTGTTGCTAAGACTGATTCCTCCTGTCCTGAATCCTTAATCTGGGCAACTAGACAAGAGATCAGAGCTATCACATCCTCCTCTGTAAAGCTATATGGGCAGTGTTTATCCTGTGATCTTTATTTTATCTGTTCACAATTGATACTGATTCCATAGAGGTGGCTGCGTAGGGGAGATGTATAACCCAGTGGCTTTTGAAAGCTGAGTATCACCAATCTTTGAATCACACACACATTTCAACACAGTTGGCTTTCTTAAAATTGAAATACAACCCTTAATTATGTTAGTTAATTACAATTACTTCACTTGAAATATATCCATGATAGATGAGCCCTGGTATCTATCAAATTAACTATTTTTTTTGGTAGAAGAATTTGTGTTTTTTAAATTGATTGTGTTATCTGCAGGAACATTTATATTATTAATACAAAAATAAGGGGGTGGGAAGTAGAGAAGTGTTATACTTTTCCAGTGATAAACTTACTATGTTTATGGCAGGTGTAATCCTCACAGATGGACAGCTGAATTTTTCTGTTTACACATCACACTCTATGATTTGAGTGGTCACCAACTTAACAATGATAAAAATAAACAAAATGCTGTACTTTCTATTTTGATATTAATTTAATTATGTTTTTAAATTTAGCACAGCCAGAATATACTTTTCTTGGATTATTCAATTTAAAAGTCAACTGTTCAATTGGGAGTTAAATAATTTTTAAGTCATTATCCTTTGATTAAAGTAAACTGAAACCAAAGGTTTGTTTAGTTCACAGATTTGATTTTTAAAATTAAAATCATATTTTCTGCAAGGAATTGTTTCTATACTCTGTATGTTACTGGTTCCTTTGGGAATGTGAAGAAATAAATTCAAGAGTGTTCTTAGATACAAATTGTTCATGTACTCACCATGAATCTTGAAGGGGAAAAAAGGTACATTTCTTTGCAAACTGATATTTCTGTCCAAATTCTGTATATTATAGAGCTGCAAAGAAGAGCTAAATCAACTCACCAGAATTTGAGTATTTCTTGGTTAGTAAAATCAAACTACACAAAGTTCAAATTTGTGTTAATGACTAGAATTGTGATTAGATTAGGGTATTTGGCTTTATGTAAAATAGAAAACAAAAATTCCACTTCCTTTGACTGAGGTCGGTGGAATTTTTGTTTTCTATTTTACATAAAGCCAAATACCCCAATCTAATCTTGCCTGGAGAATCCCAAGGACGGGAGAGCCTGGTGGGCTGCCGTCTATGGGGTCGCACCGAGTCGGACACAACTGAAGCGACTTAGCAGCAGCAGCAGTCATACAGGTGAACAAAAGGAATTGTATCTGAGGTTAGATGGAAGGATGTTAAAACATTTCATTTTTTTTCCCTCCTAGGAATTATGCTCAAAGATGTTTCTGAGATGATCACATTTTAGGTAGCATGCTCACCAAAAGTATGTCGGGTTTTGTAATAGCAGTTATTGTCATCACATAATGCAGAAAAGAGAATCGTCAGCTAGCCTGGCTCTGGTATAACCATAATATAAAATGTATTTTACATTTAATAAAGGTAAATTATGTGTGGAAAGGTAAAGCAACCTATAATTAATAGGAACTTGGCTTGCAATAGCCAAAATACATCAAAGCACTGTTCCTTATTGACTAATGTATGCGCTCTGGGCAATCCCCACCCCCATCAGTTGGGACCTTTTAAGTTTTATAGTATAAGATGCCCATGGAAAGACTTTTCCCTTAAATAAAATGTCTGCTTGTGGCTAAATTTTGGAGGGGCTCGATGAGAATTCTAATAGGATTTAAATATATCACAGAAGACAGAAATGTCTGTCTGTGTGCACACGTGAGCGTATGTGTGAGTGTGTGTGCACGTGCGTGCGTGTGTGCGTGTCACAATTTTGCACTCTTCAACTGAAAGATGAAACAGGGCACCGATGCCTTTTATTATCAGCGATTAAGAAAACACTTCTCCTTGAAGGAAAATGTTGTGTTTGTGAATGAAAATTAGCCCCACGCTCTCTGCATTCTCTGCATTTGGCACTCCTTTTGCCAGATGGAGGGGGAATAAAGGGATATATTTAAGATATTAAGAAAAACTAGTAATATTTATTACTCCTGAACATTCTCTCCTGTTAAATTATCAGGACAGAGTGCTTCCTTAGCCTCAATTATTTCTGTTTGTTTTGAAAGCACTTTAGAATGGTTTTTATTAAGACAAGGTATCGAAACCTTCAAAACTGGAAGAAAATTGTATCCCTCTTATAGGAAGTTGTAAAATTAAAAAAAAAAAAAAAATTTCTCTGCCCGCTTTGAAGTACGGTCTAGCGGAGATTGGAGAACCGGACCAGAAGTTACTACCACCGTCTTTTTAAAAGTGGTAATTGTTACTCTGGTTGTAGCTGCTGCTGTTGGTTTGATAGACTGGAATCTTCCTGTAACTCGGCCCAATGGAGTCCTGCGTTTGCCGAGAGTCCTTGTTACTTCTCAAAGCCGGGATCTGATGAGTTATGCTGCAAGCGGGGGCTTGGAGGAATTTCTCAGCTGGCATCTATTCCCTTTTTTAGAAACTGTGTGACTAAAGGTTTGCATAATTAAAAGTTGCTCTGAAAGTGCTTACAGACCCCAGATTCTTGCTTGCTTCCCTAACAGACTTTTGCTTCAATTCTGCCCAAGTAAGTGATCCGTCTATACAATCATCCTTACTAGAATACAAAAACACTTTCCTCTACTTTCACACTGTTGAACAGTTCTAGGCAGATCTGCTCCATCTTTTACTTTTAATTTTTTATTTTGTGTAATGTCTTTTGCTTTAATATCATCGAGGTCGACAGAACTAAGGTGTGGGTCAGTGAGTGAAACCATAATCTCCAAGAGTCATTACATTTGGTCACAGACCTGTTTGATTTTTTTTTTTCTCAGTGCTATTTTCTCTACACATGTCTGAATAATGCCTTACTGCTTACTGAAGAACTTCAAAAAGCACTGAGAGCAAGGCTTCAATTTTTGTGCATCATTACAGGGGAAGGGATTATTGTAATCCCCATTTTATAGACGAACCATTTGAGGTTTAAGTAACTTGGCCAATGCCTGGGAGTAAGTAAGACATGAAGCCAGAGTAAAACTCCCAGTTTATGATTTTGATCTCTTATGAACTTCTCTTTCTCTAAGAAGCAAGCTTGTTTTCAGTTTTCTAATATGAAGGAACGGGGTTATTTGGTTCGACTTCTATCTTTAAAAGGCAGAACTGACCTCATAATGTTAGATCATTTCCTAACCCAGTTTTAATTCTCCTATAGCTGCTGATATCATTGAAAGCTTCTCTTCCAGTTTGCACTTGAGTTTTCTTATTAATCAAAAAACAGCTTGAGTTAGACTTTTGCAAGGGCCAAATATCCCATTGCCAAAAATTCTATCAATGGAAGAAGTGCTGAATATATAGCTTCTTTTTTCCCCTGTGTTTAATTAAATGTTTGGATATAATACCTGCCCTACTATCCTCCCTAAAAGATAATATGTATAGTATAGAATGGTTTTAGAATTTTTCTTAAGTGATAGCTTCAAGGTTTCTGGACAAATAGTATAAGCATATCTTTCAGACATCAAGATCACTGTGCTGAAATCTGATTGTACTATACTAGAAATATTCATTTTTTAAAACTAACTTTCTTTGCTATATTTCAGTAATCACAGAATGCATAAACCTATGACAAAAAAAGTGATTTTCTTTTTCATAGAGAAGGAAAAAAAACATGTAATTGAAAGAGGTGAAGAGTTAGTTCAAGTTTTAATTAAAAAAATAATAGTTTTGAAACTTTATAGAAAAATAGCCTGGGATTTCTAGTGTCAGTTACAACAGTTTCCAAATGATAAAATGTTTTTCTTAAACAGAAGAAAAATTAATCAAAATAGTAAAATTGAGCAAGTTCTGAAAAAATAAAACAGCTTCATTTTAATCCACCTTGAAAATCAAAATTAAGATTAATAAACTAAACAAAAACTTTTTGTTCCATTTGAGACTTGATGTTACGTAGTTGACCTAAAGATTCTCCTTTATAACTCTAACTGCTTTCAACCTTCTGAATAATTTTCCTTTCACTCTAAAACTTTCCACCGTTAATCTCTGGCCAATCGTAACTTTTTGATTTTAAAAAATATTTAAGGAAGACATTAATAACACCATTTTGGTGATTCTTAAAGGGGAACTGATGTATCCTCTTACATTTAAAATACTATCTAAATAATTTAAAAATACACCCTCAAATGTCAAACTTTCCTAAGGTCTTTAATTCAACCCAGAATTATTGCTCTTTGAAACGTTAAACATAACAAGTACATTTAGGTGCTAGAAATGGTTTTAATACATACAGTATATAGTATTTCTAAGAATCTCTAATCTGTTGATTTTAGAAGCATACATTTAAACACTGTACATTCCATAATTCCATAGTACCAGAACAGAGGATGTTACAAATCTAAAAGACAGCATTGCCTAAAGGTAATATAATTGGAGAAAATCATAATTGTATTTTGCCAACTTGATTTTCTCTGATTAAAAAGAAAAACTTTAAAGTTGAAACAGTAAACATTAAAGGCAATTTTATATTGCTAGCTTTAAGTGAATAATATGTAAATCAGAGTTGAGAAAAAAAACCTTTAGTTTTTTTTTAGTAATTCAGACACATGTAATATTCTTTTAATATTATTGCAAGACAGCTAAATGAAAGACAGAAGGTAATAGTTGCTAATGTATTTGTGATTCAAATAAATAATGTAGTTGCTATATTCATATTCACATTTTATGCAAAACTACTTTGAAACAATGCATATGTCCTATTTTCAAAAAGCTCAATCAAGCACCTTGATCACTACATAGAAATAAAGCAGAGAAAATAATCACTAATTAAAGTGCAAGTTCCAAGGGGTAATACCTTTCAGAAGAAAGTTACAGAAGCATCTGATTCTAAACATGCCAGGCAGTTTTCATAACCATGAGTACAATTTCTTAGCAGGTGGAGGTACAGTTTTTCTCACAACACATGTCTGTCAATAGCTTCCTTATGAAGCTGGTAATGTAATGAAATTTTTTTAAAAAAGAATTATTAGAATAATCTCTCATTCTTTCTGGTAGCCACCATTTTAATCCCTGCAAATTACATCCTTCTTTAGTGATATGACTCTCTCAGTTCTTCAGCTTTCTTCAAAAATTAGTGACTTTTATAATATGTTTCTGAGAAATCCCAATGCTAGTATTCAGATAGACATCCTATATACTTCTTAAAATATAAAAAGGTGCTTCACATGAATGCACACATTACAGAGCTATCTAACAGGATTCACAATAGGAACAGAACAAAATAGTTCAGTTATGATAAAAGCGGCCCTTTTTTTCTATCCAGTATATATGAAAACAACATTAAAGACAGTAAAATGGCAGACAATAACATTCCCTTCATTTTTATTGTAAAGTGATTAAAAAGCTGAATACAATATCTACCTCTTTATTTAGTCAGCATTTTATCTAAAATATTTTCTAAGCAGGCGAGTTTAAAATGGACTCTACCTTCAGTTTTCTATTATGTCTAATCTTGCTCCCCTCGACTAATGACTCTATTATTGGAAATCTGAAGTTCATTGTTAGTTTCTCTTAACCCAAAAATAGACCTTAGCGCTTTGTCCATTCACCTTAATACTCCTCTGGTTTATTCTAGGGAACTTTCCCTTGCAGTTGCCATAGTCATTTCCCCGGTGCCTTAACCCTTCTGGTGAGTGAACCTGTTTTTCTGTCTTCCCTTCCTAATGGTTCTAGTTGTTCTCATTTTAGCATTTGGGAACTTCTATCAAGGCTCTGTAAGTACTAAGTACAGCTGTTGTTCATGGGGGTCAAGTTTAAACTTTCTTCCCCAAATCCTTGGTAAACGTCTATTGTAAGGATTTAAATGTATGAATCACTTTGCAGTTTCTGTTCATGCTTCTGACTGTAAACCTATTATACAGACAGAACCAAAGCCACGTATTGGGTGAAGAACTTACAATGTCCATGTTGAAATTTGCATAAGAATGATCAGTCTAGGAGCCCCTACTCTCTAAGCACCATACTCCATGCTCTATATGCAGGTTCTTATGTATATTTCACAATAAGCAATGGCTTTGCAATTTTTCTGTGCCTCTTTTTTCTTCCCCATCTCACAGCTGATCCCTCAGCAAATTCTGTCTGTCCTACTTTCAAAATAAATCTAGACTATGACTACTTCTTACCACCTCCACGGCTACCATCCTGGTTCAAGCCACCACAGTCCCTGACCTGGAATACCACAATAGTCTCTAAGGGATCTCCTTGCCTGTATTTTCTCCACCATGGTCCCTTCTAAACACAGCAGCCAGAGCAAGTCTTGTCAAAACATAGGTCCGATTGTATCACTCATTTGCTCACTGCCCTCCACTGGCTGTTCATTTTCACTCTGAGTAAAGACAAGAGTCATGTCTCTGCCTCAGTAGATCCTACACCACACTGCATTCCCTTGACCTTCTCCAAAAGAGCAGACTCTCTCAATTCAGTCTCTGCCTCTGGATTCCTCTTTTTCTTAAAGATCTTTCCTCAAGTGTCATCTTCTCAGTGATTTCTCAACTGGGCTCCTTGCCTAAAAGGCAGTCATTTCTCCACCTTGATTCTTCTTGTCATTCTTAATGCTTTATTTTTTTCTCCACTACACTTAATACTCTCTAACATATCATACGTTTTGCTATACATTTGAACATATATTAACCATGGCTGAACTCTGCCTATCCCAATAGAAAGTGAACTGCATAAAGGCAGTAGAAGGCCCTCAATGAATATATGTTGAATGAATGAATAAGCACCTGCATGAGGTAAGCAATATTATTATTATCTGTATTTTAGCGATACATAAATGGGATGCTTGGAGTGATCAAATAATTTGTCTGAGGCCGCAGAACCAGATGCTCTTAACTACTACTCCATCCAGCCTGTCAAACCAGAATGGTAATTCTTGCATCTGTTGCTTTTCCCACTTTGCCATGGCCTGTCTCTGTAAGAAATGAGTCTCAACAAAGGTGTAATTGTGAGATAGCACTTTATCTGTGCTGAGTGCAATGGCTTGGAGAGAGTGGTTATGTAAGGCATATCTGAGGGTCTGAGCTAAAGGAAGGATTAAGAATTTTCATTTGGGTGTTTGCAAGTTCTGTGAAATTTAAGGCGTAGAGTGCTGCTAAGTCGCTTCAGTCGTGTCCGACTCTGTGCAACCCCATAGACGGCAGCCCACAAGGCTCCTCCGTCCCTGGGATTCTCCAGGCAAGAACACTGGAGTGGGTTGCCATTTCCTTCTCCAGGCATAGAGTATTTATCATCAAATGACATTTCTGCCTAGCCTGGTGATGAGGGAAATTCCTTTAGTTTCCTGTGCTTCACTTTCCCATTTATGCAGCAGAAATAGTAAGTAGATACTTACTGGTAGTTGCAGGTAGTGCTTAACAGTGCACAGCGCATATTCAATGAATTACCTCTTACTATTAGCATCATTATGGTTATCATGGTTATTTTAGGTTAAATAAGATACAGACACCCTACTGTGGGCTGTGTATCATCTCACTTCTGCGCAACAATCATTTCTTCTCCTCTCTCCCTGTGTGCTTGGAGCCACCCATTAGGCTTTCTTGCTCTTTCCTGAACCACTCTTTCCCAGCTCAAGGCCTATCTACTAGCTAGCTGTTCCTCCAAGATTAAAAAGCAGCGTAGTTGCCTTTTCAGACTTGAAGTCTCAAGAACATGTCACCTAACTGCTCGGTGTGGCCTGTTTGAACAACCCAGACTAAAGAAACTTGTGTACTTAGTTGCTCAGTCATGTCCAACTCGTTGCGACCCCATGGACTGTAGTCCGCCAGGCACCTCAGTCCACAGGGATTCTCCAGGCAAGAATAGTGGAGCGGGTTGCCATGCCCTCCTCCAGGGGGATTTTTCCAACCCAGGAATTGAACCCAGGTCACCTGCTTTGCAGACAGAAACTCATATCTCCCACCAATCACTCTCTTCTGATTTTCCTTTCTATATTTGATGTTTCCTAATTTTCTTTTCTTCTTTTTTATTTTCTATTGTCCATCTGACCACCAGAATAGAAAATACAGGAACATAATGACTGTATTTCTCTTCTTTACCACATTTCCTTAGTACCTTTCCTTTTGTACATAAAGCAGTGTCTAGAACACATAGGTATTCAATAAATATTAATAGAATAAATATCTGAGTGAGTAAATAGAGTACTTGGTTCAGATAAGGATGTTCAGAGGTGGTAAAGCATGAAAATACATTGCCATATAATAGTCTAGGAGGTAGAAATGGGCTCTGAGGGTGGGACAACCCTTCTGTTTAACCTCAGGTACAAATATTGTATGAAGCTCTTCAGATACAGCCCATATATTTTCTCACAGCATTAAAGCATGGCATTCAGAAGTGGTATACAACTGCAGAACATTTTGAGGCTTGCTTCCCATCTGTCTTGAAGGGTATTATCTTGGTCTGTGGCCCACTTTCGGCAGACTCTTTTCCCTAATATAGCCAGCATATCATTTGACCCCCTAATTACTGAAGAGAATCTAAATCCCAATGCTTTTGAAGTACCTACAGGTAATGTGAATCATTAGAAGCATATGTCATAAAAACTGAAGACATTTTTCAAATCACTTAAATTATAATAATTAATTTAATATGCTTCATATGTTTAAACTATATTTAGTTTCAAGCCATATGCTTTCTTATACGAAATGGAGTTCCAGATTTTTCTATTGCTTTTTACAGTACAGTACCCAAACTGGAATTTGCCCGGCACATCAAGAGTTAACATGCCCACACTAAAGAAATACGTCTAATATCTGTAATAAGTACTAAGAATTAGGAAAAAAACAAAACTTATCTTTAAAGAGAAGGCCCACTTTGAGAGATACCATATCCCAAGTCAATCACTGTTAGTGAATGCCCACTGCATTTGGAAGCCTGAGCTTTGTGTTCGGAGTCCCGAGCAGGCACCTCTGCTAAGATGTCAAAGCCAAAGATATACTGCTGTCATAGGTCCTTAGCTCTGTTCTTCAGACATCATTTTTTTTTTTTTTCTGCCCAAGAATCTGTTTTACAAAAACACTGAGTTGGCCAAAAAGTTTGCTCAGGTTTTTCCATACTGTCTTACAGAAAAACCCAGTGAACTTTTTGGCCAACCCAACAGCTTCCGATTTGTTTTATTTTTTGTCCTTAGATCTTTCTAATCTCTCCCCATTCTTTCAGAGACTGAATGAGCTGTTTTAAAGTTTATCATTGCCTTTGTTTTTTATTTTGCTCTGTTTTCTTTTCCACTGTCACTATCCCAAAGCCATGTAACAGTTAAATCATGCCCTTTGTGGCTTTCAAGATGAACCAAATATAAGGCAAAGATTGTTGACAATTTTCAAGTGACAAAGAAAAGATTTCATGACATAAATATATCTTCAAGTGACAATATTCATCAACCAGCACTGACTTCTTTTCTTAGACTTGAAATGTTTTTTGTTTTTTCCTTTTAAGAGAGCATTTAATTTGTGGCTTATCTGGCAAATGCTAAGTAGCTTCATTTAATTTGTTCTCTTTACTGCTTTCAACAATTGTTGGGTAACTGGACTGATGATGGGATGAAATGAAGAAAGACTCCTACTTTGTGAAATGACAAATCATGATTACAGGTATTATTATTTATTAATAATTAATCAATATTCTACTGTGTCTTTTCTTTGGCTTTCAGAGGCTTATATGTAGAAACAATGACATCATTTTAGAAAACAATTTTGATAGAAATGGAATTTGTTTTCACCTTGATTCAGAACTTCCAGGGATTCTCTATTTTATTTAAGAGAAAGAGCCTCTTTGTTTCAATTTGCATACTTTGGGTTACTTCACTGATGTAGTAACCTGCTCCACTGTCCCACTGTCTATTGTCAAACAGTTGTACATAAAATCACGCTGATATTAATCTAGGAAGGCGCTGGCAACCAGAACTTACCACCACCTACAAAGCTGTATTTTGAAAGGTTCTTATTCCAAATACACGTGAATACTTGTGTGGTTTTGGAGGGGTGAGGGAGTTGTTTTTTTGTTTTTTTCCAATATAAACAAGTAGTTTTGTCACATGTGTAAATCCCAGGAATCTAGTTGACAGCATATGATATTCCCTATTCGATGTTTGTAAACTCAAATTAGCTGCAGAAAAAGTGATTTCCAGGCCAATGTGTAACTCTGCTAACCAGCTGCCTGGACAGGGCCGGCTATCTGCTTCTGTTCTTGCTTTAGCTAATGTCCACTGGAACATGAGAAGAAACATAAATAATTTTTCTTCTTGCAAAGACTACTTCATTACAGGCCAGCTGTGACCTTAATGATCAACAGCTGTAAGCACACAGCAGCCCAAAGCAAAGAATTAAAAGCATAATGGAGATTTAGGAAAAAGATGAATTGACAGGTGTTGGAAGGATGAATTATTGCTTAAAGTAATATATAATTTAAAGTATAATATTATGGGAAATGTTTATAGGAAGAATATTCCTTGTAGTAAAACAAAAACAAAAAATTACCAGTAACCAGTACTTCAGCATTAAGAATTGGTCCTTGGTGCTTAATTCACACTTTTAACTCTCACGCACTACTTCTTAACAAATGCTATGCCAGCTTGGTTGGTGGCTGACAATGCATGAGTGCAGATTTTTATTTTAGTCTGTGTGTATTTGGGGGGAAATGTGTAGTTCCTCATACCTTTGAATTATTGAATTTTTTTGAAAAAAAAAAAAAACTTCTAATCCAATTCATTTTATCTTAAAAATTTTGCTTACCAATTAATCATACATTTTCGCTCAAGATACTAATATTAGAGCTATAGCTTTTAAAGGTTTTCTCAGACAAAAGCCAAATGAATAATTTTATGATATCCTTCAGGATACTGAAGGGCTCTGCTTCAGCAAATTTCAAATATTACTAAACACTTTTTAGACACATTTAAAATTTTACCAGGCATTTTTTCTACTGTATTAATTTTTTAATTAAAGGAATTGGGTCCAGGATATCAAGTGATAAAAGCATTGTTTCCAAGAATTAATTTCAGCTCTACAAATCATTCTCTTTCTGATTTTAAAAAGGTGCTCTACCCACAAGTTTTCCAGTTCATTCAATTTTTTAAAAAGATAATTGTTTCTATGAACTTCCAATATGCAATTTTGTTCACTCTTTAAAATGTTGTAGTCAGTAAATATTATTGAGGAGTTATTTTATGTGGACTCTTTTCAGGTTTGTACAATAAATTCTGTTCTGTAATTTTAAAGAGCCATTTGTAAATAATTATTTTGATGATGACTTTAGGTATAAAGTATTAACATTTGAAGTGAGTTAAGAATTAGGATGCAGGATGGTAGGGAAACAGTCTTTGCTAATCAACTCACTGTTCATTTTTATTCCTGGAACTGCCAGGTGATGATTTATATGTATATTTTCTTGTAAAACCACAATTCATTAACTTCCCTGAGACCTGTAGCTCTGGAAATTTAAGTTACATTAAAGCTGCACCACCTGCTTGTACTTCAAGAGGTTCATGGCTAGACTCTCAGTCTCCTTTTGTAAACCTTCCACCAGTAGAAATGCCAGCGCTACCTTCTGGCACGCTAGTAATGCCATGCTACCATTTCAGTGTATCGAGAACATGATAAACACTTGAACCTCCAAAACAGCAGTGGGATCAGACTGCATAACTACTCTTTGGTGACGGTGCCAGTGATGGCACCTACAGAGTTACCCCTCCAAAAATAACCTTCTCCTCTTCCTCATTGGAGCTGTTCTTCTTTCATCAAAACCTGTTTTTCTCTTCACTTACTTTTGCTAACCAAATTTTACAATAAAAGACATGATAGGAGGCACACTAGACAGAAATTAACATACACTAAAAGCATACTATTTTACCTTCTCTAACTCTTGTCTAAAGAACAAGGAGGCTTATAATGTCCTCCTTGTTCTTGCTATTAAAAAAAAAAAGTTTACAATTCATACTGCAAAATATTCTGGTAAAGCCTCTGGCAAATGCGTACAGTAAATCAGTCCTGCCCTTGCCGAAGTTTTAATTTGCATGCCTGTGTCTCTGGAAACATTCCGGAGCCTTCTAAGAAAGCATTCCAGTGTCTGCCTCTGTAAGAATCCATATGGCAAATGCCTGAGATCACAGAACTTTTCTTATTGAAGGCCAAACATACCTCTCCACCTACACCCCCCCCCCTTATGTTTGGAGTTCTCAGTAGGAGCCTAATGAAGATTCTGGAAATAATGGGAAGAATAAAGGCAGCGTGGAGTCAAGAGAAGGAAGGAAAGTATATCTGAAGACCAAAACATATATGTGCTGATTAAGAGGCACTCACTCACGTAATGCACGTCTTGGAACAAGGCACGCTTCTTGCTCTTGACTTCAGGAAATGAGAATGGAGAGGGCATATATCAGAGGACGGAGCTGATTAGGTTAGCAGTTCAATTAAAATGTTTAAATGTGCCCTCTGATATACACTGATTTTACATTTATTTTACTCAGGGGGGGCATCTACCATGAATGTTCTCTAAAATGAAAGAGCCAGGGATTTTAAAAGCATTGGATTTTTTGAATGGGAGCATTTTTCAGTGTCCTGAGTATGCAAACAAAACTTGCAAGTGTGTGCTTCCCTAGCTCAGCCCTCAATGTAAAAGGCAGTCATGCTTCTGGAAAAAATAAGTCACAACATCAATTTGCAAAATGACAACTTGGAAATCACATTTAGGACCTTGTCTAATAATGAAGGGAATAATAAAAGGGGAAATATTTCTAAGTGAGTCCTTTCCCCTGAAAACACTGGTGGTATCCATTCATTGCACAAACATTCATCCAGTGTTTGCTCTGTGCTCTGCACTCCACAATGCGCTGGGGAGCGGGGTGCGGAAGAGAAAATTACACCATAGTTCATCCCTTTAAACAGTCTAGTGGGGAAGACAGACACGTAATAGATGATTGTAAAACCACGAAGGGAGTGCATGAGAGAGATGAGTACAGAGTTAAATTCCTCTTCCCACCACTGCCACTAACCTGATGGGGTCAAGGGTCTTGTGAAAAATAACCACTAAACTGAGCCTTAAGGCTAGAAGTTAGCCAAATAAATTGGTCTCAGATTGGGATGGCAAAGAAGACGGAGCATGAATATGGTTTGAAGGAGGGTAAGAAGGAACATGGAATGCTCTCTTTTAACCACTCAAAGTTCTGCACAGCTCAGGTGTTAAAAGGTCAGGAATGGAGTGATGAAGGGGGATGTTTAGGAGGTAAGCAGGCACGAACCAGATGATGTAGGCTCTTGAATGCTTATTAAAGAGCTTGGATTTTTAAAAGAATTCCAAGTCTGGGTGTCTCAGACGTCACTATGAAAACAGCTTACAGTTCTGCATCTCCTGATATATCTCCTTTCCATTTATCCTTCTTTTTGCATCAGTACATTTATTTTAGAAAGAACCTTTATGTATGTTGGTCTCAGAATCATGAATCTAAAGGTGAGGGACAGGGAGAGTGTTGGCTGACAGCCATGAGGAGGTTTGGGGGGTGGGATGGAGCTGGGGACATAAACGTGGAGGGAGGTGAACAAGTTCTCTCATTGGTGATAGAGACCCAGGATAGTGCTATCCACACAGTTGGCCCTGGGGTCTGGTAGAAAGAGAAGCCTCAACTGCACAAGCCAGTGAGACAATATTTTCAGGGAAAACTAGGTTCCAGTCCAGGGCAAAGGAAAAAGAGTGCTCTGCCAACACTGGGAGGCTATAGAAGCTGTTCAATAAAATTGAAATGTTCTAGAGGCAAGAAGCAGGGTAGGGTGGTCCTGAGTCATAGTCCCAGGGGAGGACATTTATGACAAAACAAGAGATGGACTCTAGAGAGGAAGTCAGGCTTTGTGGGAAGAAGGTGTCAGTGAGAGGCTTGGAGAGGGACTGAACTCAAATGTTTGCCCATTTGTGTCCACTGCAGAATCAGCTGAGCCACTGGAGGCCCGGTGTGGCATCAGAGTAGATTTGCAAGGGTGGTTTTTAACATTTTTTTATTGGAGTGTAGTTGATTTAAAATGTTTTATTAGTTTCAGATGTGGGCTTCCCAGGTGGTGGTACTGGTAAAGAACCCATCTGCCCATGTAGGAGACATAAGAGACGTGTGTTCAACCCCTGGGTCAGGAAAATTCCCTGCAGGAAGACATGGCAACCTACTCCAGCATTCGTGCCTAGAGAATCCCATGGACAGAAAAGCCTGCTGGGCTACAGCCCATGGGGTCACAAAGAGTTGAACAGGACTGGAGCAACTGAGCATGCGCATTAGTTTCAGGTATTCAGCAAAGTGAATCAGTTACACATAAACATATATCTACTACTCTTTTTGTAGATTATGTTCCCTTAGAGGCTATTACGGAGTACTGAGTAGAGTTCCTGTGCTCTACAGTAGATCCTTATTAGTTATCTGTTTTATAGATGAATGTGTGTATATGTCAATCCCAATCTCCCAATTTATCCCTGCCCCGCTATACCCCTGGTAACCATGAGTTTATTTTCTACATCTGTGACTCTATTTCCGTTTTTTAAATAAGTTCAGTACCAATTTTTTAGATTCCATATATAAGCAATGTCTTATGATACTTTGCAGTGGTGGTTTTTGATTGCCTTTTATCGACCCTATCCTGGAGTCCAGGCTACAAGGGAACTGAATTCTATTATTAAGATTGCAGGGTTGACTTAGCTTCTTGTTTGTTGAGTGATCTCATAGCTCAGTTTCCTCAGCATAAAAACAGGTCTAGTGTTTTTCATCACACTTACTTTATAGAGTTGAAGTAGTGCAGTCGCTCAGTCGTGTCCGATTCTTTGCGACCCTATGGACTGTGGCCTACCAGGCTCCTCCGTCCTTGGGATTCTCCAGGCAAAAGTACTAGAGTGGGCTGCCGTTTCCTCCTCTAGGGGATCTTCCCAACCCAGGGATCGAACCCAGGTCTCCTGTACTGCAGGCAGGCGCTTTACCGTCTGAGCCATCCAGAAGCCCTTATAGAGATGAAGCACTTATTAAATGAGATAATGCATATAAGGCGCTAATCAGAGTGAAGTGAAGTGAAAATTGCTCGGATGTGTCCGACTCTTTGCAACCCCATGGACTGTATAGTCCGTGGAATTCTCCAGGCCAGAATACTGGAGTGGGAAGCCTTTCCCTTCTCCAGGGGCTCTTCCCAACCCAGGGATCGCACCCAGGTTACCTGCACTGCAGGCAGATTCTTTACCAGCTGAGCCACAGAGAAGCCCAAGAATACTGGAGTGGGTAGTCCCTTCTCCAGTAGATCTTCCCAACCCAGGAATCAAGCCAGGGTCTCCTGCACTGCAGGTGGATTCTTTACCAACTGAACTATCAGGGAAGCCTAATCAGAGTAAGTGCCCCGAAATTTTAGCTAGTGTTATATGTAACTTGAATCTCTTGAAATAGGATGCTTCATCCCATTTTTACTTGCTTAATGAAGTTTTAATGGAATATTTTTACAGAGAAATACTTAGGGCATATAGAGAATGTTTACTCTTATAAATACTTAGGGCATATACAGAATGTTTAAAACATATCAGAAATATTCTTTTTTTTTTTTTTCAACTCCAGACCCTTAAAATTATCTTTTTCTTTGAAAAATCAAAATCAATGAGATAAGTCATCTTCATGACAAATACCCTTTTGCTACCACTGCAATATAACTACCATTTCACCTCTGGGGAAAGACTCATTTTTTTCACTGTCTGCATGGCTTCCTATACAAAATCCCTCCCAAGACCTGTCCTCATATTACTTTTTTTTCCCCCCCAGGAGTCAGCACCTAAAGACTTCTTAATAGGACCAAACTATTAGAAAGGGAATGGATGTTACAGATAGGGAGGATAAAAATTAGTGATGGCTGAAACCAAGGGGTAATATTAGGGGAGTTATGGGACCAAAAAAAATAGGATAGTTTCTCTAGACTTCCTTGTCCTCATACCCTGCATTTCCTTGCCTCTCCCAAGTTTCTTTGCCATCCTTATTCTCATGATAAAATTATTTGGCTTAATGTGGAGGGGTGAATATGATAGAAAGTATTTTCTCAAAAACTCAGAAAGCAATGCAACTGGCTCCCGGAGTGATTACCAGGCTCTCAGCTACCACCCTTTAGAGCAAGTCCAAGGAAAATATAGGAATTGGTGAAACAGTACACTCAATTTATCCATGGTTTAGAATATGCCATGAAACTACTTGCATTTCCAGAAATTATGTCTATGCAAATTCTTATTCTCTGAATTGGGCCCTGAAAAGCAGTAAGATTTATTGTCTTTGTTTCGTGCCTTTCTTTTCAAACTTCTGACATCAAATCCTAAAGCTTTCCTAGGATTTTTTTGCCAGGAAAAAAAGTGATCTGATCAATGAATTCACATTCAAAGACTGTGACTACATGTTTTTTTTTTCTCCCTGGGGTATATTTAAGGTCTTGTTTAAAACAAAAGAAAAAATCATTAATAATAAACCTTTAGGGAAATTATATTGAAAGACAATTTTCAGCCATCCTTAATT
Source organism: Oreotragus oreotragus (assembly GCA_006410675.1). Lineage (NCBI taxonomy): Eukaryota > Metazoa > Chordata > Mammalia > Artiodactyla > Bovidae > Oreotragus > Oreotragus oreotragus. Next base: position 200,476 of record SJYX01013762.1, on the reverse strand, counting down.
TTTGTCTTCTCTGCCTATCCATAATACCAATAGACTATTCCTATATGGTCCTCCACCTACCTGTGGATAGTCTTAAAGGCAATATTATGTTTATTTTTCCTTTTCATTTGCTACTTGATTTATGTGAAAATTATACTTAGAAGCATTTTTCCCCTCATGATTATATCATGAGAGCAGTTATGCCAGATTGTAGACAAAACTGTAACTATTCATTTCAGCCTGATTCATCTTCACCTATTTTTTTTCTCTTAAATGCATTTCCTTCAGTTTCCTCCTTGAAGTCTAATCTCATTTCACTTTCCGAGGTAATGAAGGGAAAACAACAAACAGAAAAAGGGGAAAAAATTCCCAGCTGAAGTTACATGTATCTGAAAAATGAAACAGCAAGATATGTCTGATTTAATCTCAATATTAAAAAGCAAATGTTTGTTCAACATTTATACAATTTTGCAAGTACTTTTTGATAGTGACTTTAAAAATTATCACATCATGGAGACTTGTAAGCAATGCTCTTTATGAAAGAAGAGAAAATAGATCATGGGATGATTTTATCTTATACAGATAAATTTTAAGAACTGTCATAGGAGAAATGTATGCCCACGATCTGTTTGCCAAATTATAGCTGCCACATTGATAAAAAGAGTGGAAATACCATCTCACTTAGGTACCCGCTGTGTATCTTAAGTATCCTATCTTTCACAATGATATTAGAGAGGCATTTGGTGGGGTTTTAACTGTTCCCTAAATGCATGCATCAGAAGCACCCAGTGTTCATCAGCTGCAATATTAATGTTAAATGAATCCAAACAGATTTATTTCAAAAGTTTAATGAAATGCAGGGCAGATACAAGTTGGGAGACAAAATGGGACACCAGGACTAGAATTACACTGGAGAAAACAGAGAGAGAGATTCCTGTGTTCCATAATAGTTCAACTAAGCCATAATTTCTAAGAGGGAGGGTCTAGAACCTAAATGGTAATAAGGGTTCTCCACAGAAATGGCAACCCACTCCAGTACTCTTGCCTGGAGAATCCCGTGGAGGGAGGAGCCTGGTAGGCTACAGTCCATGGGGTCGCAAAGAGTCGGACACGACTGAGCGACTTCACTCACTCACTCACGTGGCTTTTATCTCACTCCAGCGTAGATCTTGAATCTACCACTTCTCGCAGCTACCCTCTATTGTAAACTGTCGTCATCTCTTTCTGGATCATCACAATGGTTTCCTGATTTGTATCCTTGGCCTCTTTTTACTTATTTCTCAAAACAGCAGCCCGAGTGACCCTGAAATCACACAAGTCTGATCGTGTCACTCTTCTCTTCCACACATGGCAAAGACTATCCCTCTGACTCAGGGTGGTACCTTACAGTCCACGCAGGACCTGCGAGAGGCTGTGTGTGCTGGCCCATCATTAACTCTCTGCCCGAGTCTTCTATCTCCCTCCACCACTTTTTCTCAGCCACAGCCACCCTGGTCTCATGGCTTCCTCTGTTGCTCTCCAATTCAGAGCCTGTGTACTGTCTATTCCTTTTGTTGGGAGCAGCAAGATCCACCAGAACTTCCTGCAAAGATGGGCCTGCCCCACGTCTCTGCTGTCCGCTATGCTATCTGCCTGAGCCTAGGAGCCACTGTATTTGAACAGCATATGTTTAGGGCCATTTCCCCTTAGCTGTGTTACTCAATCTCTTCCTATTCGGAATCTTTAATGCTGCTTTACCTAAAATTTCAGCATCTACTTTCTCAGGGTTTTCTAGCCCCTTCCTTGATTTAGTTTTTCTTCTTAGCATTTATCATTATCTACTATATTCTGGGTGTATTAGTTGTCTCTTTATTGTGTTTTTCCTCACTGTCATGTAAGCTCCAACAGAAGCAGAGAATTCTTTTTTGTTGTTGTTTTGTACTTTTTGTTTTGTTTTCATTCAGTGTTGCATTCCCAAGAACCTAAAACAGTATTTGGTACACGGCAGGTTGCCTCCAAATATTTGCTTATTGAATGAATAAATGACTATAAATCAATACTTAATAAAACGGACATCCTGACATTTGTGTTGGTAGTGACACTTGCTGGGGGTATTAGAGGGGATAATAGAATAATTCAGTGTGTCTAAAATTCCCTACACCTGAGTTTTGCATTACCAGAACTAAGAGGGAACTGCTATTAATATAATTCTAGGCACTGGATGTTCCTGATGCTGTAAGTTACTGCAGAGGTCTGTGCAGTGTTTCTGTGTAAATTTTGCTCTAGCTTGGTATCTGGGAATACTTTCTTTCTTTCTTTTCTCTAACTATTTGTCAATAAAAAATAGCTTTCGGGTTATGTTCAAAAAACATTCCCATTACTAAAAACAACAAAACATTTCTTTAAATTTATTTTATTGAAGTGTGGTTGGTTTACAACGTTGTCTTAATAATAAACAAATTTAAACACAAAGAAAATGATTCCATGATCACTTACTCCCTCAGCTGCAGCCACCTGGAAGTCTGTTATCTAACAGTATTATGTTCCTTCATGCTGGGCTACATAAGAAGATAAAAATCTAATTGACAAAAACATACTCTTCTCTCAAAAGTGCATAGAATTTTACTCTATCCAATAAAAGCCCTAAATAACTTCCAAAAATCTTGAAATAATACATAAATATTAATAAAATTTTCAGAATCCTTCCTTTGACCTTAACCATCTTAGTCCTCAGATGGTGGCTTTAAGAGGAATGCAAGAACACCTATAAGCCACACTATACATTTCATGTGATGCTAGGAGTTATCTTCCTAAGGAAATATTAGGGGATGGAGCTTAAATTTGACTTTTTTTAACTGAATATTGGACACTGTGCTTTTTTTTTTTTTTCTGGTTGGTTTGGGGAAAAGATGCTTTAAAATGTACTGAATGTGTCCATGATTCTAACAGGATGGGAGGGCAGCTGTCTGTCTTGTATTTTAACCACTCCCATCCCACCCTGCCCCTACCCAGGAAAAAATAAAGTCTGACACTCATCATCAAGGTATTTCCCGGTGATTACCTACAGGTTAAACGTTACCCTCTGAAGCAGATGGTCAATTGCCAGTCTAACCGAAGGAATTGTTCTCCTTCCTCTCATCCATTGAATATGCTTTTGATACTCCTGGTGCCAGAAAATTGCTACAGGTTCAAATAGTGCCCTGTGTATTACTGAGAAACTGAATAATTGAGACTGTCAGACAGCCTCCCTTTCACCATCCTTTTCCTTTGTGCAGGAAAATTGTTCTACTTTTACATAATTAACATTCAAGAACACAGCATGAGGGAATACAATGATGGGGTCTTACAACTCCATCAAAATTAAAATCATAACAATATGTAAGATAAAGAATTAGCAATAAATATAGAGTTCTCAAAGTAAAAAAAAAAAAAGGTATATTTTCACGAGTGAGCATACTCTAGCATGAACCCTCATTTTTTTTTGTTAGCCAAAACAACAAAACAAAAACCGAAAGGTTAACTTGGATTTTTAGTTGAAACTGTTACAAAGGTGAGCTGTCCACCACGCTTCTATTATGGAACTGCAACATTGTGTTGAAACTTATCTTTGGGAAATGTGTGCTTATTAAAAGTGGGAAATGCTTATAGATACAATGTCATTTATTGCTCATATTGAAGCTTAAATAGTCTCAGATTCCAGACAGATGTGATGATGAGGAATGAGCATAAGTAAAAAAGTCTGAAATTCCAGTTCAGCTATGCCACTGACTGGCTATGTCACCTTAGGCAAGTTCGAATTTTAATTCCTTCATCTTCCTACTTTATATGGTTAATTTATGGATTAAATGTAAAGTAGATAATATATCTGGGAAGTTAGGGATGTTAATAACTTACGGCTGCTGCTGCTGCTGCTGCTGCTAAGTCATTTCAATCGTGTCTGACTCTGTGTGACCCCATAGATGGCAGCCCACCAGGCTCCCCCATCCCTGGGATTCTCCAGGCAAGAATACTGGAGTGGGTTGCCATTTCCTTCTCCAATATAACTTACGGATATCATCATTATTATTAAATTATGCAGATGGTATAATTATAACTAAAACGTATTTAAGAGAATGAATTCACAAAGAAATAAATAATCCACATCAAAGTATCAAAAGTACTTGAATTTATGTGATAGAGAAATCTTTTTTCTAGTTTCACATATATTTCTGAACTTTATTTAATAACTTTAATTTCACTGTTAATGAAAACAGTTGTTTCTATTTTCATCCTAAAAAATCCTCCTATGCTTATCAATATGGTCTACCAGGAAAAGATAATCCTAATTATATACAGATTTATATAAAATATAGAAATGCTTTTACAAACATTTAATATGTGATAAATGTCCAACTTAATTTGCCAATATAATTGTCCCCTTAACACTCTCTAAATCTGCAAAAGAAAACTAGTTTCCAGTTATCAATTAACATTTTATAAAAATTATTGGATGAAGAAATGTTTTGAAATTTTTATAAATTTTTCTTCTTTGAAATGGGAAGTTCTTTTCACCAAGACTGAACAAATTTCTATTCTAAAAACCACAAGATTTGAATAGAAATTCTGGGTAAACCATTTTTATTATTCTAGGTTCTGCCTCACATAATAGCAACTTAAACTTTCCACAAATAGCAACTCTCTTTTTACTGAAACTTTATAGATTCACACACCTGAAAAAACTTCAGCCAGGGTTTAAGGTCGCTTAATTTTTGTAAGTTCAGGAATCAAGAGTAATCATTTTTTGTGGATAACTTTCCATAGTGTGTGTGTGTACATATATTCTTGAACACATATTGTCTCATAATGTAATCCAGAAAAACTTTCAGCAATGATTTCTCTTGGCTCTTTTTGGTCATTTTTCCTTCCTTATTTATCCATCTCTTCTTTTTAACGTTTATTTTTCTTCATTTGTTTTCCTCTGTATAAGGTATTACAGAGTGTCTTTGGGTTTGAAAGGGAAAAAAAAATGAGAGAAATGATGGAAGGAAGAAAAAACCAGGAAACAGGAAAAGAAGAAAGAAATCTAGGACAAAAACTTTTCCTAGTTCTTTCTGTTCATGAATACCTCAGCCTTCAATGGCTGGCTAGCAAAGAGTCACATGCCTGGGAGAAAGAGTCGGTGAACATTTGCGAGGAAGTGAGGAAGACTGACCCCTTTCTTTTATCCATACAGTAAAAAGACATACAGGACTTGAAAATGCACATCTCCTTAACTCCACCATGAATATGAGGTAGCTGTCTTCCTTGAAAAGGTGCCTCCCCCTGGAAACATTCCTCTCTCTGTGGCTTTCAGCACATGATGAAGTTTGTTTGGCCAATTGTTCAACCTTTACATCATTCTGAGCCACCACGTAAGCATTCTTACCCCTTTTCCCCCAGAAGGTGGCAGATCGCTTATTAAGCACATAGAAGGGAGTGTATCTTTCCTTCATCACTCTATTTATCTTTCCTTGAGAGAGAAATCTAAATGTCCCTAGTCACCTTGAGTCTTCCACGAAATGGAAAGAGCTTTGCAAAATGTCCTGCACAGAACCCTCTGATTTCATTCACAACATGATCCGAGAGCTCAGACTAGTACTTTATCTGTCATTAATCCCACCGCAGCACGTAGCAGCCATTAAGGGGGTTACTTACCAGCTTCCACACCGATGAATATACAGAAAGGAGTAGAAAGGAAAGTTGGCAGGGTCCATGACAAACGATGACTGTGACTGGGAATGGAGACCCAGCTCCTCTGACTGCTGGGGAGCCATCTCCCCCGTGTCAACACATAGCCCACGGGGCAGAGGTAATTTTCCCATTTTATGATCTACTGTACTTGGCATCTGTTCTGGCACTGGAGACCGTGTCTATTTTGGGGATCAGCTGTATATTCCCAGATTGCCATTTTCCTCTGCCTTGCGCTCTGTTAAATATTCTACAGTATATTATCACTTCATTTGACTTCAGTTCTTTCCTCTGACAGTGGTGTGGGGCAGTCTGGACCCAGAGTCACTTCCTCTCTCAAACTCAATCTGTCTAAATGTCAAAAAGAAAAAAAAAAGGTAGAACTCTTTACAATCCCAGCAATCTGGCATTTCTGAGGAAATATTTGATAGGTGTTGCGTTTCGGAAGCTATGTTTGCTGGAGGTGGAGGGCGGGGAGGGGGAGACTTGTGGTTGAAAATACTGTTACTTTCATAGTTAGCTTTTTCAGAAATGTGATATTCTGTTCTTAAAAGCCCCAGTCCCAAAAGCAGAGGCTGTGTTAACACAAAGATTTTTGTTTGTTTAAGATGGTCCTTCTCCCAACTTTTACTCACAGATTTGAGCTATCTGGTGACAGATTTGGGCAGATGACATCGTCCACAATTTGATAATGCTCGCAAAGCTGAGGAGTGTTCCTTGATTTCTTTCCTGTCGCCCCATCCCCCTCCTGGCTTCTCTCCCCACCTTCCCAACCCCCCTTAACTCCCCTCCTCAACACAGACACCTTTTGCTTTGTGTTTCCTTGCTGACAGTGTCAAACTTAGTGACGTGAAAAGACAAATCCCAGAAAAGACCTTATGGAAGGTTTTGCTCCTTGCCTTTGGGGACATACGTTGGCGTTAGATATTGTCAGGCTATTTTAGATCTTCCTAATTAAAGGCTATCAGAAATAAAATTAGAGGTGACTTCTCTAGGTCAGCAGAATTCAGTCACCACGTATTACTCTGCAGTGAAGTAACTAGGATTAAGGAAACGTTTAACTAAAAGGGCTTCTATTGAGTAACTTTCAGGAGTGTTCCTGTGCTTAGAAGCACCAATGGATCGACTAATAAAGCTGAATAACTGGAGCCACATGGAAACAGGACATACCTGCTGCACCACAGATTTCTTAACATTTAGAAGTCAGGGTAGCTTTAGTTTCAGTAAAAAGAAGAGAAAAAAAAGAAAGAAAGAAAGGAGGCATTAGTATAGTCTGAAAGCAAGAATAATGTGAAAGAGAGAAGGGGGAAGGGAAATAATTTTGGTGGAGAGCCCACAACAGCATCAGGCACCAAGCTAGGTGTAGATGGTAACTCATTTAACTGTCAGGTCATTACTGGGAGATGTTTCTCTCTCCACTTTCAAAATGGAGAAACTGAGGCTCAGCCAAAAACAACTATTTGCCTAAGATTGCAACATTCATAAATAGCAGAGCTAGAATTTTTTTCCCCTCTTTTTCTAAACTAAGATCTCAAATCTGTGTTGACCAGGCTTTTTTTTTTTTTTCTGCTTCTTTTTATTTCTTCAGAAACTTGTCTGCTTCCTAAGACTTGAAGCAGATTGTCAACCTTCAGAATCATTGCCCACTCATCTGGCTAGTATGCATGCAAGGCAAAAGGAATTAGAGGAATCATCACTGATTTCATTTCTTTAGCTCCCAAGGACAAAAGGATATTGGTAAGGGAGGGGAAAAAAGGAATAGTCTAATAAATATTTTCAATTCATTTTTAATTTGAAAAAATATTGTGAAATATTTTTAATCTTTAAGCTATTTTGCATGGAAGGATGTTATCATCACTATAGTCACTGATCCAGACATTGAAGAAGAAAGAAGCTACGTGAAAATATCAACCAAAATTATGTATTATGTTTCAGGCGATTACAACCCTAGCTTTGAAAATAGCTACAACTGTTTTTTCTGTATTTGTAAGAATTTGTTGCTGTGAAAATACTCAAGATCACCGGAGTTCAATTTATGAGAAGAGATGAGCCTGATTTTTTAATATTCAAATATGTTTTAAATCAATAAAATTTCCAAGACAGAATTTCCTATTTTTCAAGTTTGGCAGAGTTTTGGTAAGGAATTCAGGATCTCTTCCCACCATTCCAACGTGGGGTTATTTTCCAGAAGAATTGCCAATACTTCAGTTATCTTCTTGGAAGAAACAGAGGGGCCTGGTTCCCCTGCTGCCTTATGAGTTATTCCTTAACTCGACAGGAATAAGCCTGTTCCCTTATACTCACATAGCAGAGGCTGGATATTTGAGCCTGATTTTTGGCTCTTTCATCTGAACTCTTCTTCTGTTGGCAAGCCTGTGTTCGGATGGTTCCTCTTTTATCAGAGACACTTTCTGTCTGACATATTCATGGGTCCATATCTCAGCTTAGCAGTGCTAGAGGCAGACGGTCACGGGGAGATCTGACCATCATATTCCTCACACTCTGTGACCAAAAGAAAAATTTTTTTTAAAAAAAAGCTCCAATGACAGAGACATTCGGTCCAGTCTGTCTACAACAGGAAGGTGAAGCCAAGAGCAATTTACCCCATGTTACTTCTTCCTTTTACTTTCATTAAATGTAATCTTTTTGAATATTCTTCAGTGGCGACATCTACTGCCACACCTAAATTTCTTTGTTTTTTTTTAATTAAAAGAAAAAAAAATGCCTGAAGGAACAAAAAGTCCTAGGGCTTCTGACAAAATATTTTAGAAGGTAAATGAAGCTACAGACTCCAATCACTATCGTATAATTAGACTATTCAAACAGAAAAAATATGACTCTAGAATGTTGCATTCTTCCTGACAACGTGACATGACATGTTTTGGATAATATTGGGAGCAGTCATGGAAAAAAAAAAAGCTCCAATGACAGAGACATTCGGTCCAGTCTGTCTACAACAGGAAGGTGAAGCCAAGAGCAATTTACCCCATGTTACTTCTTCCTTTTACTTTCATTAAATGTAATCTTTTTGAATATTCTTCAGTGGCGACATCTACTGCCACACCTAAATTTCTTTGTTTTTTTTTAATTAAAAGAAAAAAAAATGCCTGAAGGAACAAAAAGTCCTAGGGCTTCTGACAAAATATTTTAGAAGGTAAATGAAGCTACAGACTCCAATCACTATCGTATAATTAGACTATTCAAACAGAAAAAATATGACTCTAGAATGTTGCATTCTTCCTGACAACGTGACATGACATGTTTTGGATAATATTGGGAGCAGTCATGGAAACTCATTATATACACACATAGACATACATACATAAATACCACAAATGTTTGTGCATATTTGGTGTATATAATGTACAACTGTTAAGTGGAATCTATTTAGCAAGAGAATAGTAAGTTTATTTAGGGAATGTGTGTACTCAGTTAAGTGGGGATTTTTTTCTAAAGCCACTACTAGGAACCATGACGTTGCTTTATCAAACCATCAACAAACAAAGAGCCTGCCTTCTTCATCTCTGTATCACTTGGACAAAAAGTAGTAGAGAATTCTCAGTTTCTGTTGTATCTTTGAAGTTTATAAACACATCAAGGGGGCAAGGACACCCCAACAGTTCTATTTAAAACCTTTATATTTTAATATGCACATTGAAATAAGAAGACTGTATGAAGAGAGCTTTATATTCCCAGTATAACTCTGATTCCTATCGTTCCAGTGGTATTTTTGTTTTATTTCCACTGATCACTAAGATTTCTCTAGAAAAGCCACACTGCGTTTACTAAATAGCCTCTAGCAAAGAGGACAAGAAAAGGGCCATAGTTTTCTATCAGATTCATAGAAAAGGGTTCCTTTCAAGGAAGAAAGAACCTTGAAGTGTTTGCCAAGAATGTGAAATTCCTGGTGTATCTAGAGTTCAAGTCTCTTCTTAGTGATTCTTACATAGGAAAGAATTTGAAGTAGAGAGAAAGATTCTTTTTTTTTTTTTTTTAATAGTATATATTCCAAGGGACCTAGATTGAGAAACTGAATAGCCTCAATGATCCATGAAAAACTTACATATACCTAGGGATTGACACTGACCTCAGTTGTTCTGAAACCTGGATTAAATTGTTTATATTGGAAATCTAATTGAGTTTCATTCACTTCCTTTATTTACCAGTGTCTACTGGCTACTACAAACTGTTCTGTGTGCTAGAGTTATGGGAACAGATCCCCTGTTCTCGAAGTTCATATGCTAGTGGAAGAGAAAGCAATTAAACACAACACCATTTGAAGAGATAAGTAGTATGAGAGAGAGGCAGTGAAAACACTAAGTCTAGTGGGGTTTGAAGGGAATGATTGAAGACCACTTTTTTTTTTCAAACTTTTAACTTTTTATTTTGTATAGAGGTATAGCTTAACAATGTTGTGGTAGTTTTCAGTGAACAGTGAACAGTGAATGGACTCAGCCATACATATGCGTGTATCCATTTTCCTTCAAACCCTCCTCCCATCCAGGCTGGCATATAGCATTGAGTAGAGTTCCCAGTGCTATACAACAGATCAGTTTTGGTAATCCATTTTGAATACAACAGTGTGTACATGACCTTCCCAAACTCCCTAAATATCCCTTCCCCTTGGTCACCATAGATTCCTTTTCTAAGTCTGTGATCTCTTTCTGTTTTGTAAAATAAGTTGATTTGTATCTTTTTTTTTTTTGGTTCCACTTATAAGGGTTGTCATATGATAGTTCCCTTCTCTGTCAGACTTACTTCACTCAGTATGATACTCTCTAGGTCCCTCCATGTTGCTGCAGATGACAGTGTTTCATTCTTTTTGATGGCTGAGTAATATTCCATTGTATACTGTACCACGTCTTCTTTATCCAGTCCTCTGCCATTGGACATTTAGGTTGCTTCTATGTCCTGGCTATCGTAAACAGTGCTGCAATGAACACTGGAGTGCATTTTTCCTTTCAGATCATGTTTTTCTCTGGATGTATGCCCAGCAGTGGGATTAGTGGGTCATATGGCAGATCTATTTTTGTTTTTTTAAGGCACCTCCATACTCCTCTCCATGGTGGGAATAAGTTACATTCCCACCAACGGTGTAGAAGAAAACACTTTCTGAATAGCGTGACTCTGCCATTGAATGCTCTAGGATGAACATAGGAGAGGGTGTCCCAGATCTGACCAGGAAGGAAAACCAGAAAACCTCAGGCCATTTGCTGTTGCTGCTGCTGCTCCGCCGCTCAGTCACGTTGACTCTCTGTGACCCCATGGACTGTAGCTGGTCAGGGTCCTCTGTCCATGGAATTTTCCAGGCAAGAATACTGGAGTGGATTGCCATTTCCTTCTCCACGGATCTTCCCAACCCAGGGATTAAACCACATCTTGCACCTCCTGCATTGGCAGGCGGATTTTTACTGCTGTGTCACCTGGGAAGTCCCTTCAAGGCATTTATTAGCCATATATATTAGATCTTAAACAGTGGGCAGGAATCAAATCTATTCCTTGCATACTCAGAACTTGGAGGGTCTATTGAAGGATTTTTATTTATTTTTAAGATTTTTTTTTTAATGGGCCATTTTTAAAGTCCTTATTGAATTTGTTATAATATTGTTTCTGTTCTGTTTTTTGGCTACTAGACATGGAGGATCTTAGCTCCCTGACTAGGAATTGAACCCATAACCCTTGCATTGGAAGGTGAAGTCTTAACCACTGGACCACCAAGGAAATCCCTACTGAAGGATTTTAAATAAGAGAGTGGCATGGTCAGATCCCTTTTCTTCCTTCTGTGATTGGAGACAGGTTGCTATGAGACTTGGGGATAATTTTGTACAATGGCACTAGTTCATCACATCCATTGTTCAAAAGACACTACGTGTGTGTACGACCCCAACATGCTTTTTGTATTGTGAGCATTGATTATCACATGAAAAAAAAAATTCTGTTTAGGAATTATTCATGGTTGGCTGTGGAGGAATCACATGTGCTCTACACTCTTTCTGGGGAAGGCAGTGGCACCCCACCCCAGTACTCTTGCCTGGAAAATCCAATGGACGGAGGCGCCTGGTGGGCTGCAGTCCATGGGGTCCCTAAGAGTCGGACACGACTGAGCGACTTCACTTTCACTTTTCACTTTCCTGCATTGGAGAAGGAAATGGCGACCCACTCCAGTCTTCTTGCCTGGAGAATCCCAGGGATGGGGGAGCCCGGTGGGTTGCTGTCTATGGGGTCGCACAGTGTCAGACATGACTGAAGCAACTTAGCCGCAGCAGCAGCTACACTCTTTCAGCTTGGATTACCCCGCAACCTCATTGATCATTTTTCTCTGACTTTTTTTTGGCAATGAAGACCAGTTCCGTTTCCTTCAAGTTGTGCATGATTCAGGACAAATACCTCATCTCTCATGATACCTCAGTAAAGCCAAAAGTTTAAATGATTTTTCAGGAAAAATAAACTTTTCATGTAAGCGTCTTTTCTAATTAAATTTATCATTTCATTAACAGAGTGAGCATAATGACTCATCTTTATCTATTTCTTTTCCTGTTTGGGGAAGCAAAGATGGGACACATTTTACTTAAAAAGGCTTCAGGCTAAGGTGGCTCCACTACTGGCAGTCAGCCTGCTATTCTTTTAATAAAACACATTCACTTTTCTTTCCTTATCACTGATCTAAGCAAGCATTAATTACTAATATAAATTCATATTTAAAAAATTTTTAAGCGTACTTTTTATACATCTGTGCAGTGGTTCTTAGACTGTAATCCACTGTATAATCATTTGTCAAAATAGACCAATGCTCTTTTAATTCACTAGAAAACTCGGCATCATTTTAAATCTGTAAATGAATCCATGAGGTTGGAATACAGCACTGACCTTTCAAAGTGCCCCCTTTTTAAGAATATCACTTCTTTACTTATGTTTATTTTCTATCCCAGAAAATAAGTTTTCTTTGTTTTTTAAAAACCCCATAAATACTATGTTGATCAAGTCAGAACTTTCTGAAAGTATATTTAAGAAAGTAACTGGAAAAACGTGATTATGTTTAAAGGTAGAAAAGTATCTTTTAAAAGTCAGATAGTCTCAGTAATCATACTTTTTAATCACTTTTACAAACCATCCTCATTTGCATTGGAATACAAAATATCGGTCTCTTATTTACTTCATGTGCCAAACATGATTTTTTTTTTTTTTCTGAATCCTATTGGTTTTTCCCTTTTAGTTTCTCTGGTGTATTTTCACAACCCTATCCTGTTCCAGGCTGCCTTTACATCCCCACTGATTTTTTTTTTTTTTTCTGAATCCTATTGGTTTTTCCCTTTTAGTTTCTCTGGTATATTTTCACAACCCCATCCTGTTCCAGGCTGCCTTTACATCCCCATTGACTGCCTGTTCCCCTTTTTAACTAGTTTATAATGTCATTATCCAGTTGGTAAAAATAGTTAGAATTTATCAGACCCTCTGGCTCAGATGGTTAAGCGTCTGCCTACAACGCGGGAGACCTGGGTTCGATCCCTGGGTTGGGAAGATCCCCTGGAGAAGGCAATGGCAACCCACTCCAGTACTCTTGCCTGGAAAATCCTATGGACGGAGGAGGCTGGTAGGCTACAGTCCGCAGGGTTGCAGAGAGTCAGACCCAACTGAGCAACTTCACTTCACTTCACTTCATGCTAAGAACTGGACACATATTATTTCCTTTAATCCTCACAGTAACCCTGCAAGATGGGTGTTAATCTCTTTTTTTTTTTTTTTCTTTTACAAAGAAAATGAAGTTCAGAAAAGCTTAACAATTTGTCTATGGTCATAAAAACAGACAAGCTCACCTGCATCCAAAGCTGATGTGTACTCTGCTCCATCACTTAGTCTCCCAAAGCTTGATAACTTAAACCATGACATCCTCATGATCAAGAAATCATTAATTTGTCATATTGAATTTAAACTCCTATGTTTGATTTTGAAAAATCTTTCCTAATTTGCTTCAGCTGAACTCAGTAAATAGTGATTCAGGGCAGACTGTGTACCAGACACTATTTAAGGGACCAAGAAGGTGTTGCTAGTGGTGAAGAACCTTCCTGCCAGTGCAGGAGATGGAAGAGACACAGGTTCAATCTCTGGATTGAGAAGGTCCCCTGGAGGAGGGCATGGCAACCCACTCCAGTATTCTTGCCTGGAGAATCCCATGGCCAGAGGAGTCTGGTCGGCTACAGCCCATAGGGTCTCACAGAGTCGGACATGACTGAAAAAACTTCGCATGCACGCACGCGAGGATGAAAAGAAGGATACTGTGTTTAGTCTTCACATGCAAATTCATTGACCATCACTCCCTGCCCTCTTCACCTCTACTCAAATCAAATATTAAAATTAAATATTAAAAGAATCCTATTCTTCACTCTGGCCAATTGAATACACATAATAGGATTTCTCAGACTTTGCTCTTTAAGATATTAACATGAGCTTTAGACAGAAAAAGAAGAAAGTAATTTTGGGTATATTTGGCAAATGCTGTCAAATATTAACTGCCTGTTGGTTGCTAACAATGATAACTAGACTACAAAAGTCTCTGGAAAATATGGAAGTAAAGAATTCCCACATTTGTTTAAGACAGTCTTTTCCATACTTTTTTTGCTCACAGAACAGATTTTTCAAAATTCTTAAATTTCACTGAATTTAGAGTAGAAAATTCTTATGGTGCTTTCTCTCATTCTTCTTAAAATTTAATCTTTTGAGTAAATAATCCATATGTTTCAAAAATCATAACAATGCAAAAACATGACATTTAGATTTATTTTTCCATCCTATTCTTGTCCATCACTCTCAGGATTAGCTGCTTTTTTAGATTCTTGCATTTCTTTCTTCAAGCACAAGGAAATTAAAACACAGATATATACTTCATGGTTTTTTTTTAATAACACAGTATACTACATTTTATTCTCTATACCCTGTAGTGAGTTTTCTTTTGCATTTTCAAAGTACAGTCTTCTTTCAAGGCCTGATTTAAATCTCACTTCTTCAAGTAAGGTTTGCTCGATCTTTGCTGAAATAGTTGGTGCATTATCATTTAAATCCTCAGTATCTTCTTGTTCCCTATCTGGTCTTTTGATCTCACCAGTGAGATGATAAGCTTGTTGAACATGGGAATCAGAGGCACTCCTTTTTTACTTTTCACATATCATCAAGCCTGCAGTAATTGCTGAGTTAATCATCCTGTCTACACAGGAGCAGTCTGAAGAGAAAGCCACAGAGACATGTTGGAATCTGAGTCACTGCCTAGAATTACAGGAACTTTCTCTCCACATTGCTGTGTAGAGAATCTTGTACAGCATCATGAATCACAGAATATCACCAAATGGATTCTTCCCAATGTGAGAAAATAAGACATTAAAAGTATTAAAAAGTATTATAAATCATAAGAGTAAGTATCATGAAATATGGGCCATGCTCTTGGCTGTAACATAAGCCAACAAACACTGCACCTACAGAATGAAAATTATTATGTACAGCTATTGAAGTTTATAGGTGTGAGACCAAAAATTAAAGCTCTTAAGATTTGTTACTTAAACAAACAAACAAAAAAAGCAACAACTCTTGGAGCCCTCTTTATACTACTGTTTTGTTTCAAGCAGCTTTTTTTGAAGAAATCCACTAAGATGATGGCTGATGAGATTATTAAAGCGTATTGCAGTAAAATTCAAGTTCAGCTAGCAGTGAATGAATGCTGACCTTGGCAAAGCCACATACAAAACTTGAGAGAGAGGATAAAGCTTGACCAAGGCAGATGCTCTGCCCTCTAAGAGTGACAGTCTCAATTCTCCTTTTGACATTAGATATTCTATGGTGAGGGCTTCCCTGGTGGCTCAGTGGTCAAGAATCCCCCTGCCAGTGCAGGAGATGTGAGTTCGATCCCTGAGTCAGGATGATCCTCTGAAGAAGGAAATGGTAACCCACTCCAATATTCTTGCTTGGGAAATCCCATGGACAGAGTAGCCTGGCGGGCTACAGTCTGTGGGATCACAAGAATTGGACACAATTTAGAGCTTCAACAACAATTCAATGAGTTGTAAAGGGGTAAACATTGTTTGGGGCTTTGGATAGATGCCTGAGGGGAAAGAGGTCTTCTATGTATTCCCATAGAACAGATCTCAGGTAGAGTAACTGAGAAAACGTTTAGGAATATTAAAATCATGTGAAACAAATAATTGTAAAATAATAAGATGGTTACCTTGATATAGATATAATTATTTTCCATTCCCTCTGTCCAGTTCAACATATTAAAACTCTGGTGCCATTACAGTGAAAAGTTATTCCTTAATGGACACCCCCGTTGGCAAAAAATCAAGTTTCCAGGTAGATCAGGGAGCATGGGTTTCAGATTTTCTGATAATGCTATCAACTGAAATCTCAGTTCTAAGTACAGAATCAAACATCATTCCAGTATCCTGCCAGTGTTATCTTTCACAGAATAAGAGAGACGACAGTCACATAACTAAGCCTCAGGTTAGAGCCAGATCATACTCACCTCCAGGAACTTCTGTGTAGGATATGGGAAGACTGGCAAGATAAGCCCTTCCTTTTTCAGTGGAGTTCCTGATATGCCTCTATGCTTTCCCTGTGTTAAATGGCCAATACTTGCCATTGCCTTTAAAGATACACAGGACATTCATTCCTAGTTTCTTTGCACAGTACGTTGAACACAGGAAGTTTTCTTGTGGTTCTAGATTGTCAAGAAAAATGAATTTAATTAACTCTAAAAGGGAACAGAAATAAGTCTTTTTGTGATTGAGTTCTGCCATCTTTGCTCGGAAAGAGGGAGTATACCCTTTGCTGTGACTGCTAAGTAGGTGTTATGTTGGAGAAGAAGTTTCAGCCATTTCAAAACATGGCTTTTCTTTCCTGGTGACCTTTCTGCACTCTTCTGTTAAGATTCTGAAATAAGGAAGTTAACAGGCTCAGAGATCCCACTGTTTCCTATTTCTATTTCCAGTAATAGCTCTCAGGGCTACTTTGTCACCAAGACCCACAGAATTGAATGTGATTGCAGCAAAAGGTACTATGAGTAGAAAATGAATTCCTTATGTTGAAAAGAGAAAAATGTGTGGGTGATTTTGGAACAAGCCTGTAGACAATGGTAGGCTTTTCAACAACATATTACAAAGGGATGGTTAAACTGACAGATGATGAGATGATTGACATAATTTTTGAAAGTAATAAAGCTGAATTTTCCAATTTATTATGGCTTTCATGAATTTTCCTTTTAAAGTGCTGGTTATAATGCTTACCCCCAATTTTTATGTGCAATCTATTTTGATGTGTTTTGTCAGCAAAATTCATAAAGCAATATGAACTCATATAAAACTTACTTACCTTGTCATTTTCTCCCAAGAAATAAAAGTCCTTGGCTTGAATCTTGACCAATGATTTTTACAAACAAAAGGTACGAAGTTATCCATGGCTACTCTGTCAAAATTGACATGCAGATGTCATTTGAGATTTGGATGCTTAGTGACCTAATGAATTCAGAGAAAACTATTGGGAATTTGAACAATTATCTATCATAGTGCACCCTATATTTTAGTCCATAATATATACCAAGGCAATCTTGTTTCACTTTTCTGCCATAACCAATCTTTTTAAAATTTGAGGAGCATATTCAGTGCAGTTGCATGCTACACAATGATAAGGTTAGAAATTCAGCCTGTAAACTCAGTAATAGAGAAAAATGACCAATTAAAAGTTACCCATGAAGTATAATAAAGTATATATCATTTATATAAACAACTTCATACAATATGTATGTGTACATATGAAATGTACACAGTAGAACACAGTATTCAATAGTGAATGTATTTTTTTTTTAAAATAATTGTGGTGAAATAGCTTTCCAGGTGGCACAGTGGTAAAGAATCTGCCTGCCAATGGGAGACATAAGAGAAGATTCAATCCCTGGGTCAGGAAGATCCCCGGGAGGAAGAAATGGCAACCCACCCTAGTGTTTTGCCTGGGAAATCCCATGGACAGAGGAGGCTGGTGGGCTACAGTCCACGAGGTCCCAAAGACTCAGACACGACTGAGCACCTGAACACTAGCCCATATATAACACACAATTTACCATTTTAGCCATTTTTCAATGTATAGGTCAGTGGCAGTAAGTGCAGTCACATATTTGTGCAACCACGCTTTTCATCTTCCAAAACTGAGACTATGCACACCACTTTAAACACTAACTCCCATCTTCCCAGGGCCTGGCAACCACCATTCAATTTTCTGTCTTTGTAAATTCCATTATTCTAGACGACTCGTGTAAGTGGATTCATACAGTATTTGTCCTTTTGTGACTGACTTATTTTACTTAGCATAATGTATTTAAGATTCGACCTGTTACAACAAATGCCATAATTTTCTAAGACTGAATAATATTCTGCTGTATGGGTCTACCACATTTTATTTGTCTATTTGTTGATGAACTCTTGGTTTACATCTATCTTTTAGCTATCACGCTGTTATGAATCTGTGTGTACAAATATCTGCGTCTCTCTTTCCCATTTGATCACATATATATCCAGAACTGAAAGTGTTGGATCATATAGTTATCCTAGTTTTAATTTAAGAAACTACCAGTCAGTTTTCCGAGCTATATCATGTCATAGTCCCACCAGCACTGCATAAGGGTTTCAATTTCTTAACATCTTTGTCAACATTTGCTATTTTCTGGTTTTGTTTTATTTTTACAATAGCCATCCTAATGGCTATGAAATGGTATCTCTGCATGGTTTTGACTTGCATTTCCTTAATGATTAGTAACATTGAATATCTTTTTATGGGCTAATTGACCATTTGTGTATATTCTTTGGAGACATGTATCTAAGTCTTTTGCCCATTTTTTAATGAAGTAGTTTTTTCTTGTGGAATTATAAGAAGATGGATACATTTATATTTATATTATATACATTTGAACAACTTGAATGCATGATATGATTCCATTACAGTATATTATGGGGAATTCTGATTCGGGGGAACTTATTATTACATAGCCAATGCCTTTAATATACTAAATGTTATCAGTAGAGAAAAACTACAAGGGAAAGAGATATTTAAGTAGGAGAGGAGACTGGCAAAAAATCACTAACTGCTCATTCAGGCAAAGTTTGCCAATCACTGTGTTAGTTCTGATGGGCAGGTTACAAATTTAGGAAGTGAGTGACTCATTTTCCCATTCCTCAGGACTGTGTTACAAAAGGTTTTGGGTGCACTCACCTACTTACCAGCAGTGAGCACCCAAATATATCAGGCCGTCTGGGTGAGTGTCTCAAAGTTGTTGGGCTGCGCTGACTTCTCTGTTGCTAGGCTGAGCCAAAACAACCTGTCTGTCTTCACTGAGCAGGTCACTGTGACCTCCAGTGTTCCGATTCCACCTCTGAATCCCTCCCGTAGCTCTGGACGTTCTGCCAACCCTCTCGACAGTAAAAAGCCTACAACAGATTAGTCTGCTGCCGCCACTGCTACTGGTACTGCTGTGGTTTCCTAGCTGTATCCTCACCTCTGTCTTGGCCCCGACTTGTCCGTTCGCATGTGTCTTCTGCGCACCCTGTCTATGATCTAGTTGCTTCATCGTCTCCTACAGCAGTGCTTGCGGACCCCGCTGCCGTCATCCATCCCGAGCACGTGGCGCAGATCATGGGAACCTGTTGAGGCAGGCACTGTTGGGAGCTGGGCTGTATTCCAGAAGCTGGTTGTCAGGGCTCCCTGTTACTGTTTAAGATTAAATGAGGCTCGAGGTTGTGCTGATGAGATTGTTTAAAAAGCTGGTTGCGGTGCCTCTGGAGTAGTCTAGGTCCGATCATCATTAGAAGGATGGGAGGGACAAGCCTTTCAAGTCTGGGCGGATGCACATTTGCAGAAATGCCTCGAGGACGTTCTACTTTAAACGCATGCAAGGCAAATCCCGTTTTGAAAACTCCAAGAGGTTGTTTATTTTGCCAACACTATGAGGGTTCTTCACTGATGCACAGACAGATTTCTTTTTTTTCCTTTAACCACATGGAAGTCTTACAAATTTTTTCATCCTCCTTTTTATCATATACTTGAAACACTCTTCTTCGTGCATTCCTTTCTTTATTCCACAGACAGTTCTTGAGCATTTAGCATGAGCCTCATGCACGGAGCTAGAAACAAGGTAGCAAGGCAACCTGGGTGGGTAAGATTATATGCTTTGGATCCTTACCACGCACTTAACGTCATGCCTCAGCTCTGTCGCACACAGTAAAGGGTCTCAGAGGAGGAAATGACAGCCCACTCCAGTATGCTTGCAGGGAGAATCCCACGGACATAGGAGTGTGACAGGCGAGTCCATGAGGTTGCAGAGTCAGGCATGACTGAGCAGCTGAGAACAAATGCAAAGGAACTCAGAGCAAGCATCCTCACCGCATTGCTACTCATTACATCGTTTGTAAAATGGTGGAAATGATAGCATCCTTCATTTCATAGCAAGGATTATTGGCTATGGATGTATGTAAACTGCTTAGCACAGTACCTGGTTCAAAGCAGACATTCAACAAATGCAATGATACGATTGCTGTTATTCTTGAACTGAGAGGTAGAGTATAAAGTTTTTACCCTCTAACAATGCCTTAGCTGGTGTGGAGGCAAGCATGTAATCAGTTACAAGCGGACTTAAGTACAATAAGGAAAATAGAGAGATAGAAGCTCTAAGTGGGGGGAGAGGGCTAATTAATTCTGTTTGGAAGCAAGGAGTATGAAAGTTTTGTGGATGGCATCTCAAAGGGCTAGAACTTAAACAAAAAGATTTTGACAAATCTTTTAATGTTGTTAAGATTTTTTTTTAAAATGTGATTCTCAAAATGTCCCTTCAGCCTACTGTATCCTTTCTGCCTTCCATTCCCAAGCCCACATTTTATCTAATCCTTCAAAGGCTGTCCTCAAACGTCCAATCTTTCTTGATTCCTTCCCTGATGAATGAATAAATTAAACGTCACTTGAGAGTATATTTGTATGCTGGGGCCTGGAAATAATTTTTCTTATACAGAAATTTATTTTGGCAAGAGCATTCCTATAATGGAATATAACCTGTATTAACATGAGTACCATCCATCACTCTCTGAGATGGGTATGATAAACATTTCCATTTTTGATCCAATTAAAACTAGTGGAGCTAGAAAAAACCATATGGACTCCTTTTCTTTTTTTAAGTGGTATAAATTTTCAAGGCATAACTACCCAACCGATTCAGAGACAATAATATGCTATAGAGTTTGGATACAATCAGCTGATATAACATTAAGCCCTTAGAACAATGAACAAAACCCTAATATAAGAAACTGATGGCATCAGAATAATTAGATCCATCAGGACATTTAGTAACAACAAAATGAAAGAAAACCACAACCTAGGAAGCTGGAGGCAGGCTACTGGTCCCTTTCTGCAAAACAGCTCCAACTAGATAACACCAGTGATAATGAAAATAATTGGTAAAGTTTACTTTGTAAATAACCAAGGGAAATTATACCTATAATAATTCCAGAAAAATAAAACCAAAGAGGTAGTACACAACACACGCCCATATTTTTATCTCCCACAAAGTATGGCCCAAGTCATGGAAAAAGTCTACATGGGTGATGTGACGCCAATCACAATCTGATTGGTGCTCTCACTTGGTAAATGAGAACTGTCAAGTGTTGCATCCCTGTTTATTCTTCATGAGTTATGTGACTTTGGACATATCTCCTCATTTTTTATTTTCCTTTGACATAAGCTTGGCTGTGGGAAAACTGCAGTTTCCCTATGGGTCTCATCAGCTGTGGAAGAAAGACAAGAGGTCAATAACACTTTCTGCAGTCTTTGCTATAAATCCAGAGGACAGCCATCTCACCCCTAAACCCCATAATAATACTTTCTGCTTCTGTTCACACTTGCTTTCCAAAATCCAACCCCAGGTAACACAGCTCTGATCATGTAAAGGAAAATGTTGAGTCATCTCTCTTTTCATTCAAGAATGTCCTTAGAGATTATGGACCAAAAAAAAAAAAAAAAAGAAACAAAGTCTACGGGCACCCCAAGATTATTTAGTTGTGTTGCTGCCATCATTAAACAACTTGGTTCAAGTACATGAAAGTATAATTATAATAAGCTGATATTCAGAGAAAACAGCTACCTCTTGAGATTCCCCAGTTTTCTTCATCTCCATTTCTGTCTTCAATATGGCCTGAGGGAAGAACTGTTGCCTGCCTACCACCTTTTTGCTTCACTTCTGGACCTCACAATCCCAACTCAATTGCCTGTTCTGTTCTTATGTAAAGGTAATACTCATATTTCTGCATCCTCCCTAATATGCATGATGTTGGTGTGAAATGAAAGTTTAAAATCACCTTGTTGGTAACTCCTAAAGACTTGTTTTTGTTTTTCATTAGGTTGGTTGATTGGTTGGTTGGGAAGGCCTTTTTTTTTTTTCAGTGTTTCTTAAGTACCACAATGGCATATGTGTTTATGGCTTAAAGAATTACACAGGTCTGATGAGATATAGAAAAATGTGAAGGTAGCCCCTTTGTTATTAAACAATTCAGGTCCTGGCATGAAATGCCCCAGGCCGCAGCCATAGGAAGCCAGGCATGATGGAACCTGTGGTCCTGGACAGCACAGCTGGAAAGGAAGTGCTCAGTGTGGTGTTTGTGAAAACAAGAGGTACCCCTCAGGTGGTACTAAGATGCTAAGACACTTTAAAAAGGAGCTTTAGAAAACTTGAACTGCTTGATATGATTCAAGACTGTAATAATAATATAATATAATCCCAGAATCCTGATTTTAATGTAACAAAAACAAAAACCAGGGAGGGGGGAGGTGATTTACTCTGACTTCTTAATCAAAATAATTGATTGGCTATCAAATTGAGGTCAAATGTAAAAATTCCCTGATCTTAAAACACTGAACTCTGATCCAAGCAGTTTAGAGGAGACACAAGAGAGAATCACAAGTTAGCATCTGCAGCATTGACACAAAGCCTATTTCAAGATGTTCTCCATCTCTCATGGTATAGAACATTCACGAGTTCATCAATTGAACAGTTTTGGGGTTTTTTTAAAAGTGAATTGATTTTTATATGTACTGTATTCTTGGGGTGAATAGAAAATAGAGAGCTTATACAACAGAAATATGTTTACATGCAGTCTAAGTACGTACCCTCCTGAAAATTTTCCTTGATTCTGGAATGTCTAGGCCCTGGCTGCGTTTGAAGATTGCCGCCCAGTGCAGAATTTGTTTTTTGCCCCTCTCCCAGCTGCCCTGCACACTGAGATCATGAGGTACACTGCTCTTAGGAAAGGAAAAGTAAATATTGGGTTGCTCTAACTGAGGTCATAGTTTCTCCATGTCTAGACACCACCAGTAACCGGTGTTTTCTGGACCTGCTGTGCTTTCTATGGATTTATAAATGTACAAATTGCTTTGTATTGGGTTACATAAAGTGTACTGCACTTCCAGACAAGTGTGAAAACTCCATTTCAGATCTTTCTGATAAGTCTCTGCTTGAGCTACTTTTTTCCTCTGCCTAAAACAAACAACTCTGCCTAATGAATTGGTAGACAAGATGGCCATTTTCCATATTTTCAATCTCATTGAACAAATCATTTTTACTTTTCATAAACTAGCTATATTTGTATTCCACTGACACTCTATCTTTCCTCAGTAACTTTGAGTATAAATGAAAAAGAGAGGGGAGAAAAAGAAATATCTACTAAAAGTAACATGAAAAAATAATTGCTTGTTGTAAGGAATTAAAAAAAAAAGGAAATTATTTTTCATTGTACACTTTTTTCTCCTTGTAGATGGACCATTTGCTTTGGTTCTTTTATTGCCTTTCTATGTCACAATACATAAGAAAAGTGAAGCATGAGAAAAGACACAGTCATACACATACGTTTTTAAAGATAGTCCAGGGAAATAAGTCTTTATGAATAGGCCTGAACAATTTTGCAAATGGTATAACTTTCAAATTCTATACAGTTACTTTCTTAAATTCACCAATAATCACAAATGCAGATCTCTAAATATGTACTTCTGCAAACAAAAAACAATTTATTACTTGTTATATATATGTCCAAATAAAATTTAGGCTCTGTGTACCTGCTAGGAAAAAAATGTGTTCTAAAAAATACCCCATGAGCCTCTGTGAATATTTCTAGACACAAAGTATTTTTTTCAGCTTCTTTCTATTCCAAGCATAGAATATTCCATTATCTTTATGTCTCCAATTGATTCACATTATGTTATTTAGAAAAATATATTATATTATATTCTTTGACATTTGATTCCTCGTGATGTTTCAGTTATTTATATTTTTTAATTGAAAATAAGATATTAATAGCCTATGAAGCCATTAAAAATTCTACTCCTTATACTTGCTATCAAAGAATTTTTAATTATATTGATTTGTCTAAAGCTAGTTGTTCTCTTAGAAATTGCTTACCAATGATTCTGCTTTGTTGGTTTTGCTTTGAGTGAAGAGCAATAATACTACCTTCAAACCCCCATCATCATCATCATCATCATCATCATAATCTTGTCAAATTGTAGTATTATTTTATTAACCAAACATTAATATAGCAGAGTACTACCTTTGCCTAAGTTTCAGGAGGGTCAAGTCCTAGTAAAGAAGATACTTCTAGCTAGCTTTCTTCTTGATGTGTGCAGGGGTTTTTGCTTTCTTGAAGGAACAGGGGATGTAATGAGAATTTATGTACTGTTTCATTCACAGTTTCATATACTTTTCCCTCTTGCTTGAAGTCCACACTTTCTCGTCTTGCCCTGTTTCTACTTGCCCTTCAGTTGTCTCCATATAAAATCTTCCCATTATCTTGCTTAAATAGCCTGAGTTATCTATTACCTATTAAATAACCTCAGTGTTTCCTATAACATATACTATTAGAAAACTGGTCATATTTTATTATATCAAGTTATTACTATTTCTA
Source organism: Oreotragus oreotragus (assembly GCA_006410675.1). NCBI lineage: Eukaryota > Metazoa > Chordata > Mammalia > Artiodactyla > Bovidae > Oreotragus > Oreotragus oreotragus. The sequence continues at coordinate 175,847 of SJYX01013762.1, read as the reverse complement.
TGTCTTTCCTTCTCTGTGAGTTTTCTAAAAGTAAGACCTCTAGGGCCTTGCCCAGCTAGTCAATAAGTGTGAATTAATTAACCAATTAATATGTATTAAGTGAATGTTTTTAAACTAGTTAGCATTTTGAAAGATAATTAATTTCACTCCATTAGTTAATTTCACAGAGTAAATTACAGTTGAGACAAAGGATTGAATGTTCATATTAAATAATGCTATAATGAAAATATCAATGTAAAAGTCAGGAAAAAGTGTATTTTTCTTAACATTTGAATTTGCCTCTAAGAAATGACCATTTTTGTTGATAGCTGCACAAGCTGAGACTGTAAGAGTAAGACTGAGCAATAACAGTTACTTGCTGAATTTCAGGAAATCAAGTTCAGTTAAATTAAGAGTTTTCTTTGTCCCAGCTCAGAGTAGGTATGCACAACTGAAGCAAGCATTGAATTGTTTCGGAAAATAGAAAAGGTTTCAGATACTGAAATATAAAAAGGAGAGAAGAAGGAAAAGTTTCTTGACATACACAAAGGGAATTCAGGGGAGATTAGGAATGTGTAGAGACATACTAAGTTTTGTCAAGTGAAAAATGTATGTATGCTTTAATATCTCTTCTTTTTCTTCCCCAGAAATCATCAGCAAAATCTATTTTTCTTGAGCACATAATACACTTGAATCTATATTTTGAGGAGTAAAATGGAACATTAATCCAGTTTCAAGATTGATATAAGACAAGATCACACCGTATCTGTGTTTATACTGGTTAATCTAAGAAGCATGTTTAATGATTATGTAGAAGCATAAAAATGCTTTAGAATCTAAAAGAACAGGGAAAATAAAGGGTGATATTAGCATATTCAATTATGAAATTTTTNTACACTTGAATCTATATTTTGAGGAGTAAAATGGAACATTAATCCAGTTTCAAGATTGATATAAGACAAGATCACACCGTATCTGTGTTTATACTGGTTAATCTAAGAAGCATGTTTAATGATTATGTAGAAGCATAAAAATGCTTTAGAATCTAAAAGAACAGGGAAAATAAAGGGTGATATTAGCATATTCAATTATGAAATTTTTAAATTTTATATTATAAAAAATATACATAAATATATATGTAATTGAAATTCACCAAGAAAAGATTTGTAGGACAAGGTTAATTCATCTTTAAGAGCCCATAAAAATTCATAAGAAAACATCAAGACACTAATACAGTTAAAAAAAAAAAAAGATGAAGAGACAGTTGATAATTAGTAAACAAACATATGGGGAAATGCTCAATCTCACTAGTTATTAAAAGAATATAAACTGAAAAAAATAACAAGCTACATTTTTATATTATTAAATAAGTAAAATTTTAAAATAACATTTTAACCTTATGTGAACGTGGATGTTTACAAAGCAGAATGCATGCATTCTTTGCTATTGGCAGTTTAAATCGAATAACTTTTTCAGGAAAAAAAAATGTTACTTTACATCTCAAATGCCATAAATATGTTCATATTCCTTAACCTAGTATTTCTGGAATTTATCCCAAGAAAACAATTGAAAAGGGAGAAAATGTCATATGGATAAAGTTGTTCATGACAGAGCAGTTTAAAACTATTGATTTTAAAAGAGCAATGATATTTCAAATGCTTTTAAAATATTTTCTTTGCATTATTCTAGTGTTGTATTTGAATCTTTTAAAAATCCTTGGAGCTTAAAATTTTAAAAGGAAGATTACCTTCCTTTTATCAGAAAATAATCAAGATCATTTTATTTTATTGTGTAAATTTTGCTCAAAATAGAATGAACAATTACTGTACCAATTAAAATGTAGCTCAGAAAACAGTATTCTGGTTTCAGAATTGTCACAATGTTAAAAATATATATATAGTGTGTTATTCTGCTTTCAAATAAAACAAGATTAGTTTTATAAGGCTGAGATATTATTACAGATTTCTAATACTATTTTGGATGGACAAACTTTATTTTTTAATAATCTCTTTTTATGACCAAAGAGTAACACATATTCACTGCAGTAAATTTAGAAAAAAGGAAAATGAATGAAGAAAAAAGTAAAATCTTTGGCCTCCTATCACCCCAAGATAACCATTATCATATTTGACCTCTATTCATTCTATATCCATTAACAAAATAGACTCATCATGTGCAATAATGTTTTGTAAGCCTTTCTTTGCTTTTATATAACATGATATCTTGTGCATTTTATTAAATATTCACCTGCATCATAATTTTTAATCCCTGGATTGTATCTAAACCTGCCTTATTTAATTCAATATCTAGTGGTGAATTAGATCTGTTCTTCTAAAAACAGAACAGAAAAAGGAAAAGTCATGCAAATGCCTCATAAAGATAAAATAATAGTACTGAAAAATGTTTTAATAAAGAACATTTTTGTTCACTCAATCCCCTATAAGTCTGCTTTATGGAGCAGATGTCAAATGTTTTTGTTTTATTGTGATTTTTACCATAGCTCAAAAGTCAATATTCTGCTGTCAGATGTGAGCTTACATGTGAAGAATAGGAAAGGAACTTAACTAGGAAGCATGAAGCTCGGGGAATTTAATTTGCATCTAATTCACTAAGCATACATGTTTACATGACCTTTAGAAAAAGAAATTAAACCAGTTTTTTACTAGCTCTAGGCAATCCAAGTTAAAGAGGCGATTGAATCAAAAATCTGAAATACTCCTTACAAGATAGGCAAGCTAACAGAAAATTACTTTAATTCAAATATATTTCACTATTAAATTCATAGTCACATTAATGTGGTGCTTTGAGTCTAGTAAGTGGGTTTAAGTTTTAGTTCTAGCTGAGTTCTTCCATAAACCATAGATTATTTTAGTAAGCATCGAAACAATTTTGCTTCTTCCCCCTGCATTCAAGATCTAAAAGTTCCATTTCAAAGCATCCAGATTTTCTTTTGACACTATTTTAAATCAGCTTCATAACTGTGATTAGAGAGAATATCTAGTAAAAAACTGATATAAAATCAAGAAGCACAGGTATATATATATATATATATATATATATATATATGGCAAAAAGAGGAATGGATTAGTATGCCAATACAGTATTATCTAGTGTTAATATAGTATTGTCTATATATATTTTAAATTTTATTGAAGTACCATGGATTTATAGTGCTGGGTGAATTTCTGCTACACAGCATACTGACTAAGTTGTACATAGATTTTTCATCATTATAGTTTATCACAGGATATGGAATATATTTCTCTGTGCTACACAATAAGAGCTTGTTGTTTACACATTCTATATATAATAGTTTGCATTTGCTAATCCCCAATTCCCTGTCAAGCCTGCCCCACACCCAACCTGGCAAGCAGAAGTCCATTCTCTATGTCAAGCACGGTTATATGGAGCAGGCATATAATTCTCTTTCCTTTATTATGCACCAGCTCCTGTATAACAAGGATTCTGACATTATAGGAAAGGCAGCAAGTAGAGGATGGATCAGGGTCCAAACAGTTGAGATGGAAATAAATATTCTAGCTGTTAAAAGTTATTCTAATACTTGCCCTTTATTAAAAAAAAAATTCTTTATCTTGATTTCTTCTAAACGTTTTACTTAGGGCACTGAAAAGATGATCAGTGAACAAAGGAGAATCACCAATGTGGAGAGAATGCAACAAAGAAAAAGAAAAACAACAAGCTCCATGGATTTCACCAAAAAAAGCCCAGTGAACAGAATTACACATAGCCTGACTGGGCAGAGACGGAGGATTTAACGATGTCTTTGTTGCTACTGCTAAGTCACTTCAGTCGTGTCCGACTCTGTGTGACCCCATAGATGGCAGCCCACCAGGCTCCCCCATCCCTGGGATTCTCCCGGCAAGAATACTGGAGTGGGTTGCCATTTCCTTCTCCAATGCATGAAAGAGCAAAGTGAAAGTGAAGTCGCTCAGTCTGTCCGACTGTTAGCGACCCCATGGACTGCAGCCCACCAGGCTACTCCGTCCATTGGATTTTCCAGGCAAGCGTACTGGGGTGGGATGCCATTGCCTTCCCCATGCGATGTCTTTGTTACACAGAATTAAATTCATGCACTTGAGTAGGAGGGACAGGCAGGGCGGCAAAGCTAACGAAATCAGTGTGAGAGTCCTGATATTTGAATCTGTAGAATGGGATGAGATCACCGAGTAACTGATTGCAGGTAGATATGGCTACAGGTCTGTCACCATCAGTTGTTGCCCTTAGAGTGTGTGTGTGTGTGTGTGTGTCTATACTTTTCCCATCTTGAAATCATAAAAATATTCTCTAATGCATTTTTTCCAAGCTTCCAGTTAGTTTTTGTCATTGTTGCTGTTTTTGTTTTACTGCTAGATATTGACTGTATTTTTGTGCGTGCTATAAGGTATGGCTTAATATTTTTATTTTACTAAAACCTCCAATTTTCCCAGCAAAGTTAATGTTCATCTTTTCACCACAAATTTAAATACTGTCTGTATCATTGTGTCAGAGAGCTGCTCTTTTTTCTGGTTAGCATCATATCCAACCATCTTCTACTAACGATAGTGCCACCTTCTTTGTGAATCTTTGTTTTCACATGGGGCCGTCAATGATATTAATACATTGGGTTGGCCAAAAAGTTCATTCAGGTTTTTCCATAAGCTCTTACAGAAAAACCTGAATGAATCTTATGGCCACCCAGTAATTCCATCTGCTGAGTCAAATGGATGGTCAAATCACCAGTTCAAGTCACTTTGTGTTTGTCTGGAATTCGAATCCTAAGAGCTGACACTCCGTGACAAAACACATTGAATAGAGCCAATGGCCCACATTTTGCCCGAGTCAGTGAATGTTTTCACCCTTTACTCACTTGATCCTTCTCAGCAGCATGTGATGTATTTGACTCTTCTTTCCTGAAATCCTCTCCCCTAGTCTTCCCACACCACCTCAGCCACTGGATCACCACCACCTCAATGGCCGCCCTCACTTCCCATCCTCCCTTATCTTCGTGTTACCTGGGGATCTCAACTTGGCCCTCATCCCTGATCTATGACCTCATTCTGAAATCATCTTACTTATATAATTGTTCAGCATTTTATTGTTTACTTTCAATGGAATGCAGTTTCTGGGAAGACAGAATTTTATTTGTCCTGTTCACTGCTCTTATCTAAAGCACCTAATACAGTACCTGATCCATGGTAAGTGACCAACACATGTTTGTCAAATACCTGTAAAAGCATTTAGCTCATTGAGAAGCTATCCTTTAAAATATACATCCATATATATATATTCAAATATATATACATATATATTTATGTATTCCTTGTGTGTCTTTTGAGTATCTGATACTGTATTAGACACTAGGGCTATCAAACAGCATTAAATATCATCTCTATATCTGAAGTCTTTATAGCCTAGACAGTGGTTACCACAGAGAGAGAGTTGCCTTGAACATTGTGGGGAAAACCTCAGAATCAGGTGGGAAAAAGACAGGTGAGAAACTTCTCAGTAAAACATATTCAAGATATCCTCTGAGATTAGTATGGAAAGGAAAACAAATCTTTTTTAAGTCTTTTGCACCAAGATAAAGGCCAATATCTGAGAGAAAAGGTTTATCTGGAAACATGGCCATGGATAGAAACCTGTGGTGCTAAGTTCCATGACTATAGTCTCACTATTTTGGCAGCCAGTAGCTAGAATGCTCCAAATGATCTAACTGGGAGGGAAAAAGTCCATTTCTAAAAACACCCAAATCACATAACACTTCATTACTCAAAGATAACAACTTCAGTCATACTTTAAGTAGTAAATCAGCAAAATTATAGCAACAGGCTTGCAATATATTCAAGAACTACAGTACAATCTGTCGACTGAATTTTCATTATGGACTTCAACATTTAATATACAAAAATATTCATATATAGAAACTGGCCCTAAAACGTCACTTTCAGGGCAATGAGAATTGAGTTCAAATTATATGGCACACCTGATATTGACAAAGAGCTTTACTAGATCCTTCTACCAGTCTGCTTTCAGTGTCTTTCTCATGCCCAGGGTACATATCCTTTTCTTTCAAAAAATTTTAAAATTATTTCTTTATGGTCATGCCAACTGGCATGTGGAATCTTAGTTTCGCAATCAGAGATCAAAAACATGCCCCCTGCGCCAGCAATGCAGAGTCTTAAACCCTGGGCTGCTGGGGAAGTCTCAAGTAACTTTTCCCATGCTTACCTTCTCTTTAACCCAAGAGTCTTCAAAGACTCAACCAACTTCTCTCTACTTTTTAAAACAGTTCCCACTATATGCTAAGTTGTGGGAAATATCCCATTTATAATAGCAACTAAAGAACTACAAGAACTAAACATAGCAAATGCCGAAGGAAAGACAACTCTAGAGGAAAAAACACATTAATAAAGGGTATGAAAAAATATCTGAATCTCTGGGAAAACAAACAGGTGATGTTTACATGATAAGACTTATGTAAATATGTCAATTCTTCCCAAAGTAATGTATAGATTATTTGAAATTACTTGAAATTCTAATCAAACTGCCAATGATGTCCAATATTATTTTTTGGAACTTGAAATTTGAAATTCATCTGGAAAATTAGGCAAAAAGAATAAAAATAATTTGGGGAGGAAATGTTTTAAAAAGAAGCATTTTCTCTCCAGCATTTTTGTTTACTTTCACTGGAATACAATTTCTGGGAAGATAGAATTTTATTTGGGCATTTTCTCTCCAGCAAACAAAATTTTTTAATAATATAAATTAGATAAAATTGGTTTGGGAGTAGATGGGTTTAAGGATTTAAGGAATAGACCGGAGAATACAAAATATGACCCACTTGTGTAGAAATTAGCATATGATTATGATCAAGTTCGTTGGTTGCAAGCGACAGCCATGAGAAGTGTTTAATTCAGAGATTTTCTGAGTAGTCCATGGGATGGAGAGTGTTTTAAGTATTTAGAGCCCAAGAAATCCAGGAACAAGGGAAATTCTGGGGTTTTCAATATTAAAACAAACAAAACCAAAGCAACTACCACAACAGGAAAACCTCGTGCGTCATCTCTCGATGGTGCCACTACTGGTCTTTGATGACTACCGTAAGATCAGAAAAGTAATGAGAAAAAAACTTTAGGTTGTTGTTGATTGAAGAAAAAAAATGGAAGGGCAGGAAAAGTAAGATGGTAGGTGTAGACAACTATTTGGAGGAATGCCGTTATAAAGAGTTATAGAAAGAATGGATATTAAACAAAGGAGTTAGTGGGTCAAGGAAGATTTTTATTTTGTGTTTTAAGATTCGAAATATTAAAAAATGTTTGTATGTCAGCTTTTTTTTTTTTTAATTTTGGCCACACTGTAGCATGTGGGACCTTAGTGTCCCAACCAGGGATCAAACCCACACCCCCTGCATTGGAAGTGAAGAGTCTTAACCACTGGACCACCAGGGAAGTCTTGTATGTCAAACTGAATGAAACAATTCAGAAAGAAAATTGATAAGTGCCAGAGAGAAAGTAAGTATTCCATTATAGGAACAAATTTCTTGGGAAGACAAGGTAGAAGTCAAGGTTTTAAAAAAAGAGTGGACTTTTCTTTTATTTTAATAAGGATGTAGAGTATGTGGATTCCATCTGATGCAAAACGATGATAGAATCAATAGTGGGAAGATAAAGTGCTTCTATTTTCTTCTGTGAAATATGCAATGAAGTTAGCACCTGACAGTGAACCAGACATGGGAGAGTTAAATAGAGAAGGGTGCAATAGTCACCCTAGATTGAAAACATGAAAGCAAATGAAGAGAGTTAAATGCAGTCAGATCTCCAGACAGTGCAGTAACTTGCACAGTGACAGCGATCGGTACAGATACATGTTTCGGGTCTTGCAGTATTTAGCTTCTCTGATACAGTAATGAGAACAGATATAGTTAGATTTAGCATATAAATACGTAGGCTTGGATCTTTTCCAGATTAGATGAGAGGAGAGTGTTGAAAGGAAATCAAGGTTATTTGCAAAGAGATGTTACATGCTGAATCGCTGAATTTAAGCTGGTAAATTGGGGAATGAAGATGGGAAGAGAGTGACACAATAAGAACATGGTATAGTCCGTAGATTGAGTATCAACGAGGTTTCAGCCCTGCTCGAGAAAGATTGGAAAAACAGAGATAGAATGAGTAGTAAAGAACCCAAAGGATAGGACATTTGACTTAGAGATTTTGGATTTGCTCCAGTTTTTAGTGTCATTTGGAAAAGGGAAGGGCAACTTGCGTGGGTGGCTCAGATCACTGGAGCTTAAAGGTCACTAATTAAAGAGGTCAGAGAGATGGGTGGGTCAGAGACTGTGAGCATGCAAGTCACCAATTATAGTCCTAGCGGCAGCAGTGCTGAGGGAATCAGTGAGCTGGACGCTAATGAAACTAATCAATGAATGAGGATGACCTAGAAGAGGTCCATAGTAACATACTTCAAAGAAGTTTTGAAGGAAGAAGAAAGAAAAAGAGCTTGGAAGCAGTAATGTGAAGGAGCAAGGACACGCATGCACAGGGAAACTTGAGGGACAAAAACCCAGCCCTATTTAAGAGGAAAGTAGTACAGACATGTGTCAGTTAAAGCAACACGAAAAAGGGAATGTCTGTATAATAAATCGGTTAAAGTGGTTTACTGATGATGGCTCATGAGTTCCACAAGGCCAAAAGGAAGATTCATGGCAGGAGAGAGGTGTTCTTATTAATACCCCATGAAGAAATGTGAGGATGAGTAGTCATATCATAACAATGGGGCTACCCTGGTGGCTCAGATGGTAAAGAATCTGCCTGCAGTGTGGGAAACACAGGTTCAATCTTGGGAAGATTCCATGGAAAAGGGAATGGCAACCCACAGCAATATTCTTGTCTGGAATGTTCCATGGACAGAGGAGCCTGGCAAGCTAGTCCATAGGGTCTCAAAGAGTCTCGAACATGACTAACACACACACACACACACACCCACACACACACACACCCTATGAGAAGGCATGGAGGATGGGGTGACTGGCATTGGCCTAAAGCACCAAGCAGTGAGTATCTCAGGGTGGTCAGCCACTTCTTGATGAAGAATTGAAGCAGCATGGAGCATGTAGAGATATTTTTCTTTCATTTTTCATTAGGAATTCACTTTGGAATTTTTAAAAGTAAAGTAAGTAAAGTCACTCAGTCATGTCCGACTCTTTGTGACCCCGTGGACTGCAGCCCACCAAGCTCCTCAGTCCATGGGATTCTCCAAGCAAGAATACTGGAGTGGGTTGCCATTTCCTTCTCCAGGGGATCTTCCCGACCCAGGGATCGAACCCAGGTCTCCCACATTGGAGGCAGATGCTTTAACCTCTGAGCCACCAGGGAAGTCCTGGAATTTTTAAACTCATCTTTAAATGAATTCACTGTAGGCAGCTCTTATTAATCTGGTTAACATTATCATTTTTATTGTAAAAATATTCATGGTTACAGTTTTAAAACTTCAAATAGTGTAGAAATTGTGGGGTGAAATGTAAATGCCCCCATTTATTTCACCTCACCTTCAGATAAATACGCCCTTAAAATAACCAGTGTTAACCATTTCTTATGTGTTATTTCAGAAATAACAAATCCAAAACCACAAATACAGTTATGCATATCATCTTACACTTTCTTTTTTTCCCTTTAATTGAGTAAGATGAAATTTCTGTAATTCTTCTAAGTGTATACATACATATCTCCTATTCAAAGCCTGCATAGTCTTCATTAAGGGATAAACCCTATAAAAGGGTATATGCAATACTAGCATACTGGCCACTGTTATTCCTGAAGACCTAGAAGCATGAGGGCTAATTCTGATTAAGACTCTCAATAAAAGATTTTAGTAAGATCAATAAAGAACTGACTCAGAGTGAATAAATGAATGGAAATATTGCCTTTTAGCAACCATCTCACCTGGATCAGTGACTTGCAAAGTTTGCCTGCTGCTCTCTCATGTTAATCAAGCAGTCAAAGCCATGGTTAAGGCCAGTGGTACTGCCACTCAGAGGGAAGCACTTGTACTGATATTAATGAAACTTTTTTTTATTTTTAATAACTGAGAATGATGACTCATCACTTGTCAACTGGGGTCATTTTATCTTCTAGTTTATCTCCTAATGTCCTGGGAAATAGGGCTTCTCAGGTGGCTCAGTGGTAAAGAATCTGCCTGCTAATGCAGGAGACACAGGAGGCTTGGGTTTGATCCCTGGGTAGAGAAGAATATCCTTTGGCGAAGGGACTGGCAACCCACTCCAGCATTCTTGCATGGAGAATCCCACGGATGGAGGAGCTTAAATCATTTCTATTTGTCTTATTTAGCTAAATGTATATACTTTTCTTTAGGTCTTCACTGTGGGGGAAAGCAATAACAAAAATAAAAACAGATCCTTCGTAACAAAAGGCTCAGCATCTGACAATTGATAGAACCTAAGTTTCTACAAACTTGGGTTCACAGAGATACTCTGCATTTTGTAGAATAGTTGCAGGCCTGAAAAACTGATTTCTTTACCTATTGAATTTCATACAAAATGAAAAATAAGTTTTCTCATAAAAGCCATAAATTTGTTGATTTTTAAAAAAATACTTTTCAAGCACTTTTAGTCTAAAACCAAACTGAGAGACTAGTAGAGACTTCCCTTAAGCCACTGCTCACACACAAATGAAATGTCCCCAATTATTGACATTATCCCTTACAACAGTATATTTGCTACAACTGATAAGCAATATTGTCATAATCACACAAATTTAATCACCTCCCAAAGTTTCCATCTCCGAATTCTAACATGTTGGGAATTTCTACATATAACTCAGGAGAGATGAGGGACCACTAACATTCAAATAGGCAGCAGCCCTCCTAAAGACTATATGGGTACTTTCTGTCATTTGAGAAACATAAATTCCTTTAAACATTTTTTTATTGGATTAGTTGGTTTACAATGTTGTGTTAGTTTTGGATGTATAGCAAAGTGAATCAGTTATACATATACATATATGCAGTCTCTTTTCAGCTTCTTTTCCCATATAGGCCATTACAGAGTATTGAGGAGAGTTCCCTGTGCTATAGAGTAGGTCCTTATTAGTTATCGATTTTATAAGTAATAGCGTGTCTATGTCAGTCTCAGTCTCCCAATTTATCCCTCTCCCTCTTAGCCCCTGGTAACTGTAAGTTTGTTTTTTCTACATCTGTGATTCTGTTTTGTAAATAAGTTCATTTGTGCCCCTTTTTCAGATTCCACGTATAAGTGATATATGATATTTGTCTTTCTGTGTCTAACTTTATTCAGTATGACAATCTCTAGGTCCATTCATGTTGCTGCAAATGGCTTTATTTTGTTCTTTTTTTATGGCTGAGAAGGCTGAGCACTGAAGAATTGTTATTTTTGAACTGTGGTGTTGGAGAAGACTCTTTTTTTTTAATTTTTTATTTTTATTTATTTATTATTATTATTATTTTTTTAACTTTATTTTACTTTACGGTACTGTATTGGTTTGGGCATACATTGACATGAATCTGCCACGGGTGAAGACTCTTGAGAGTCCCTTGGACTGCAAGGAGATCCAACCAGTCCATTCTGAAGGAGATCAGCCCTGGGATTTCTTTGGAAGGAATGATGCTAAAGCTGAAACTCCGGTATTTTGGCCACCTCATGCAAAGAGTTGACTCATTGGAAAAGACTCTGATGCTGGGAGGGATTGGGGGCAGGAGGAGAAGTGGACGACCGAGGATGAGATGGCTGGATGGCATCACGGACTCGATGGACGTGGGTCTGAGTGAACTCCGGGAGTTGCTGATGGACAGGGAGGCCTGGCGTGCTGCGATTCATGGGATCACAAAGAGTCGGACACGACTGAGCGACTGAACGGAACTGAACATATATTTCATTGTATACATGTGCCACATCCTCTTTATCCATTCTTCTTTCAATGACATGTAGGTTGCTTTCGTATCCTGGTTATTGTAAACAGTGCTGCAACGAACATGGAAATTCCTTTTTAAAAACACTCCTCATTAGCCCTGTTGCTTGTTTTCAGCCATTTTGAGCAAAGCTTTCTGTCCCTTGTAACTTAAGTATTCATACTGATGAAAGAAACCTGAGGGGAATTTTGATCTTCCTTAGTACAAAGCTGTAGTGCCCAGTGGTAAGGGAGTGATACAGAGAAGCAGATACAAACCAGGCTTACAGGGCCTCCCAGGCCAAGTTGTTGTTTAGGGTTATATTGTCAGCACAGCAGGAATTTGTCCAAAAGTTGGGAATTGGGAAGTGATGTAATCGCTATGAGGAAAGTAGGAAGAGACAAATGTGGCTCCGGGGAAACCATGCTCTAAATAATCCATGTGACGGATGACAGAGGCTTAAACCCAGTGCTGGTAGTAGAGATGGGGAGAATTAAATGGATGTGAAATATTTTGTAGAAAGATTTATAGGCTTCTCCAGCTCTAAATTTGCCATTTATTTGACCAAATGGCACAATTGCTAGTCTTTATCCAATATACTTCCTTTCTGTTCTAAGATTTTTTTTTTTTTCCATTTCAATTTTTATGAGGCTCTGGACATAGCACTTGAATATCATGGACTGTTCTATTTCCCCCTCCCATTAGCATTCCCTGCTCTTTCCCCACCCTTCCCTTCTCCAAAGGAATAAGTTACATAAGATAATAATCAATGAGATTTGGTCTCATTCTCCTAATAGTCAGCCAATGCTATTTCTTAATTGCTGCAGTTTTTTCTGTTTTATTCAGTAGTGTGTTTAAGGAGATAAGTTAATCCAGCTTCCAGGATGGCAGGAAGGGAGACATAAAAGTTATTGCTTTGGGTGCTGCTTCAGGCAACCTTCTTTCATTTTTCTTTACTGTCTCCCTATCTGTCAGAAAAGGGAAAAAATACCTTTGCTGTTCGCTGATCTCTTGCACTGTCATACACAACTAACCAAGAAATAATATTTTTCTAGGTAATGTACTTTCATGTCTTATTTGATGGAATTTCATGAAGTCTTGACATGGTTTTGAAGTTCTCTTTAAAGATCTGGTGACTTTTGCATTTCTTGAACTCCGCCTTACAGAAATGCGTTCTTTCAAACCTCTGAAAAATATCTGCAGTAGCGTTTATGACTATTCCCCTTAAGTCCAAACAGGCCAACGGTGTACAAGTCAGTGGCTTGGTAAATTATAAAGTGTGGAAATATACAGATTTGCCTGATTTTACAGAAAGATGTGTTCCTGAAAAGTTAATCGGTTTTACAATAAATCCAATCCTGTTTTTAAAATGCTGGGAAGGGTTTTTAAGGCAACTCAGCGACATATCTTGTATGTGTGTGAAGTTTCATCCTTTTGTAATGCAAATACTCTCGACTGAACTTATCTGCTTTGTTATCTAAAAGTTTTGTATTTGGCTTTGGTTTTTATGAATGGCACATTTATATTATTACTTTTGAAAGATCGCTGATTATAGTGACAGGAATCTGATTCTCAACTAGGCACACAAATTTAGTACCAAGGTATCCATTCGCAAGAAAATAACATTTCCTATATACTTTTGTTACTCCCAAATGATATCTCTACACTAAATTATCAGTGTGGTAAAAATATAAATAATATTAACATCGATAACCAACAAACAGCAAATTAGGATCTTATTTAAACGACTATTGTGTAATATAACAACTTGTTTTTTGCTCTTGTGATTGTCTTCATTAAGGCAGATTCTTTACCCTTTAAGCCACCAGGGAAGCCCAGGCTATTAGTATCCCTAAACAAATGAAACATTTTAAAAAATTTGTTTGTGTATTGTTTTTTCAATGTCATGAGCTATTTATTTGAAAGCAAAAATCCAGACTCTTGACACCGTATCCATGTATACACACCCATAACCAAGGTACTGTGTCATTATTTAGATAACAAGTGTCTGAAATGGAAAGAAAACAGACATATGGGGGAAAAAAGTCTTGTGCAGTTACATGCTACAGGAATCTGTTTGTCATATCAAAGGTTTTGAAACATCCAAGAAAGGGCTTCTTGTACCAGGAGAGAGTCTCTGCTTTCCCAGGCACAGCAAGCCCGTTCGGAGCAAAGGAGGAAGAGCGGTCATCATAGATGAGAGAAAAGAAAAATGCATGATCAAGGGAACATGATGTAAGCCAGTAATTCTGAAATCACAAAGATAAAGAGAAGCCTTTGCTGGTGGCTCAGATGGCTAAAAATCTGCCTGCGATAGAAGACCTGGGTTTGATCCCTGGAATGGAAAGATTCCCTGGAGAATGGAATGGCTACCCACTCCAGTATTCTTTCCTGGATAATCCCACGAACAGACAAGTCTGGTGGGCTATAGTCCATGAGGTCACAAAGAGTCCGACATGACTGAACGATGAATACACACACACAGAAAAAGAGGAACGTGTTGGATAACATGGGTCTTATAAGAAAATAAGTGCAGGGCAAAAATAAATAAATAAATATAAAATCCTTGTTTCCATCTTGGTAAAAAAGAAAGAAAGAAATTAAGCGAAGGGTTGGAGAAGCATTGACATGAGCGTGCTGCTTTTGCAATAAAAAATTTTAGGCCCTCAGCATTGGGTCCCGGAAGGGCTAAAGCAAAATTTTGGAACATTAAAGCATTTTTTAAAAGACTGTTTTCATGTGGACCATTTCTAAAGTTTTTATTGAATTTGTTACAATATTGCTTCCCTTTATGTTTTGATTTAGGAGATAAGTTAATCCAGCTTCCAGGATGGCAGGAAGGGAGACATAAAAGTTATTGCTTTGGGTGCTGCTTCAGGCAACCTTCTTTCATTTTTCTTTACTGTCTCCCTATCTGTCAGAAAAGGGAAAAAATACCTTTGCTGTTCGCTGATCTCTTGCACTGTCATACACAACTAACCAAGAAATAATATTTTTCTAGGTAATGTACTTTCATGTCTTATTTGATGGAATTTCATGAAGTCTTGACATGGTTTTGAAGTTCTCTTTAAAGATCTGGTGACTTTTGCATTTCTTGAACTCCGCCTTACAGAAATGCGTTCTTTCAAACCTCTGAAAAATATCTGCAGTAGCGTTTATGACTATTCCCCTTAAGTCCAAACAGGCCAACGGTGTACAAGTCAGTGGCTTGGTAAATTATAAAGTGTGGAAATATACAGATTTGCCTGATTTTACAGAAAGATGTGTTCCTGAAAAGTTAATTGGTTTTACAATAAATCCAATCCTGTTTTTAAAATGCTGGGAAGGGTTTTTAAGGCAACTCAGCGACATATCTTGTATGTGTGTGAAGTTTCATCCTTTTGTAATGCAAATACTCTCGACTGAACTTATCTGCTTTGTTATCTAAAAGTTTTGTATTTGGCTTTGGTTTTTATGAATGGCACATTTATATTATTACTTTTGAAAGATCGCTGATTATAGTGACAGGAATCTGATTCTCAACTAGGCACACAAATTTAGTACCAAGGTATCCATTCGCAAGAAAATAACATTTCCTATATACTTTTGTTACTCCCAAATGATATCTCTACACTAAATTATCAGTGTGGTAAAAATATAAATAATATTAACATCGATAACCAACAAACAGCAAATTAGGATCTTATTTAAACGACTATTGTGTAATATAACAACTTGTTTTTTGCTCTTGTGATTGTCTTCATTAAGGCAGATTCTTTACCCTTTAAGCCACCAGGGAAGCCCAGGCTATTAGTATCCCTAAACAAATGAAACATTTTAAAAAATTTGTTTGTGTATTGTTTTTTCAATGTCATGAGCTATTTATTTGAAAGCAAAAATCCAGACTCTTGACACCGTATCCATGTATACACACCCATAACCAAGGTACTGTGTCATTATTTAGATAACAAGTGTCTGAAATGGAAAGAAAACAGACATATGGGGGAAAAAAGTCTTGTGCAGTTACATGCTACAGGAATCTGTTTGTCATATCAAAGGTTTTGAAACATCCAAGAAAGGGCTTCTTGTACCAGGAGAGAGTCTCTGCTTTCCCAGGCACAGCAAGCCCGTTCGGAGCAAAGGATGAAGAGTGGTCATCATAGATGAGAGAAAAGAAAAATGCATGATCAAGGGAACATGATGTAAGCCAGTAATTCTGAAATCACAAAGATAAAGAGAAGCCTTTGCTGGTGGCTCAGATGGCTAAAAATCTGCCTGCGATAGAAGACCTGGGTTTGATCCCTGGAATGGAAAGATTCCCTGGAGAATGGAATGGCTACCCACTCCAGTATTCTTTCCTGGATAATCCCACGAACAGACAAGTCTGGTGGGCTATAGTCCATGAGGTCACAAAGAGTCCGACATGACTGAACGATGAATACACACACACAGAAAAAGAGGAACGTGTTGGATAACATGGGTCTTATAAGAAAATAAGTGCAGGGCAAAAATAAATAAATAAATATAAAATCCTTGTTTCCATCTTGGTAAAAAAGAAAGAAAGAAATTAAGCGAAGGGTTGGAGAAGCATTGACATGAGCGTGCTGCTTTTGCAATAAAAAATTTTAGGCCCTCAGCATTGGGTCCCGGAAGGGCTAAAGCAAAATTTTGGAACATTAAAGCATTTTTTAAAAGACTGTTTTCATGTGGACCATTTCTAAAGTTTTTATTGAATTTGTTACAATATTGCTTCCCTTTATGTTTTGATTTTTCTGACTGCAAGGCATATGAGCTCTTAGCTTCTTGATCAGGAATGGAACTGCACCCCCAGCAACAGAAGGCAAAGCCTTCACCACTGGACCATGTTAATAATCAATTAACATGTTGATTATTTAAGAGATTTCTTCTGAATATTTTCCTTCAAGAGTGAAATTTCAGGGTCTTGGGCTGAAATTAGCATAATGAAGAGAAATGCAAGCTATTATAAAATAATTCCAGTAATACATATCTAGTAAGTCAAACAGCAAGTCCACTACTCAGCTGTTATACATCCTGTTTTCCTAACACAAATAATAGGTATCCTCCTCCTGAATCCCCTCTATCTTCTGATACGTAATCAGTTTCTTAGGGTACATTGTGGTTACCCTGGAAATTTTTTCCTTTCACTGAGCATTTTCAAACCCTTCTGGCTCTTAGTTGACTTCATCTCATTAAGTCCATGCAAAGTTTGTAGAAATTTAACATTTCACAAATTGGAATTTCAAGCAAGAATGAGTATATGTTTAACAATGTAATTTTAGACATATTTATGTCGTATTTCAGGTAACAGTGGATGCCCTCCAACAATGCCAGGTATCTATCTGTAAAGTGTTTCTGTTAATTGCCTTAAGCAATTTTTTTTTTTTTTTACTCTACACAAATCAGTACTTTGTTTTCTCTTATTCATTGACCATCTTCTTTGAGAACTTAAATAATCATTCAATATATATTTATTAGCAGGCACTGTTAATATGGTCAATAGACACTGAAATACAAGGATTCATACATAGAACATGGATCTTGCTTCCAGGCGCTCTGGTCTAGTAGAGAAAACAGGAAAGTAAAACCAGCAAAGAGCAAACAACGTAGTAAGTGTTATGATGGCCAAAAGGACAGGGTGCAGAAGTCTGCAAAAAGAGCTGCATCTAGCCTTTTTCTGTGGAAATTACTCATAGACTTGCAAAGACTGTAATGTATTGGGCTGACCAAAAAGTTAATTTGGATTTTTCCATGATGCCTTGCAGAAAACCCTTTTGGGACAACCCAATATATCATCGTATGTTGAGTGCCAATGTTATTCAGTCATTAATTAGACTTTTCATTTTCCATCGAAATGAGAAAAAGTAAAACTTGACAAGTTTCTTTCTCTTCTTGAAAAGAAAGAGGATGGGTAAATTTAGGGTGAAGCTATTAGAAAAAATGTCCCTTCATTATTTGTATCCCTGCCAGTCTCTCCATTGGGGTGGTTTGCAGAGATTGTGACAACTCAGTGATTGTAAGATGTAATAAGCGTGGCTCAGATGGTTAAGCGTCTGCCTACAATGCAGGAGACCCGGGTTCCATACCTGGTTGGGAAGATCCCCTGGAGAAGGCAATGGCAACCCACTCCAGTACTCTTGCCTGGAAAATCCTACGGACGGAGGAGCCTAGTAGGCTACAGTCCATGGGGTCGCAGAGAGTCGGACACGACTGAGCAACTTCACTTCACTTCTAAAGTATTATATTGAGATAAGAAAATAATAAGCAATGAACTTGGGTAATAAGTCTTACTTTCATGTTATTCAGCTATAATGTGAATCAAACAGAGATCAAATATTCTAATTATTATATTCATGTTCACACTTTCAGGTATCTATACTATGCTTCACTCTATAAGTGCTTAAAATGACTTTTGAAATTTCATTAGCAGAGGGGAAGACATTGCCAGCATGTTGAAATCAATGTGGTTTGGATTAGATATGCTTAAACAGAGTCAGTGTTTGAGCATAATAGGGAAAGTATTGATTATGAGATAAAGGTAGATAGAGCCGATCACCTTAATTATGCAAATAGTTAATATGAAAACATTGATTTAGTTGGTTTGTGCACACAACAAACAAAGGAAGATGATTTTCACATTGCTTGTCTCTGTGACCTAAAATAAAAATCCCAGAAAGTTAAATCCAACTAAATACAGAATATGTATAAAATAGTCACACTGGGAGTGGAAAAAATTCTCTTAGTTGTTGACTAGTACTGTAATATGAAGGGTTCCTAGTAGGTGTTAGTGGTAAAGAACCTGCCTGCCAGTGCAGGAGACATAAGAGACACAGGTTCAAATCCTGGGTCAGGAAGATAGGCTGGAGGAGGGTGTGGCAACCCACTCTAGTATTCTTGCTTGGAGAATCCCATGGATAGAGGAGTCTGGCAGGCTACAGTCCATAGGGCTGCAAAGAGTCAGACATTACTGAAGCAATTTAGCATGCACACACACACTGTAATCTGAACTTCAGTGAGATTGATAGCTGTCACGTAGGGAAAGTCTAGGTAAAAAATTTTTTAGTCATTTTAGGAATATAGAATGCTTGTAAACCACATTTTTATCCTTCTTCACTCTGTCACAGGCCTCAATATGACGCAACACATTTGTTCATTGATTTTTTTTTTCCTGTCTTCATCTATCCTACTTACATTATCTGGATATTTCATTCTTTTTCAGTAGTGTAAACCACCTTTTAAGACAGGAGATTGAGCTGGTGAAACCAGCATTGCATATGCTTTGACTTGTTCTGGAGTAATCCAAGTATATGATTTGTTAAAGTTATGATACTAGGATCCTTCTAGACTCAACTTTCAGATTTACTAGCTGTGTGAAAGAGATGCTGTTCCCTCACTGGGAAGGGTTACCCTACAGGATGACTGTCTAGGCACCACCGTCTCCCCACCCCGTGGAATGTCGTAGTGTTAACTCACACGTCCCTCAGAGGGAAAGCAATTCAAAGGTAAACAATCAGCGACCCCTCCCAGACATCTGACATATTATGTACAAAGTACCCTCGGTCCTGGAGGCTATTTCGTCAGCCTCAATCTTTAAAGTGTATAGCATGAAGATTTAAAAGAGCCACCAGACAAGAGCATGGACATGCCTCAACCTTCACTTGGCTACATTTCAAAGAAACCGCACTGGCCATCTGATCGGCTCTGCTTTATATTGTACAGGAAAGAAAAATCTTCTGAACAAAGAGGAGGAAAAAACCCTACCAGACTAGAAAACATCATGGTTCCAGAACACACAGCACATCTGAGTAGTAATGAGCCTTATCCATATAACGTGCAGACAATGTGACGCTTCTGGTTTGTTTTGCTTATTTTTTTGGTTTTTAGTTTGGGGTTTTTCTTAACCTGGTTTTCCCATCTGTAGGAGCAGAGTCTGGTTATAATCTCTAAGGGAGCATATGGTAATGTACCCTCAGGCAATGTATCCTTTGGATATTTTTATAAAGATCTGTCCTCAATAGCCCAATATCTCATTTTCTTACATCGAGAGAGTTTTGTATCTTAAAATTACCCTTACTTGTAATAGTTGCATTTCAAGTGTTTATATCAATTTTGGCTAATTTATACCAGTCCCAAAAATCTAGTTAATGGTCTAGAGGCTGGCTTCTTCAGAATTTTTCAAAATTGTATCAATAGCATTTTTGGTTATCTTTACTATGTAATTACGAAAAAATAATGTATTACCAATTTAAGTCCATTTTTCCACTTGAGCATTTATGATCACTATAGATTTTTAGCTATGAAAAAATATTGAAGTAAATTGTTCTTGAATAGGAAGAATCACATTGAACTACACAAGAATCTGGTCTTAGTCTCCAGCACTCCAATAAAGGGAGCCCTGACAACCTTCAGCAAGTATGGCCAAGCATGTTCTGGCCCCACTGGGGTCTTCAGGTGCATGTCCTACCAAGTTTCTGTTCCATGCCGTTTGGTCTATGTTATAATGACTGCTTCTTGTTTCAAGGCCTCATGTGTAAGTTTTGGTTTTAACACATGGACTTGCTTAAAAAAATTCTAAATCTTCAACAACTGACATCCATAGAAAGTTTAGCGTTCTGCAAACCATTTTGAAAGCAAGCCCACTGATGGGTACTTGCTTCTCTTTCTTTCTATGAGATCAGAGATCCCCTCCTTCATTGCTGTATACTAATCCTCTGCAGTGTAGGCAATGATATAGATGCTTTGAACCCCTTTTGCCCAAAGGATTATTTCCTACTTAATGTCTACACTGAAAAGAGCCCCTCTATTGGCTCAACACTCCACTTCAGACTATAAAACTGGTATTAATATCTACCCAAGAATGAAAGAGGAAATGAAAACACTGCTTGGGATTGCTGTGTAGCTAAGATTCCACTCATGAAAGCACATGTCCTAGGCAAGTGTTGTCCCTCAAGAGTGTTGGTCCTCAAAGGACTAAGGTTGGGTTAGAAGAAGATGTAATTCTTGACAGGCGTGAGTCCTTTCTGCTATTGTGGTTCAGATAGCACTTCTCATCTGTCCTCTCACCTTCTGTGTTCAGGTGAGTACTGTATGTCTAGGAAAAAATTTAGAGGAGTAGGGAGTTTATCTTTCATTCACCCTGACTCAACCATTTCTTTGCTTTTGCTCAGTTGATTTCCTTGTCATACCGCACCACCCTTTCCTTACCTCCAGAATATATCCCCTTCAAAACACTGTTTGGGTTGGTGAGTCTTGGTTGCTGGACTTTCGTGTTTTAGCCGCAAAAGGAGAATTATCCATGATAGCCATTGGTTTTTCACCCCACTGTCAACCCTGCCACTATTTCCTATGTCTGACCTTTTGTCACAATTTTTACCAGTTTCAATTTGTATTCTTAAACTTTTGTTGAACAGGTTTAATGTCATTTACTAAGACATATAGACCAAATCAGCGCCCTGCCCTCAAAAAGCTCATGTTGTATGTAACAGCAGATGGTTAAAATCCATTCACCGGTACAGCGTGTTTGTTTATTCAGAAAGCATAGTGAAGGGCTGCAAAGTGCCAGTCCCTCATTTTGCCATTGGTAGTGAAATGATTGCTTTCCATCATGGATTTATAATATACTGTGTGGGGGTGGGGGAGGAAAAAACTAGTTATATAATTAATTGTGTGTGTACGCTCAGTCACTAAGTCGTGTCCGACTCTTTGTGACCCCATGGACTGCAGTCCTCCAGGCTTTTCTGCCCATGGGAGTTTCCAAGCAACAGTTCTGGAGTGGGTTGCCATTTCCTCCTCCAGGGTATCTTACCAACCCAGGTATCAAACTCCTGTCTTATACCTGGTCTCCTTCATTGACAGGCAGATTGTTTACCACTGAGGCACTTGGGATGTCCCTGGTCTGGTAGGAATACATACAGGGAGAAGGTCATACATACATAAATACATACATACAGGAATGGAAGTAAGAAAAAATGAAAATTAGTTGTTCAGTTGTGTCCAACATTTTGCAGTTCCATGGACTATATAGCCCACCAGGGTCCTCTGTCCATGGGATTCTTCAGGCAAGAATACTAGAGTGGGTATCCACTCTCTTCTCCGGGGGATCTTCCTGACCCAAGGATTGAACCTAGGCTTTCCTCATTGCAGGCAGATTCTTTACCATGAGCCACAAGACTACAGACAGGCAAATGAAATCCTTTTTTCACTGAAAGGAAGCATTTCACAGCTTCTTTGGAGCATTGCCAGCAACATCACTCTAGTGCGTCCCTGGGTTGGGAAGATGCCCTGGAGAAGGGAAAGGCTACCCACTCCACTACTCTGGCCTGGAGAATTCCACGGACTGTATAGTCCATGTGGTAGCAAAGAGTCTAACACGGCTAAGCGACTTTCACTCCACTTCACTTCACTTACGCTTGTGCATAGGGGTTATTATTATGTAAAATAAGAGTTACTTGAAAAAAGTCACTGTCTTTGATAGTTGATTCTGTTTTTTTTTATCCACTTTGATCATTTCTGCCTTAAAGTGTAGTAACTTTATTAATATTTAATATAGTTCTTGATATAGTCAATACTGGTCAACTATTTTACTAATAGTGTTCTCTTTGTTCCTCTATGTTTTGATACCCTGTTTCTTTCCCATGTCTTATTTGAGAGGACTTAAATAAAATGTGGTGTTGGAGAAGACTCTTGAGAGTCCCTAGGACTGCAAGGAGATTCACCCAGTCCATTTTAAAGGAGATCAGTCCTGGGTGTTCTTTGGAAGGACTGATGCTAAAGCTGAAACTCCAATACTTTGGCCACCTCATGAGAAGAGTTGACTCATTGGAAAAGACCCTGATGCTGAAAAGGATTGGGGGCAGGAGGAGAAGGGGATGACAGAGGATGAGATGGCTGGATGGCATCACCGACTCGATGGACGTGAGTTTGGGTGAACTCCAGGAGTTGGTGATGGACAGGGAGGCCTGGCGTGCTGCAATTCATGGGGTCGCAAAGAGTTGCACATGACTGAGCGACTGATCTGAACTGAACTAAACTGAAAATATTTTTAAAAATTCCATTCTACTTTATCAATTCTTCTTTTTTTACCCATATTGCTTTGTATCTATCTACCAGTGGCTCCAGGGATTAAAATATACAACTTTAACTTTTCACAGTCTAATTGCAATAAGTATTTTATCACTCCAAATAAAATATAAGGAATTTGTTTATTCCCTCCACTTGAAACTTTTGTTCTAAGGTTGTCAAATGTAACAAGTTTAATGTGTTCAGTTCAGTTCAGTTGAGTCACTCAGTCCTGTCCGACTCTTTGTGACCCCATGAATTGTAGCACACCAGGCCTTCCTGTCCATCACCAACTCCCAGAGTTCACCCAAACTCATGTCTATTGAGTCGGTGATGCCATCCAGCCATCTCATCCTCTGTCGTCCCCTTCTCCTGCCCCCAATCCCTCCCAGCATCAGAGTCTTTTCCAATGAGTCAACTCTTCGCATGAGGAGGCCAAACTACTGGAGTTTCAGCTTTGGCATCAGTCCTTCCAAAGAAATCCCAGGGCCAATCTCCTTCAGAATGGACTGGTTGGATCTCCTTGCAGTCCAAGGGACTCTCAAGAGTCTTCTCCAACACCACAGTTCAAAAGCATAAATTCTTCGGCCCTCAGCTTTCTTCACAGTCCAACTCTCACATCCATACATAACCA
>SJYX01013762.1:50276-148304 GCA_006410675.1 Oreotragus oreotragus | reverse complement strand
AGTTTATTGTGATCCACACAGTCAAAGGCTTTGGCATAGTCAATGAAGCAGAAATAGATGTTTTTCTGGAACTCTCTTGCTTTTTCCATGATCCAGCAGATGTTGGCAATTTGATCTCTGGTTCCTCTGCCTTTTCTAAAACCAGCTTGAACATCTAGAAGTTCGTGGTTCACGTATTGCTGAAGCCTGGCTTGGAGAATTTTGAGCATTATTTTAATTGGGTGTGAAATGAGTGCAATTGTGTGGTAGTTTGAGCATTCTTTTGCATTGCCTTTCTTTGGGATTGGAATGAAAACTGACCTTTTCCAGTCCTGTGGCCACTGCTGAGTTTTCCAAATTTGCTGGCATATTGAGTGTAGCACTTTGACAGCATCATCTTTCAGGATTTGAAATAGCTCAACTGGATTCCATCACCTCCGCTAGCTTTGTTCTTAGTGATGCTTTCTAAGGCCCACTTGATTTCACATTCCAAGATGTCTGACTCTAGGTGAGTGATCACACTATCGTGATTATCTTGGTCATGAAGCTCTTTTCTGTACAGTTCTTCTGTGTATTCTTGCCACCTCTTCTTAATCTCTTCTGCTTCTGTTAGTCCATACCATTTCTGTCCTTTATCGAGCTCATCTTTGCATGAAATGTTCCCTGGGTATCTCTAATTTTCTTGAAGAGATCTCTAGTCTTTCCCATTCTGTTCTTTTCCTCTATTTCTTTGCATTGATCGCTGAGGAAGGCTTTCTTATCTCCCCTTGGTATTCTTTGGAACTCTGCATTCAGATGCTTATATCTTTCCTTTTCTCCTTTGCTTTTTACTATCTCTTTCACAGCTATTTGTAAGGCCTCCTCAGACAGCCATTTTGCTTTTTTGCATTTCTTTTCCATGGGGATGGTCTTGATCCCTGTCTCCTGTACAATGTACGAACCTCCATCCATAATTCATCAGGCACTCTGTCTATCACATCTAGTCCCTTAAATCTATTTCTCACTTCCACTGTATAGTAATAAGGGATTTGATTTAGTTCATATCTCAATGGTCTAGTGGGTTTCCCCACTTTCTTCAATTTAGGTCTGAATTTGGCATTAAGGAATTCATGATCTGAGCCACAGTCACAACTCCCAAAAGAATATATAAATTTTACTTTAAGTAATTCTATGAAATTTAAAAAATATTAGAATGAACATGTTTCTTAATATAGATTTGCCTCCCCTGAAGCATTTTCTTCTTCTATGAAGACTGAAAGCTCCTTCTTTTCAATTTCCTCAGACTAAAGATCTTTTATTATCTCTTCTACTGCCCATCTGCTATTGACAACTTGTTTAATTTTCTAATATTTGAAAATGTGTTTATTTTGCCTTAATTATTAATGGATATTTTGGAAGCTCAACATTTCTGAGTTGACAGATTTTTTTTTTTCTGTCAAAAAAAGAAAGCTGGTCTGTCTTCTGGCTTACATAGTTTCAAATGAAAAGTCTTCAGTCATTTGAGTCATTTTTACTCCTGTATTTGTTTTTTCCCAGGATTCTTCTAAGAATTTTTTTAATCTTTAATTTTAATCAGAGTCAGTATGATGTGTATAAACTGGCTTCTTTTCATTCACCCTTTTTTGGAGTACACTAAGTTTTTTGATGTTGTAAATATATGTCTGCCATTAAATTTTGGAAGTTTTTGGCCATTGTATATTTGACTATTTTTTCTGCTCTTTACTTTCTCGTCTTTCTAATACTCCAATTAAGCACATGTATAACTTTTGCTATTATTCCACTGGCACTTTAAACTCTGCTTACTTTTTCAATATTTTTCTTCTTTTATTTCAAATTACATAACTTGTAATGATCTCTTGTCAAGTTTACTGACAAGACTCTTCAGCACTTTTGTTATCTCATTAAGGCCATCCTATGAATTTTTAATTTAAGACAGAATATATTTCATTTCTAAAATTTCCACTGAGCACCTTTTTTTTCACATCTTCCATTTCTATGCACTGAGTTTTTAGTATTTTATTTATTACCAACATACTTTTTCATCTAACTGAAAAAGTTTTATCAGCAGCTTTAAAGTCCTCTGATAATTCCAACATCTAATTCATCTTGCATATGGTCTTATTCCTCCCAATGGCCTTATTCATTTTTCTCTTCCTTTTAGGACAGTTTACATTTTCCTGATTCTTTGTGAGGGGAATAATACTGTATTGTTTCACAGTATTTTATAGCACAGAGAACTATATCCAATATCTTGTAATAATCTATAATAAAAAAGATTCTGAAAAGATACATATAACTGAATCACTTTGCTGTACACCTGAAGATAATACAATATAGTAACTCAACTGTATTTCAATTAAAACACCCCATATTCAGCAAATATCTCACTTGAGCTATTGTAATTTTCTCCCTTAGACATTCATCTTGATGCTGTATACAACCTCCATATTTCTATCTACTAACTGTTTCCTTTAGATACTATCATATGATTACAATAGCTCTTCAATGCTTTTGTCTACTAATTTTTTCTTTCCTATTATTTTTATCTGCTTCTAATGACTGATTTTTGCCACCCTGTTATAGGTCAAATTCTCCTACTGCTAGAATGGCTGATAATCTTTCATTGGATGCTGAGCACTGTGAATTTTTAAGGTTACTTTTCCAGACGGCTTTGTTCTGAGAAACTGTTAAGTACTCTCATTTTGGGTTGATCTTCTGAGGCTTATTTTAATTTCTAAGCTTTGTGTGTGTAGGTCTCAAATAGAATTTACTTTTGGGACATTTTAGTCTTACTACAAGAACCAACCCTTCTACAGTTTCCAATAAATTTTCCAATTGACCATGAAGAAATTTCCATTCTGACTGATGGGGACTTAAATGATTCTCAGTCCTGTATGAGATCTGAGAACAGCTCAACTCACAGAATGCCAGTTATATTATCTTATAGATTTCTGCCACACATATATGCATGTTTGTATTCCAGAGATCATGTAAAAATTTTTTCATGATTCCCTCCCTAAAACTATGCCACACGATTTTCCACTAGCTTAGATGTGATGACTTCTTCTCAGTTTCCAGACTTCTCAACTCAGCAAGACCGCTAATTTCTATTTAGGATTCCAATTTCCTATTCCACAACCTAGAATGTGTCTCCAGTCAGGATAATGTGATCTTAAGTTTTACTTTATTTTGAAAGAGAAACATTGTATAACATCCCTTATATGTGGAATCTAAAAAGAAATGATACAAATCAGCTTACTTACAAAATGGAAAGAAACTCACAGACTTAGAAAATGAAGTTATGATTGCCAGGGGAGAAGGGATAGTTAGCGAGTTTGGGAAGTTTATGTACACACTGCTATATTCAAAATAGATAACCAACAAGGACCTATTGTATAGCACATGGAAATTTACTCCAGCCTGTTATATGCCAGCCTGAATGGGAGAGGGGTTTGGAGGAGAATGGATACATGTATACCTATGGCTGAGTTCCTTCACTGTTCACCTGAAATTACCACAACATTGTTAATCAACTTTACCTCAAAACAAAATAAAAAGTTTAAAGTTTGAAAAAAATTATTAAGTTCTACCTCATGTCTCCCTTTCTTTCAGAGACTGAAGTCCTGCACTACTTGTGTTTCAAAGTCTGAAAAGAATTATTTTATATATTTTGTCCAAGTTTCCTCTTTCTATAAAGTGGGAAGTTGAATATGATCCCTGTCCCTTTGTTATCCCTTTAGAGTTTTTAACAAGCATTTACTGCAGAAGACGAGAGATGATACAAACGTGATGACATAACAAGGCGAGATGGTGTTTGCGGAGATGTTAAAAACCCCGCACTTGATCATTAGTATCACATCTCATTCAAATTGCAAAGCAGAAGGATAATTGCTCAAATAAATCTGTTGACTGATTTCCTGGTATATTTTACTTAAAAGATTAATAACAAAGAACAAACTCCAAGGACATTCACGTTTGGCTAGGAGAAGAGTTTCATACCAATATGATGCCAGAAAAAGAAACTTTTTCATCATACCTAATAAATAAGATAGATGGCATTCAGTATATATCCTTGATTATCTAATAGCTGAGGGGTCAAAAATTAATTAATTTTATTTTCTGCCTTAGTAACTTACTGTATCTCCAGATATAAGATTTAATTTAATGAAGAAAATATAGAATTTCTATCTAATATCCAAATATAAGACCCCAGTTCCACCATGCCCCCCAAAAAAAAAAAATAACAAAGAACAAACTCCAAGGACATTCACGTTTGGCTAGGAGAAGAGTTTCATACCAATATGATGCCAGAAAAAGAAACTTTTTCATCATACCTAATAAATAAGATAGATGGCATTCAGTATATATCCTTGATTATCTAATAGCTGAGGGGTCAAAAATTAATTAATTTTATTTTCTGCCTTAGTAACTTACTGTATCTCCAGATATAAGATTTAATTTAATGAAGAAAATATAGAATTTCTATCTAATATCCAAATATAAGACCCCAGTTCCACCATGCCCCCCAAAAAAAAAAAATTCTTCAGGCCTTTTTCAAGAGCCTAACATGCTTTATAAGATAAATGTGAACAAATGTGAGCAGTTTCATTCACACATACAAATATAAAGGTAATACCAGCTAAAATATTATAATGCTTTTTGTTATTGTAAAGGATCATATTATAAATTTATTGGATAGCCCTATGCCCACATAAGGAGAAGGAACTGGCAACCCACTCCAGTACTCTTGCCTGGAAAACCCCAGAGGAGCCTGGTAGGCTGCAGTCCACGGGGTCGCTGCTAGTCAGACACGACAGAGCAGCTTCGCTTTCACTTTTCACTTTCATGCATTGGAGAAGGAAATGGCAACCCACTCCAGTGTTCTTGCCTGGAGAATCCCTGGGACGGGGGAGCCTGGTGGGCTGCCGTCTATGGGGTCGCACAGAGTCGGACACGACTGAAGTGACTTAGCAGCAGCAGCGTGCCCACATAAAACTTAAAATGCATGACTTTAGAGGGTTATTGGTGCTTCCCTGGTGCCTCAGGTGGTAAAGAATTTGCCTGTAATGCAATACTTTGGCGGCCTGATGCGAAGAGCAGACTCATTGGAAAAGACTCTGAAGCTGGGAAAGGCCAAGAGCAGGAGAAGAGGGTGACAGCGGATGAGATGGTAGATAGCATCAATGGACACAAGTGTGCGCAAACTCTGGGAGATAGTGAAGGAGAGGGAAGCCTGGCATGCTGCAACCCATGGGACCACAAAGAGTTAGACACGACTTAATGACTGAATGACAAAAAAAGAGTGATACTGAACTATTTTATGGAGAAGGAAATGGCAATCCACTCTGGTGTTCTTACCTGGAGAATCTTGGGGATGGAGGAGCCTGGTGGGCTGCCATCTGTGGGGCTGCACAGAGTCGGACACTACTGAAGTGACTTAGCAGCAGCAGCAGCAGCAGCAGAATTATTTTAATCTTTATATCTTGCATGGACTTTTGAATTATTACCAATTTAAAAAAATTTTTAAGTCAGCTTATGTCAGATATTAGCAAACCATGGCTAACAGACCAAATACAGTCCACTCTCCTTGTAAATAATACCTTCAGTCAGTGCAGTTCAGTTGCTCAGTCATGTCTGACTCTTTGTGACCCCATGGACTGCAGCACACCAGGCTTCCCTGTCTTTCACCAACTCCCAGAGCTTGCTCAGACTGATGTCTATAGAGTCAGTGATGCCATCCAGTCATCTCATCCTCTGTTGTCCCCTTCTCCTCCTGCCTTCAGTCTTTCACAGCATCAGGGTCTTTTTCAATAATACTTTATTGGGAAGTATTCACTCCCATTTGTTTATGTATCTTTGGATGCTTTTATACTACAACAGTAGTTGTAACAAAAACTGTAAAGCTTACAAAGCCTAAAATATTTACTGAACAGGAAAATAGTGTATATAGTAGTAGAAGGAAGATATTAGAAAACAGGAAAGAAATGGTGGGAAATGAGTTGAAAGAGGTGGAAGAGGAGTGTGAATAGTATTGTGTCCACATGACTACTGTACATATTACTCTTTGATCCTGTGCCTAATTTATAGTTAAAAATTTAAAGATAATTTTTAGCATCTGGAAGAGAATCTAGACAACATTTAGACTTTTAATAAACTCCCCCAAATCCCACTGACTTGTAGTGTGAAATGTGATTGCAATCATTTTTGTACTAGATTAACATAAAGCCAGGGCTTCCCTGGTGGCTCAGATGATGAATCTGCCTGCAATGTGGGAGATGTAGATTTGATCCCTGGGTTGGGAAGATCCCCTGGAGGAGGGCATGGCAACCCATTCCTGTGTTCCTGCCTGGACAGTCCCCATAGTCAGAGGAGCTTGGTGGGGTGCACTCTATGGGGTCACAAAAGAGTCGGACACATCTGAGTGACTAAGCATACATAACATAAGGCCAAGATGAAATAAAGAGTGTACATGAAAATGTTTTCTAAACTCTAGTATTGACCACCAGCAGACATTCATTGTTTGTTTGTTCTATGCATAAGAGTTGTCCAGATCCGGTGGTTTTACAGAAGAGAGGACCAAGCCAAGGGGATTAGATGGATTGGGCAAGATCCTCCTGATTATTTTGTGGTGTATGTAAAAATTGATCCAAGTCTTGTATTATTTCTTTCAACACCATTTACACTGGAGCCCTAGATCTCCTTCTCTTAGATTCCTCTCTGCATTGCCTAACTTCAGGCTAAGAGAGAGGTTTATTCAACCCTACTCAATCTCCTTTCCATCTCATAAGTGTTTAGATATCTTCACAGACATTTTGTTTGAAACATTCACAGTTTGGGGGTTTGGTTTTAATTTTTCAATTTTTATATCTTTTTGCAGATTTGGCTTTTTTGCTTTAGCAATTTTTGTAAATTTTCTTTTTATTCTAGGAATGAAATGGACAGGAAAAACATACTCTGTAGTACCCACATCTTATATAATAACATATCATAATTAAGATGGAAACAGACACAAATTTACAGTGGATCTTAACTGAAATAGAAACATATATGTGTGTATGTATACACTTCTATGTTAGGATACAGATATCCATAGATGGAAAACAGATGCTTAAACATTTCTTTACTTCCTTGAAGTGACTATAGAGTTGTTGTTTAGTCACTAAGTCATATCCTACTATTTTGCAACTCCATGGACTGGAACCCATCAAGCACCTGGATTTCCTCCTCTAGGGGATCTTTCTAACCCAAGGACTGAATCCGCATCTCCTGCATTGGCAGGTGGATTCTTTATCACTGAGCCACCGAGGAAGCCCAACTATAGATTGGGACTGCCCAAAAGTCAATATCAGATCTAAATATGACATTTCTATCACTTTCTGTTAAACTATACAATGTATCTCCAGGTATACTGTTAACCATTAGAAGCATACAGAAAAATCCCACTGAAATACAATACCACCCACACTAAGGGCCACTGAAATGTTTCTCCCAAGGAAAAGGGCATTTTAGTCATTGAATCTTCAGTAACTATAGTGTCTATGTGCCTGGGGCTCATGGTAGAAGCTCAACTGTTTAGCAAATGAATATTTTCCTCCCTTGAATGATTCCTTCATTTCAATCTCCTACAGGGAAAAAAAAAAATTCTATTAGGAACAAAGGACTTTAAAAATGACGTCTTTCAAGCAAACTCTTTAAGATCTTTACAGAAGTTCAAAACATTTTCAAGCATTTTAATTTGTTTTGTTCTTTCTGTACTTGATGCCAAAGGCATGAGGCTGCCTGCCTGTGCTTGCTCACAGGTAGAGGCAATTTGAATCCGTCTTCTGGATGATTGCAGGAGAGGTGAGAGGAAGCGTGAGAGGGAGATATTTCAGAACCAGATTGTACTTGGACTTGTCACAAAGCTCTCTTGGAGGGGCCATGACAGCTTTGACTCTCTTCTTGCTATGGGAGCAACAATAAAAGAGAGGAATGTCCTGACAGTTTGTGGGTGGGTGGACTCTTCTGCCAGACCTGAAGAATCCACAGTGTTCTCTGCTTGAGCCCAGTTCTGTTTGAATCACTTTTATTCTTGAGAGCAACTGTGTTTCTCTTGGTAAAAGATAGTCACAAAGCCATATCTGCGAAACAACAGAGGCTTGATGGTCACTCAAAAAATTATTTTGATTCCTATTATTGGCCTTAGTTGATAAGCATTCACCTGTGTAAAATAGTCAGCAGTGAGCCACATAGAAATCTGCATGTGTAGAGTTCTGTTGAAAAGGACAGCTGTATTAAAGAAGAAGGTTAGTATTTGGCAAGGTTATGCATGGTTATTTTTATTTTTTTTTTTTAAGTTTTTATCTTCTAAAATTTAGGGCAAGAATAAGACACAGAGAAAAAGTAGTGTGTGGGCAAGGCTTCAGTTCAGTTCAGTTCAGTTCAGTCGCTCAGTCGTGTCCGACTCTTTGCGACCCCATGAATTGCAGCACACCAGGCCTCCCTGTGGGGAAGGCAATGGCACCCCACCCCAGTACTCTTGCCTGGAAAATCCAATGGACGGAGTAGCCTGGTGGGCTGCAGTCCATGGGGTCACACAGAGTCGGACACGACTGAAGTGACTTAGCAGCAGCAGCAGCAGGCCTCCCTGTCCGTCACCATCTCGCAGAGTTCACTCAAACTCATGTCCATCGAGTCGGTGATGCCATCCAGCCATCTCATCCTCGGTCGTCCCCTTCTCCTCCCGCCCCCAAGCCCTCCCAGATTAGGAACCTTTAAAATTTAAACAAGTACAAATGGTAAAACCACATCCATAAAATGGGATGTGTAAGCAAGAGTTATCTTTTCTAAGAAAAATTAAGCTGCTTTACTTCTCTCATTTTGGAAGTGTTTACTACAAGAAAATTCATATAACAATTTTATTACTGAATGAATAATATATATTAAATTATAGTTTTATTAGACATATGACCAAAATTTGGATTTTGGAATTATAAAAGTTATCAGCCATAATCCACCAACCCAGTTTTATTTTTGCATATCATTTTAGTCTTTATGTCTACAAGTAAGTTTATTCTTGTCAGTAATAATTATTAAATACACATATATTCACTACTATATAATTTTCCATGATTAATTCAGTATTATTTAAATCTGAACTCTTTTAATGAAGAAAACTCTCCATATGGCACTTTTAGTGTGTTGAAATGTTGACTATAATTTTAAAAATTTCATTGAAAATGATACTTCTTACTTTTTTGTACAGACATCAGAATGCTTTTACACAGTCATCATTTATTTTGACTTATCAAATATCAGAGGGGAAAAATAGATGAGTATGTTTCTTAAGGCCGTCTCATTGGTAGGTGTGGCTGGTATTCTCTGGCATGGATTTTGTAGTAGATGGCATGCCAAAGTCTTAAGGCTAAAAGTAATTATATCCAATGTAAGTTAGTTATTCTTTGTCAGTTAAAAGTGTCTTTTCAAAGAAGGATTTGAATCTACATACATATAAACTATTTCAAGAACAGAAGTACAAGAAGTACAAGTTAAATGATTTATTCAACTTTCAAACACAAAGTGAGAGTCGGAAAATATTGAGCTAGAGTAAGTAAAAAAATATGTTAGAGTTATAAAGGCATTTCTAGGTAAGAAATTTTACCTTATTTGCATTCAAAATAGGTCAGCAGCAGAGTAGTTAATGAGCATCGCCTTTTTCCTCTATTGTGCTACTCTTTTCCATTACTGTATTCATTACAGCCTAAGGAAAAAAGTCTTTGTAAAGCAACTATATATTCAACTACACATTTGATATAACATTACTTAATTTAGCTAAGTGATTATGTTTCCTAATGTTGACTAAAACATTTCTCCAACTCCGGTGGTCAGGTTGGAACATCCCCTGGTAGCACAATGCAATATGCTTTCAGTTAAATGATCTGAAGTTGCATAATATAGAAATATATTACTAAATATAATAAGACATAGAAACCTATTTATTTTAAATGAGTACTACTTTGATGGCACTGAATTTCATGCTAAGGACATCATGACCTTCTCAAGGGTTTTGGTTTAATCCAACTAAGATTTAATGACAACTCTTTGAACTTTCATTTTTATTCATCTCCTTTCCAAGTATTTTGCTTTAAGTACATTGTTAATATTCTTTAAATCATAACTGTAATATCATTTCTTAAGTGTGCTAAGCCATTGTATCCTCTCTGGATCCTTATAATTTGTGTAAGTTACATTCTTATGCCCTTAATATGACACAATTGTCACTCTAATTAGATGCAGATGTAACTGACAATTATGGACATAGTTTCTCTTTCAGATCTAGTTTTAACATGATCTGAAATTTAATAATATGCTCCCCCTCCAAAAAAAAAAAAATTCTGCACATTTCTTTGTTAGGGAATTTCTACCTAAATGGTATAACACTGTAAGGTGCTCAATCTCAACAGGATTAAAAAGAACGAGATAAACTTGACTTGTGAATCTGAGTCTTTTCTTTAAGGCCACCAAACATCATCCACACTTCTTTGTGTTCACATCTTCAAACGATTTGCAGGCAGTTGTCATGTTCCCACTTAGTCCTTACTTAACCAAGCTACACATATTTTTAATCTTTTTTTCACACAGTAAGTCAAACTCTTTATTCTGATGTTCTCAAAACTCTTTCTAATACTTCTATATATTTTAAAATATCATTCTAGTGTTGACAGTATGTCCATTGTTTTCTATTTTAGAAAGCTTTTCGTGAGACCAGAGGAACAAACTGAATTCTTTAGATAGAGTTTACTTCAGAGAGGATGTATAAATAATAGCATGATTATTATAAATTACCACTTGCCTAAGTGACGATGGAGGAATATCTCAATTTTACTTACTTTTCTACTTTTGTGAGTTATAGAGATAGATGATCTGAAAAGCCACATTTATTTTGTAAATTCTTTTCTTTTTTTTCTTTCTAAAGGTATGTGAGAATGGGGTTTGTTGGGTTGGCCCAAAAGTTTGTTTGGGTTTTTCTATAAGATGCTAAGAAAAACCAGAACAAGCTTTTGGGCCAACCCATATAATACTGCAAGCTTAGTAACGTTTTTCATGTCTGATTCTTTCCAACCCTGTAGACTGTAGGCTGTCAGAGAAGGTGATGGCACCCTACTCCAGTACTCTTGCCTGGAAAATCCCATGGATGGAGGGGCCTGGTGGGCTGCAGTCCATGGGGTCGCTAGAAGTCGGACACGACTGAGCGACTTCACTTTCACTTTTCACTTTCATGCATTGGAGAAGGAAATGGCAACCCACTCCAGTGTTCATGCCTGGAGAATCCCAGGGACGGGGGAGCCCGGTGGGCTGCTGTCTATGGGGTCGCACAGAGTTGAACATGACTGAAGCAACTTAGCAGCAGCAGCAGACTGTAGCCTGTCAGGATTCCGCAGTCCATGTGATTCTCCAGGCAAGAACACTGGAGTGGGTTGACATGCCTTTCTCTAGGGGACCTTTCTGACCTAGGGATTGAACCAGCATCTCCTGCATCCCAGGCAGGTTCTTTACTGTCTGAGCCACCAGGGAAGCCCATAACATTTAATACCTTCCAAGTGTCCCTAGGGTGAGTTTGTTTTTCATTTAATTTTACAGATGAAGGTCTAGCTTATAAATTATACTTTGACATCCACTTATCTCTGCATCCTCATATTTTATGCAGACTTGACAATGGAACAGTTTTACAGTGAAATTGATACACTCTACCCTGATCCATCGAGAGAATTGGCAATTATTTATCTTGCTTTGCAGAGGAAGAGGAGGTTTTTATTTACAGTACATCACATTTTATGAAATGGAACATTCAAATTTCTCTACTTGCCTTCTCCTTCCTTCCCAGAGATGCTTCAGCTTTTCCGATAATGCTATGTAACCCACCGTCTCTTATACCATTTTAAAACATGGACTGAAGAGCTCTTGGGCCAGTTTTCACGTCTGTGTTTATTAATCATCCTCAGTGATTTGGTGTGAAAGAGGGATAACTGAAAATAACAAGGAGACAGAAGAGGACTCCCACATATGAATTTGATGTTAGGAAGTGAGAGGCTGGAGTTGTCCTATTCCTAAAAGAACTAATTTCATGGCTATAAAAGACCGTGGTTCTACAAGCACTCTGCCTGAAAATGTATCAATATAATTGTTCTTATCATAGTTATTGAGCTTCCCTGGTGGCGCAGAGGGAAAGAATCAGCCCGCAATGCGGGAGCTGTAGGTGATGCAGGTTCGATCCCTGGGTCAGAAAGATCCCCGGAGGAGGACATGGCAATCCAGATCAGGATTCTTGCCTGGAGAATCCCATGAACCAAGGAGCCTGGTGGGCTACAGTCCATAGGATTGCAAAGAACCAGACACAACTGAAGCAACTTAGCATGCATGCACACCATCACTATTACTCCATATATCCTCCCAAAGAAGGTTGAATCAAAGAGTTGAAATCACTTGACAAAATCTCTGTTGATGAAAATAGTTGCCTCAAGTCTCAGCAAGAAGCACATATGCATTAAGGACTTCATCTTACCAGATCCCTATCATTCAAAGGCAGTTTAGTACTATCAGAATAAGATGAGGGCTGCTTTGCTAACCAAAGAAGTTAAAACCTAAGGAAAGATAAATAATAGGCAAACTAGGATTGAATGGTAAGAGAAGAATAAACAGTCTGAAACAATGGAATTGGTAACATTAAAAAGAGCCGCGTAGCTGATATGTGTCTCCTTTTGTGTGATGGTGTTACCTCATGGTGTTACCTCTTCAGTGAGGAGTTGCCTAATGACAGTTTCTACCAAACTCCTATCTGCAGATTTCTGGTACAGGAAAACAAGATGGTCAATTTACTGTCTGAAATTTTCAGTTTTTATCACAATGTTTTGGTTATATAGTCATAGTCACAATCATTATTTTTCTGTAACTCTGAAATATATAAAAAGACTAAAAATATTTCATGGAATGAAATTCCATTTTTTTAGTGAGCTGAGTCCATGAACAAAATTTACGTAGAACATTGGGGAAATTACTCAGAGGCATCCCTCATAGCTCAGTTGGTAAAGAATCCACGTGTAATGAGGGAGACCCGAGTTTGATTCCTGGGTTGGGAAGATCCACTGGAAAAGGGATAGGCTCCCGACTCCAGTATTCTTGGGCTTCCACTGTGGCTCAGCTGGTAAAGAACCCACCTGCAATGTGGGAGGCCTGGGCTCAGTCCCTGGGTTGGGAAAATCCCCTCGAGAAAGGAAAGGCCACCCACTCCAGTATTCTGGCCTGAAGAATTCCATGGACTGTATAGTCCATGGGTCGCAGAGAGTCAGACACAACTGAGAGACTTTCATTTTCATTCATTTCATCCTGTCATCAGATAACCTAAAGTTTTCACATAAATAATTAGNTCCCCTCGAGAAAGGAAAGGCCACCCACTCCAGTATTCTGGCCTGAAGAATTCCATGGACTGTATAGTCCATGGGTCGCAGAGAGTCAGACACAACTGAGAGACTTTCATTTTCATTCATTTCATCCTGTCATCAGATAACCTAAAGTTTTCACATAAATAATTAGAAATTTAACTTGGAAGGTTTGAACATTTACTCTGAATTTCAGGTGACTTTTTTTTCCATCAGCAGATTATTTGAGAAAAGAGCCCACATATTTTTTCAGGAAGGAATATTCTTCATTCAGTTCATTTCTTTCCCTTTCTTTCTTCCCTTCCCTCCTTTCTTCCTCCCTCCCTCCTTTTTTTCTCCCTCTTTCCATTTCTTTCCTCCTCCATGTTTAAGGAAGATAAGTGTCATGTCCTAAACCACTACAAATACTCCAAGATATTTTATGCACAATGTAGCTAAACATGAAATGGAGGCACATGAAAACTGCAAATGTGGCTTCTAAGTGAAGGATAGGAGTCTGCCAAGATTGTCTCTTATCTTTATATTTCTTAACTTTTTTCCTTAAAAAATATCAAAGCACTGCTCTTGGCCAATTACAATCCACTTTGCAAGTGTAACTGCTTGTTAAGGAGTAAATACAGAAGAAAAAAAAAAAGTAAATATGCTAAAGATCTGAAGATCAATAGGGCAATATAGGGGTTAGTTTTCAAACTAGACAAGTAAATATAAGGAAATAGGAAAACACAGGTAGCAGAGTGTAACTGTTTAAACACTCTGTGGACTAAAATATAATCTATGAATTTGACCAGCGTTGAAAGAATTAAATTCTCAAAAGTGAACATGAATCCAATGAGCATGTCATTTCCTTGTTTGCCTTCTTCACCCTGAAAATAGAAACTTTACTGTCACATCTCTCTGAAAGCCAAATCATTGCTACTGAACTGGACATACACTCCGATCATGTGCCTAAATTAGGAAAAGATTTGAACCTTGTGGATGAGAAAATGTTCAGTAGTTTTAATTTCCTGCTCATTAGCTTTAATCTCCACTCTAAAGTGAGCTTCTTTCTCCAAGCCTTGTCTTCTTCCTTCAGAGCCACAGGTGAAGGCAAGTGTGGGTCCTCCTGAGCCATGGAACAGAGAAGTATATCCCTCAGCCTCCCCCAGGTTCTCCAAAGACCCACAGGCCATGCCCCTAAGGACTCTCATTCCATTTCACTCAGCTTGAGAGGACTCTTTCCCAAGGGGAAGAATTCCAATAGCATCTCAAGGAAGCTGTGTGGAATGACTGCCAAAGAAGCAGACTTTGGTTGCTCTTCTCAGACATTCTTTATAATAGTCACCAGCTGCCAGAGAGGCTAACTTTCTCTGCGTATTTAAAGGGGTGAGGCAGCTAGTACTGCAAGAGTTCCACCTGGTATCTTAGCAGAAGGTGCAAGCTGAGAAAACCTTTATCCTCAAACCCTCCATTGGTGGTATTTGCTCTATGGTCTCACACACTCACAAGGGCAAACTGGACTCAGTAATGTTTAACACTGAAAGCTATTAGATATTGTTCAGCCACCAAGTCGTGTCTGACCCTCAAGACCCCATCAACTGCAGCAAGCCAGGCTTTCCTGTCCTTCACCATCTCTCGGAGTTTGCCCAAGTTCATGTCCATTGAATCGGTGATGCCAAACAACTATCTCATCCTCTGTCACCCTCTTCTCCTTCTGTCTTCAATCCTTCACAGCATCAGGGTCTTTTCCAATGAGTGGGCTCTTCGTGTCAGGTAGCCAAAGTACTGGAGCTTCAGCTTTTGTGTTAGTCCTTCCAGTGAATATTTATTATTTCCTATAATAAACTTCCTTATTTTTAGATGTCCTCTTTTCTTGGGTCTGCAAGAAACCAGAGAAAGTAAATCCTTTTTAAGAGGACAGTCTCTCTACCATACAAGGGATCAAATCATATTAACATTCACGGTAACTCTGCTGCCACCTGATAATAGATGAAGAATGATTTTAAAAGAATATTAATAAAAAAGATTTAATGTTTCTTTCTCAGCTTAATCTACATGTAGGACCTGACCTCTAAATCCATAAATAGAAATGTTACTTCTATTTTTACTTTCTCCTTAGAGAAAAATAATTTTAACACTGTTTTTTTTTTCTTTCAAAGATTCCCAATTGTAAAGCATGTCAATTAAAGGTGAAC
The DNA here is from genome assembly GCA_006410675.1 of Oreotragus oreotragus. Lineage (NCBI taxonomy): Eukaryota > Metazoa > Chordata > Mammalia > Artiodactyla > Bovidae > Oreotragus > Oreotragus oreotragus. The sequence continues at coordinate 132,739 of SJYX01013762.1, read as the reverse complement.
CTTTACCCATCATAAAATAGTACATATACAAAAAAGTTAGGATGAGATTTTTTTTTCAGTTCTTTTGGATGTGTTTACTCTTAACTATAGTAATTTCTCTTGTGGATCTTGTTTCTTGGTCTTAGAAAATTCAGTTTCATAGAATTATAATCTGGCAAAACATCCTTTAGTTGTAAGCTTCTCAAAAAGATACTTGTCTGGTATATCCTTCACAACTGGAAGAGAATGACATTCCACACCCTTTCTTAGAAATACAATTCATAAGTCTCTAATCAGCAAGTTTTATTAAAAGGCTTACCTAAAGAACACACTCATAAAAAGTCTGGTCTATTCTCAATTGGCTGTTTTGAGGGGACATATACAGTTGTTTAGCTTTGTTCCTTGCAAGTATTTGAATATTATTAAATGTCAACTACTAGTCTTCTCCAGGTTACACAACAACTTTCCATTTTTTGTTTGTTTGTTTGCTCATTTTTTGCTCTCACTTGTTTAAAGAGTCCAGAATAAAACTGAAACATCCTTAGAGTATAACACTGATTTTTTTTTTGTAAAGAACCTTATGGAATGATTTTTTGTTAGAAAATTGTTGCTGAGATTATAGGATTTGCCTATTTGGTAAACTTGTCCAGAGTACTTTCTATATGCCACACATTTTGCAAGGCCATAGACATAAGATGTTATAAGACAATTGCACAGCAAAAGATTATTCTGGAACCTGAAAAATACTGTAGTAGAAATTCATATAATGTGCTATGGAAATATAAGGAGAGATCTCAATCAAGAAGAACTGGAAATATTTTCACACAGCAAGCGACATTTGAAATTGAATGGTAGCTCTTCATAAGAAATGAGCCTCATATGCAAAGGTAGAGATTTCTAAAATAGTATAGTTAATAAGAAAGTAGTTCAATAAGACTGAAACATAGACCATATAGGTAGAAGTTGGGAATTGGGACCAAAAGTTTATAATGAAACCTTGAGTTGAAGATTTAACTCAATGAAACCAAGCCATGCCTAAGGGCCTAGATCTGATAGACAGAGTGCCTGAACTATGGAATGAGGTTCATGACATTGTACAGGAGACAGGGATGAAGACNAACTGCTTTCGCTGCATCCATAGGTTTTGAGTTGTCATGTTTTCATTGTCATTTGTTTCTAGAAATTTTTTGATTTCCCTTTTGATTTCTTCAGTAACCTGTTGGTTATTTAGAAATGTATTGTTTAATCTCCATGTGTTTGTGTTTCTTACATTTTTTTTCTTGTAATTGATATCTTGTCTAATAGTATTGTGGTAGGAGAAGATGCTTGATATGATTTCAATTTTCTTAAATTTAATGAGGTTTGATTTGTGACCCAGGATGTGGTCTATCCTGGAGAATGTTCCATGTGCACTTGAAAAGAAGGTGTGTTCTTCTGCATTTGGATGGAATGTCCTAAAGATATCAATGAGATCTCATCTAATGTATGGTTTAAGACTTGTGTTTCCTTATTAATTTTCTGATTTGATGATCTGTCCATTGGTGTGACTGGGGTGTTAAAGTCTCCTACTATTACTCTGTTACTGTCAATTTCTCCTTTTATGTCTGTTAGTGTTTGTCTTATGTATTGAAGTGCTCTTATGTTGGGTACCTAGATATTTACAATTGTTATGTCTTCCTCTTGGATTGATCTCTTGATCATTATGTAGTGTCCTTATCTCTCATAATATTCTTTATTTTAAGGTCTAGTTGTCTGATGTGAGGATTGCTACTCCAGCTTTCTTTTGCTTCCAATTTGCATGAAATATATTTTTCCATCCTCTCACTTTCAATCTATATGTGTCTTTAGGTCTGAAGTGAGTTTCTTGTAGATAGCATATATATAGGCCTTGTTTTTATATCCATTCAGTCAGTCTGTGTCTTTTAGTTGGAGCATTTACTCCATTTACATTTAAAATAATTATTGATATATATGTTCCTATTGCCATTTTCTTAATTGTTTGGGATTGATTTTGTAGATCCTTTCTCTTCTCTTGTATTTCTTAACTATATAAGTCCCTTTAGCATTTATTGTAAAGCTGGTTTGGTGGTACTGAATTCTCTTAACATTTGCTTGTCTGAAAAGCTTTTTATTTATCCATCAATTTTGAATGAGATCCTTGCTGGGTATAGTAATCTTGTTGATTTTTCCCTTTCAACACTTTAAATAAATCCTGCCATTCCCTTCTGGCCTGCAGAGTTTCTGCTAAAAGATCAGCTGTTAAGCGTATGGTGTTTCCCTTGTATGTTATTTGGTGCTTCTCCCTTGCTGCTTTTAATATTCTTTCTCTGTGTTTTGTCTTTGTTAGTTTGATTAGTATGTGTCTTGGCATGTTTCTCCTTGGGTTCATCCTGTACGGGACTCTTTGTACCTCTTGGACTTGTTTGATTATTTCCTTTTCCATGTTGGGGAAATTTTCAACTATAATCTCTTCAAAAAATTTCTCACACCCTTTCTTTCTCCCTTCTTCTTCTGGGACCCCTGTAATTTGAATGTTGGTGTGTTTGATATTGTCCCAGAGGTCTCTGAGACTGTCCTTGGTTCTTTTCATTCTTTTTATTTTGCTCTTCAGAAATTATTTCCACCATTTTATCTTCCAGCTCACTGATGTGTTCTTCTGCTTCAGATATTCTGCTATTGATTCCTTCTAGAGTATTTTTAATTTCAGTAATTGTGTTGTTTGTCTCTGTGTGTTTATTCTTTAATTATTTATTTTGCTCTTCAGAAATTATTTCCACCATTTTATCTTCCAGCTCACTGATGTGTTCTTCTGCTTCAGATATTCTGCTATTGATTCCTTCTAGAGTATTTTTAATTTCAGTAATTGTGTTGTTTGTCTCTGTGTGTTTATTCTTTAATTCTTCTAGGTCTTTGTTAATTAATTCTTGCATTTTCTCCATTTTGATTTCAAGGTTTTTGATCATCTTTACTGTCATTATTCTGAATTCTTTTTCAGGTAGTTTGCCTATTTCCTCTTCACTTATTTGGACTCCTGTGTTTCTAACTTGTTCCTTCATTTGTGTAGTATTTCTCTGCCTTTTCATTATTTTTTTTTAACTTACTGTGTTTGAGATTGCCTTTTCCCAGGCTTCAAGGCTGAATTCTTTCTTCCTTTTCATTTCTTCCCTCCTAACCTGCCTCTTGAGAAATCTGTATGCAGGTCAGGAAGCAACAGTTAGAACTGGACATGGAACAACAAACAGGATCCAAATAGGAAAAGGAGTACGTCAAGGCTGTATATTGTCACCCTGCTTATTTAACTTATATGCAGAGTACATCATGAGAAACGCTGGACTGGAAGAAGCACAAGCTGGAATCAAGATTGCCGGGAGAAATATCAATAACCTCAGATATGCAGATGACACCACCCTTATGGCAGAAAGTGAGGAGGAGCTAAAAAGCCTCTTGATGAAAGTGAAAGAGGAGAGCGAAAAAGTTGGCTTAAAGCTCAACATTCAGAAAATGAAGATCATGGCATCCGGTCCCATCAGTTCATGGGAAATAGATGGGGAAACAGTGGAAACAGTGTCAGACTTTATTTTTTGGGGCTCCAAAATCACTGCAGATGGTGACTGCAGCCATGAAATTAGAAGATGCTTAATCCTTGGAAGAAAAGTNAGATGACACCACCCTTATGGCAGAAAGTGAGGAGGAGCTAAAAAGCCTCTTGATGAAAGTGAAAGAGGAGAGTGAAAAAGTTGGCTTAAAACTCAACATTCAGAGAATGAAGATCATGGCATCTGGTCCCATCACTTCATGGCAAATAGATGGGCAAACAGTGGAAACAGTGTCAGACTTTATTTTTTTTTTTGGCTTCAAAATCACTGCAGATGGTGACTGCAGCCATGAAATTAGAAGATGCTTACTCCTTGGAAGAAAAGTTATGGCCAACCTGGATAGCATATTCAAAAGCAGAGACATTACTTTGCCGACTAAGGTCCGTCTAGTGAAGGTATGGTTTTTCCTGTGGTCATGTATGGATGTAAGAGTTGAACTGTGAAGAAGGCTGAGCACCGAAGAATTGATGCTTTTGAACTGTGGTGTTGGCGAAGACTTTTGAGAGTCCCTTGGACTGCAAGGAGATCCAACCAGTCCATTCTAAAGGAGATCAACCCTGGGATTTCTTTGGAAGGAATGATGCTAAAGTTGAAACTCCAGTACTTTGGCAACCTCATGTGAAGAGTTGACTCATTGGAAAAGACTCTGATGCTGGGTGGGATTGGGGGCAGGAAGAGAAGGGGACGACAGAGGATGAGATGGCTGGATGACATCACGGACTCGATGAACGTGAGTCTGAGTGAACTCCGAGAGATGGTGATGGACAGGGAGGCCTGGCATGCTGCAATTCATGGGGTCGCAAAGAGTCGGACACGATGAGCGACTGAACTGAACTGAACTGAATTGAAGATTATATACCTTGCAAAGCATTTGGACTTTATCATGTTGGTTCAACAATGTATGTATTCATTCAAAAACTGTTTTGACAAATATGTATTAAGTACATACTATGCAGCGGTAATATGGCAAACACTGGAGGCACAGCACTGAATAAATAAAAAATCTGTGTTTAAGCATTTATATTTTATAGATAAAGACAGTAACAAATCAAGTAGACAATATTATTTTACGATAATAATATTAATATATCTGTAGTATATAATATGACTTTTAGACATTGTAAGTGTTATAAAGAAAATTAAAATATTGTTATGAGAAGTAAAGTGATGTGGAATGTAAAGAGTGGATAGGGAAGTATCTTAAGAGAGGTAACACCTAAAAGTTTATCAGTTTGAGGGGAAGCAGTGAGCGTTGTAAAGTTCTGGGTAGAGTGCTGAGGGCAGAGGAAAGAACAGGTTCAGAGACTGGAAGGAATTTCTTAAATGAGGAGAGATTATCATTGAACTTGAAATAGGATGCGCCTTGAAGGATATGGCACTAACGCACATTCAGAAACTCTGTCATTTTTTCCTAACAAAGAAGATGAGTGAAACTATATTCTTCTTTATTAGGAAAAGCAGCTTTAATAAACAGACAAAATCCTTTAAAATTATTACCTCTAAATTTCCTTTAACACTCCTTGGCTCTCGCCTAAAATGAAGACTTTGGGATGCGGGTCATTCTGAAAAGGCAAATTTAAGTATTGAACACTTGCCTACATTTTCAGATCTCAAAATCTGCATTGGGGTCTGTGCGTAAATGCTCATGGTCAGGGACTTCCCTGGCAATCCAGTGGTTAAGACTCTGTGTTTCAAAGCAAGGGGTACAGGTTCAGCCTTGGTTGGGGAACAAAGATCCCACATGCTGCTGTGGCATGACCAAGAACATGCTCATGGTCAGTATGGGTGCATGTTCCTGATTTTGACTTGGGGAAACTAGGTTTTCATTGAAATTGTTAATGAGAACAATTGCAGAAGGAATCTTGCTAAGGTCATTAATGGCAGTTCAGAATTCAGTATGTTCTGGGGTTTCCCATTCTTTTGTTTTTGCTATAAAAAAAAATGCTGTTCCCTCTTACTGTCATTCTAAGCATTTGTTAGTAAGTCTTGATGCTAAAATACAGGGTATTACTGGCAGACTGGGGACTTTTCAGGGTTATTTCTGAAAGTAGCTTGAAGTTTGCCTCTGTGCTCTGAATGAACTGGGTTGAGCTTCCATTTAGATTCTTGCCCGTGTACCTCTGGAGACATGACAAAGACAAATAGATTGACTAGAGTAACATCAGAGGCCAAGATGAGTTACAAAAAGAAGCATCGTTAGTTTCCCAAGCTCATAGTAGATTTTCAGTGCAAAAGAGTTTCGCTTGCTACATTCTCAGAGCTTTCTTTTATAACAAGGACACGTCTCTTCTCCATCCTGATTCTTTGTTGTTTTGAAGTTCATGTGCAGGGGACAATATTTACCATGTTAAACATCCTCAGATTTGCGCTGCATTTGATTTTATGGCTAACCTTCTCTTCTGTCACCTGACATTTGCCAATGAATTTCTGTTCATAACTAAGGCCTTAGACAAAGACTTGACAGATCCTCCCCACAGCAGCACCCTGTCCTAAATAAAACAAGCGATGGCTTCCCATATGTTTTATGAAGCGGCACACAAGCTGTTTAATTACAGTGTGTCTTAGGAGAAGAATTTAAAACTTTAGATTCGGAGAAAATGCCTTCCTTTTCAAGAGTAAAGCAATGCCCCAGAATTCCCATGGCCTCCTCAAAGCACGCAAAGATGTATCCCTGCTTCCTTGTACTGTCACAGGTAAATAAAGAAAAGTGAAGTAGCAGGTGTGTCGGAAACCAATTCGGGAGTAAGCTAGTTGGCAATGGCAGCATGTCAACTTGTGTGTCAGTGTTTCACATCAATTTATTTTTAATTCAGCCAAACTTTTTCTTCTCTTCTCACTCCATGTGCGCGCTCGTTACTGTCATGTCTGACTCTGCAACCCTATGGACAGCTGTCCATGGGATTTGCCAGGCAAGAATACTGGAATGGGTTGCTCTTTTCTCCTCCAGGGTATCTTCCCAATCCAGGGATCGAAACCATGTCTCCTGTTTCTCCTGCATTGGCAGGCAGATTCCATACCACTTAGCCACCTGGCAAGCTCTCTTCAAGGGCAAGCCATAAATCACATCTCAGCACGTTCATTCTGGATAATGCTGCAAGCATTTTATCAATAATATGTAGACAAATCTATATTTGTGCTTTATATGTCGGCTGAGTTTACATTGTCATAAGAGAGTTATAGCCACCAATGGCTTAAAATATTTGCTTTGGAAATAGCCGAATTTGAAGAACACAAGTTCTCACTGACAAGGAGCAGAAGGAGACGGATGGTGGAGGAGTCAAAGAGAGACAATTTCCTCTGCTCCAGACACTGCTACTCTTTATACTTCCCACAGCCCTCCAGCCTGGAAATGAGAGAGATGCCTGCCTGTCAGGGGGAATGAGTTTGGGGTTAAAGATAGAAATTTCTGAGTTAGGTTTTTTGTTGTTTTTTTTTTAAATTTTTTAACTCAGAACAATTTTTATTAGAATGCAACTTTAAAATTTTTCTCTCAAGGGAACAACAGAGCCATAAACACTACCAAATAATGAACAAACTTATGACAAGGGAGTGTCAGTAGTATGAGCCACATCTGGTTCAAATACATGAAACTTCAAAGGTAATTCACTATTTGGTATTGTGTTAATTGTTTTCTAACAACTTTTGTTTAACATTTTGAGTAGATACATAGAAAACTAAGAGACAGTTGGATTTATCCAGTCTATGGGACAAAAGCATGCAGTAAAGAACTTGTCAACCTCCTTGACTACAACAGAGAGGAGAGAAACACCGTGAAAGGACTCTTTCTAGATACTTTCTGCTCTCTTGTTCAATGCTGAGACCATTTAAGGGCTTGTGGTAATGAATGATATATTAACTCCCTCTTTTTAAAAAATGTGTATATTTAAGTGTGTGTGTTAGTCACTCAGCTGTGTCCAACTCTTTGCGATCTCATGGACCGTGGCCTGCCAAGCTCCTCTGTTCATGGAATTCTCCAGGCAAGAATACTGGAGTGGGTGGCCGGTCCCTTCTCAGGGGATCTTCACAACCCAGGGATGGAACATGGGTCTTTTGCATTGCAGGCAGATTCTTTACCATCTGAGCCACCAAGGAAGCTCAATCACACTGTTTATCCATTCATTCCACAACTATGTCTTGAGTGAATAATACACCATGTGCCAAGTACTATCCTAGACTTTGGATAAAGGTAGTTGATGTGGACACTGTCCCCATCATTCCTAAGCTTACAAGCAAGTGATTAACAATTTGAAATGGTCAAATACTCTCCTCTTGGGTCTGGTAGGAAGAAATGCAGGAAAAAGGGGAAAAATCCTAATATAATGGTACATTTGAAAATATATTAAATATGTAATCATGAAAAATAGACCTAGAAAATAATAAAGGTATGATGTGGACACTGTCCCCATCATTCCTAAGCTTACAAGCAAGTGATTAACAATTTGAAATGGTCAAATACTCTCCTCTTGGGTCTGGTAGGAAGAAATGCAGGAAAAAGGGGAAAAATCCTAATATAATGGTACATTTGAAAATATATTAAATATGTAATCATGAAAAATAGACCTAGAAAATAATAAAGGTGATTAAAAACTATTGGCAAAACAAGCATCTGTGCAAAAAGACTTGCAAACATAATACCTACATGGCTGACGTAAGTGGTATTTATGTGGTCATATGCATGTAAGCTGGAGGAGGAAACGGCGCCTCACTCCAGTATTCTCGCCGGGGAAATCCCATGGACAGAGGAGCCTGGTGGGCTAGAGTCCATGGGGCCACAAAGAGTCAGACCCAGCAGAGCAACTAAACAGCAGCAACATGCATGCAAGCACTGATTGCTGACCTGGTTAAAATATGGTTATAAGTACAATAAGGATGGGAAGAAGCATAAGTGTTGGTATCAGTGATCTAAATTTCCATCTTTCAAAGGAAAGGAAAATAGAGCAAAATTTATAAATCAAGAAATGATAAGTACATTACTTAAAACTATGGAAAAATATCTATGGAGATATATTCCAGAGAAGAACACCTAAAGAGTTAAATGGTTTTTGTGTTTCAGGACAAGACTAAATAGAGAGAAGGCAGAGGGTACTACCTCTATAATAAGTCTATGGTAACAAATTGATTTCTTGTAAAATATGTTTGCGAATTGCTTTCACTAAAATTAAAGTAATATTAAAACAGTGCAGTCTTCCTTAGACTTCTTTCATATCCTTTGTGAGTCTGTAAGCTGAGCACTGAAGAACTGATGCTTTTGAACTGTGGTGTTGGAGAAGACTCTTGAGAGTCCCTTGGACTGCAAGGAAATCCAACCAGTCCATTCTAAAGGAGATCAGCCTTGGGTGTTCTTTGGAAGGAATGATGCTAAAGCTGAAACTCCAGTACTTTGGCCACCTCATGCGAAGAGTTGACTCATTGGAAAAGACTCTGATGCTGGGAGGGATTGGGGGCAGGAGGAAAAGGGGACGACAGAGGATGAGATGGCTGGATGGCATCACGGACTCGATGGATGTGAGTCTGAGTGAACTTCAGTAGATGGTGATGGACAGGGAGACCTGGCGTGCTGCAGTTCATGGGGTCGCAAAGAGTCGGACACAACCGAGCGACTGAACTGAACTGTAATTACATTCATGTGAATCTGCAATTTGTGCGAATCAGCCCAGTTGGGACGTGGTAGTTTTGGATAGTTTGCTGTTATCCTGGATGAATTGCATACAGCTGGGGTGCTTTTGCAGAATGGCTGTCCGAAACTATTAGCTACCTGAGAGTAGAGAGAGACTAATAAATTGCGATACTTAAAAGAATAAAATGATGTGTTGGGGAATAAGTTAATTCACTTTTGCTAACAGAACATAGAGAGCATCCTACAGTATTTACAGAATACTTGGATTCCTGTCTGTTTTACAGTGTACAGTGTGCTTGGTCCTGCTCCTGGTGAAATACACAAAAATGATCCCCTTCGTCAGGGAGCTGCAGTTTATTGAATTAGTCTCATTTTGGTTTGTCCTTAGCAGACAGTGAGGTAAAAAAATATTTTTTTCCTCACAAATGTCTTTCCTTTTTTTTTCTTCTCATTTTAATGAAGCAGCAGGTGATGACAGGTACCTCTCTGGATAGAAAATCCTTACTATTGTAAAAAATAGTTAAATTTTAAATTAAAAAGTTAGAGACTTCCTTTGTGGTCCAGTGGTTAAGACTCAGTGCTCCCAGTGCAGAGGGTACAGGTTCGATCCCTCGCCAGGGAACTAAGGTCATGCATGCTGCCCAGCACGGCTAAAAAATAAATAAAATTAGAACATCTAAATTCAAACGATTACTCACCTGGATGGGGCAAGTAGTTTGGAGCATTCACCCACTGGGGAGGAGCTCTGGTTAGATAGGTGGGCGGCTCATAGTTTCCAAATAGTCTGGCGACAGGTAAGCAAATAAAGGGCTGCACTTTATGGCCCTTTGGGGAGACAGGCAGGGTCACTGCTTAATAAAGTGGGTGGTACTCACTGGATAATTTTACAGGCTTCAGAAGCTCTGGTCACATCAAGAAAGATACATTGTGGAGCCTCAATTGACTACTTTGCTCTAACTGGAACTGTTACTTCTTTGCTTTGGATTTCTAAACTATGAAGTGAAGATAGTAGTATTTACTTCAGCTGTATTGGATATAGTTGAAATTTGTTAAGATAGTAGAACTTAATTGTTTTTACCAAAAAAAAAAAAAAGGAAACACAGGATAAATATGTGGGGTGATGGTTCAATTCTTTCTCAGTGTGTATCTGTACCAAATCATCACATTGTACACTTTACCTGTCTTACAGTTTTATCAATTATACCCCATATGGTTTTTCCAGTAGTCATGTATGGATGTGAGAGTTGGACTGTGAAGAAAGCTGAGCACTGAAGAATTGATGCTTTTGAACTGTGGTGTTGGAGAAGACTCTTGAGAGTCCTTTGGACTGCAAGGAGATCCAACCAGTCCATTCTGANATTATACCCCATATGGTTTTTCCAGTAGTCATGTATGGATGTGAGAGTTGGACTGTGAAGAAAGCTGAGCACTGAAGAATTGATGCTTTTGAACTGTGGTGTTGGAGAAGACTCTTGAGAGTCCTTTGGACTGCAAGGAGATCCAACCAGTCCATTCTGAAGGAGATCAGTCCTCGGTGTTCTTTGGAAGGACTGATGCTAAAGCTGAAATTCCAGTACTTTGGCCACCTCATGCTAAGAGTTGACTCATTGGAAAAGATTGTGATGCTGGGAAAGATTGAGGGCAGGAGGATAAGGGGACGACAGAGGATGAGATGGCTGGATGGCATCACCGACTCGATGGACGTGAGTCTGAGTGAACTCTGGGAGTTGGTGATGGACAGGGAGGCCTGGCGTGCTGCAATTCATGGGGTCTTAAAGAGTCGGGCAGGACTGAGCGACTGAACTGAAAGCTGAAGTAAAAATGTTTCTGCTTCAAGGATTGTTATAAAGATTGTTGTTGTCATTCAGTCGCTTAGTTGTGTCCAACTCTTTGCGACCGCATGGACTGCAGCACACCAGGCTTCCCTGTCTATCACCAACTCCCCGAGGTTGCTCAAGCTCATGTCTATCGAGTCAGTGATGGAGTCGTGGTACCATCCAACGATCTTGTTCTCTGTTATCCCTTTTCCTCCTGCCTCAATCTTTGTCAGCTTCAGAGTCATTACCAGTGAGTCAGCTCTTCGAATCAGGTGACCAACTTCAGCGTCAGTCCTTCCAATGAATATTCAGGATTGATTTCCTTTAGGATTAACTGATTTGATCTCTTTGCAATACAAGGGATTCTCAAGAGTCTTTTCCAACACCACAGTTCAAAAGTATGAATTCTTTGCCGCTCAGCCTTCTTGATAGTCCAGCTCTTACATCCATGCATGGCTTCTGGAAAAACCATAGCTTTAAGTATTCAGACCTTTGTTGGCAACGTGATGTCTCTGCTTTTTAATACGATGTGTAGGTTTGTCATAGCTTTGCTTTAAGGAGCAAGCATCTTTAATTTCATAATTGCACTCACTGTCTGCAGTGATTTTGGAGCCAAGAAAATAAAGTCTTTCAATGTTTTCATTCCAAAGAAGTCATAGGAGATATAATAAAAAATGGCTTAAATAAGAAAAGTTTAGTATCCCACCATGACAAGAGCTCTGGAAAGGAACTCTTCCATCTTCTGAATCCTGATACAAAGGACTTAAAGATTTTCCCCCTTTTTTCTGCTTTGCAAGCTTTATAGTGTTGTCTTATCCTAAGCTCACTGTCCTCATGACTCAAAATTTTGTTAACATACAGATGACTACATCCACAGGCTGAAAGACTTCTGTGTAACTCTTTAGTTAAGTCGCTCAGTCGTGTCCAACTCTTTGCAACCCCATGGACTGTAGCCCACCAGGCTCCTCCATCCATGGGATTCTCCAGGCAAGAATGCTGGAGTGGGTTGCCATTTCCTTCTCCAGGGGATCTTCCCGACCCAGGGATCGAACCCAGGTCTCCTGTATTAGAGGCAGATGCTTTAACCTCTGAGCCACCAGGAAAACCTTTCTCAAATGTACCTCCAGCTGACTTTCTCTTATGTGTTTTTGTCCAGTATTGGTGTGGTGCATCAGTTGCAAAAACAGCCCTTGCAGGTTCACTATGGTTCACTTGAAATCAAACTTACTCCTTCTAGACAGGAAGGGGCCCAGCATCAGGAGAACTGTGGTTTCTTTTGCAAGGAAAAAGGGAGATTCTGGCTGCAACCTTTCTCAAATGTACCTCCAGCTGACTTTCTCTTATGTGTTTTTGTCCAGTATTGGTGTGGTGCATCAGTTGCAAAAACAGCCCTTGCAGGTTCACTATGGTTCACTTGAAATCAAACTTACTCCTTCTAGACAGGAAGGGGCCCAGCATCAGGAGAACTGTGGTTTCTTTTGCAAGGAAAAAGGGAGATTCTGGCTGCTAATAGGTGACTGATGATGTGTGCCTTAGGGTAGATTCCTGATTAGTGTCAGAACCGCCCCTCAGACTTGAGCCTGCAGTCCAAGCGTGGCCTCCCCCGCCTCACTCCCCAGCCTCTCTCAGCTTCCCCGCCCTCCCTCACCCTGGAGGGTACAGAGGGAATTACTGGGGAGGCAGGATGAAGGTGGGAGCCCAGCAGGCTCACTCTTAAATTTGGGCATTATCCCTCTCTTACTGTTTTTAACCTCCCCAGCATCAGAGTGCAGAACTGTTAACTCCTGACCCACCTCAGCCCGGTGGTGAGCACAAAAAAATTAATGTGACTGTGCCTTACAGCTTCCTGGAGAGTTTTTTAATCTTCCATGTTTGAAATGAATGACTGGTTGTTAACGCTTGCTGCCTATTTCCTAGTTACTCACCCTCTATATCCTAGCAACAAAAGACCCTGAATAGTGCAGCATTCCAATAAGTGCCCTTTGATATTGCTTAACTTTGGGTGTATTATTCTTCACTATTAAATTTCAAAAAAAGTGTTAAAGATTATCTCAGGTTATTGAGGATGGTAGCAATCGCGAACAAGCCTTATTCATATAATTAATTTTCTTCCTATGTTCCCTCCAGTTGCTGAATGAAATTATCAGAGGAGAAAGATTAGATTTCCTTGGATAATTTTGTTTTGTCTTTCCAAGGTAAAATCTCTGGAAACTTGATGTAATTCAGTTTTTCTCATAATTTTGGTATCAAGTCTCTGGCCAAAAATCCAGTTTGGGAAATTCAGAAAGGAAGGGAGTGCTGAATTTATAGTTTAAAATATTAAAATGTGAGGTTACCTAAAATCTTATGTTTGAATACTTTCTTGTCACTTGCCACATCTTTTTACATACTGAGTTATGGTTCATATACTCTTCATATTCTAATTTTGCTTACCTGTCTGTAATATTTTCCCAGATTTGTATATTTTCTATGTATATTTTTTGGCCGCTTCATGTGGCTTGCAGGGTCTTAGTTCCCCAACAAGGGATTAAACTTGGGCCAACACAGTGAAAACACCAAGTCCTAACCACTGGACAACAGGGAATTCCCTTCTATCATTATTCTTATTGGCTGTATTTTTTACTGTGTTGATATACAGTAAAATTCAGTTGTTTTCTCATTGTTGTACATTTAGAGTGATAGTTTTTTGCTATTATGGTAACACTTCTGTGTTATATCTTTGTAATTTTGTTAGTTCTGAACATTTTAAATAGTAAATTTTGAAGTCTAACTTGAAAAAAACTTTTATGATCTTTTCAGAAGCAAGAGAAAGAGAGGAAGAAATGAATAGAGAGAAAGAATTAAGAAGGCAAAATGAAGATCTTGAACCGACATCTTCAGGCTCAAATGTGGCCAGAGCTTGCTCTAAATCATCTTCCAGGTGCTTGTCTTTACTGTCATTTTCTAGGTGTTAGGAACACAATTTAGGCAAAGTTCCTCATACTAGAAAGCTTGCATGATTTCTCCCATTTCAGGCAGTTGTAGATCTCTAGGACTACAACAAAGTCCTTTGTCACATTGTGAATCAGTCAAATTTTCCTAAAGTATTCCAGATGTAGCATTAAAATCTGTGCCTTTTGACTGCAGAGTATAACTGTGTAAACTTGGAAAGATATTGACAAGTTGGTTATTTTTTTCATGTTTATGTTGTCATTTACGTCTTTTGTCCCTTTCCCCAAATCCTGTATTCATGATAACTTTTATTGGTAGGATCCTTTATAACTGAGAAAGAATTTAAACAGTGGCACATTGTAAAGTTTATTGAGTGATAGGAGAAAGCAGCCATTAAAATTAAAATTACTTTAAAGTGAAATTTAATACTATATAACATAATCACTAAGAACTTCAAGCAGGATAAATAGGTATGCGGACTCCACATCTGGGTGGAATAATGCAAGAATTCTGTTGAGGTAAGTTTTGAATTGTCAGATTGGTCATATAAACTGTTGTTTGAAAATTTACTTTTTGGTTGCTCTGGGTTTTCGTTGCTGTGTGCTGGCTTTCTCGAGTTGCAGTGAGCAGGGGCTGCTCTCTGGCTGCGGTGAGCAGGGGCTGCTCTCTGGCTGCGGTGAGTAGGGGCTACTCTCAAGTTGCAGTGAGCAGGGGCTGCTCTCTGGCTGGGTGAGCGGGGGCTGCTCTCTGGCTGCAGTGTGTGGACTTCTCATTCCAGTGGCTTCCCTTGTTGCGGAGCACAGGCTGTAGGTGTGGGGGCTCAGTAGCTGTGGCCCACAGGCTTAGTTGCCCCGAAGCATGTGGGATCTCCCCGGACCAGGGATCAAATTTGTCCTCTGCGCTGGCGGGCAGATTCTTAACCACTGAACTCTCAGGGAAGCCCAGTGTCTCATGTTTCTCTTTATCCTGTACTTTTCTGCAGCTCTGTCTCTGTCCAGCACAATATCTTGCTTATGGCAGATGTTCCATATATTTCTTTAGTTCACTAAGGGGAGAAAAGAAAGGAAGATGCTGCTGTACTAGTTTGTCATGGCTTTCATCACAAACTAGCACAGATTGGATGGCTGAAACAGCAGAAATTTATTTTCCCACAGTTCCAGAGGCTAGAAGTCCAGGATCAACATGAAGGCGAGGTTCACTGGCCTCTCTTCTTGGCTTGTAGATGGCCATCTTCTCCCTATTTCTTCACGTTGTCTTCTGCCTAAGTTTTGTTCAAGTTTTCTCTTTTTATAAGGATACCAGTTATAATAGGGCCCATCCCTACAGACATCATTTAGCTTAATCACTTCTCTGAAGCTCTGTCTTTAAATACAGTCATACTCTGAGGTACTGCGAGTTAGGGCTTCAATATATGAATATTTTGAGGACACAATTCAGCCTGTAATAAAAGTTGTCTGTAGTACTGGAGCCAGAAAATGCCCCACAACCCAGCCAAAAGCTGAGCATATTCAGCCTGTGTTCCCAAGAGGAGCATCGGGGCACAGAGCTCAATGGAGAAAAACAGTGAGGCAGAGAGAGAGGGGTAGAGAGAGAGAGAATGAAAGCCAGTGAAAAACGCCTGTCAGCTCATAGGAAAACTGCCTAGAAATCTCTTTTACTGTACTTTCTGATTAGTGGGTAAGTTTGGTGAGACAACTGGGGACTTGGGGAACAAAACGATAAGGTAAATCTTTTTACAGCTGTAACCAAGGAGTCAGTACTGTGTTATATGGAAATCCTTGGTGACTCAGTGGTAAAAAAACTCTCATGCACTGCAGGAGACTAGGGTTTGGTCCCTGGGTCGGGAAGATCCCCTAGAGAAGGGAAATGGCAACACACCCCAGTATTATTGCCTGGGTAATCCCATGGACAGAGGAGCTTGGTGGGCTACAGTCCATGGGGTCACAAGAGTCAGATATGACTTAGTGAATAAACCACCGCTGCATAGCACGTGGGATCCTAGTTCCCTGACCATCAGTTTAACCTGTGCCCTTTCTGCAGTGGAAGCTTAGAGTCTTAACCGCCAGACTAGCAGGAAAGTCCCTTTTCAGTTGTTATTGATATCAAGCATCATTTAGCTGATGGAGCCACAGCAGGGAACACAACAGACTTTAAATTTATGCCTTCATGGAACTTATATAGTGAAGATACTTCATTAGATGGCAAAGACAGTTTGACTCCTGTAAAATTATTTGGTATATTAATTGTTAAAATTGCAATTCTCAATCTTCTGGGAAGGGGTAGTCAGCAGAGGGATGGTGGATGGTGGTTGCTACAGAATGTATAGAGATGTTTGATAAAGACTTTAATGAGAGTATATAATAGTCCCCTGTTGGATTTCCTGTGGCTCAGACTGTGAAGAATCTGACTGCAGTGCAGAAGACTCAGGATTCAGGGCTTCCTGAGAAATCAGTACTGTCTCCAGAGTATGTTCTTTTTTGCAGCAAAGGCGATGAGTTTCTGTTTCTGTATTTTCAGGGATACAAGTAACAGTGAAAGTGACGAGAGTTCTGACTCTTCTGATGATGAGTTAATTGGCCCCCCTTTCCCCCTTAAAATGGTGGAAGAACCAGTTAATCCTATGGAGGAAGGTGTTCTTGGTCCTTTACCTCCACCTCTTGCCGAAGATGTGGAAGAAGAAGATGATGATGATGGTGATTCAGAAGAGGAGGAAGTAAGTATTTCAGTGGTAATTTAAGAAATCGCTTATATGTGGAATCTTAAAAAGTGGTACAAGTGAACTTATTTGAAAAATAGAAATAGAGTCACAGATGTAGAAAACCAAGGGAGAAAGGTTGGGGGGATAAACTGGGAGATTGGGATTGACATGTGCAAACTACTATATATAAAGCTGATAACTGATAAGAACCTGCTATATAGCACAGGGAACTCTGCTTAGTACTCTGGAATGATTTATATACCCATCTTCCCGCATATCTCAGTCGGTAAAGAATCTTCCTGCAATGCAGGAGACCTGGGTTCGATTTCTGAGTTGGTAAGATTCTCTTGGAGACAGGAAAAAAATCTTCAATAGAAACCAAGTTTTCTAGCATGTTGGTTGTGGACTTCTAGCCTTCAGAACTGTGAAAAAATAACTTTCTGATCTTTAAGCCACCCAGTCTATGGTGCTCTGTTATGGTGGCCTCAGCTGACTGTTCCAGGTTTGTGTGGCTGAGAGTGGGCTGAGGAAGAGAGAACAGAGAAGTCAGAAGAGTGTTTTGAGGGGAAATGATGTTGCCATAGTGAGGACCTAATTGTGTGCAAGTACATGATATCCGGGCTTCCCTGGTGGCGCAGTTGGTAAAGAATTTGCCTGCCGTTTCAGGAGACGTAAGAGACACGGGTTCAACCCCTGGGTCAGGAAGATTCCCTGGAGTAGGCACTGGCAACCTACTCCAGTGTTCTTGCCTAGAAAATTCCAGAGCCTGGCAGGCTTCAGTCCACGGGGTCGCAAAGAGTTGGACATGATTGAGCATACATATACAGTTGATATTGTGGTGAAATTGTCATGTGATTTATGTGTAGCTGAGTTTTCTTACTAGAGGGAAATGGAAAGATGAGGCTAATGAGATCAGATCCAGAGAAGAAGTATAGCAGTTCCCCCTTATTCAGGGGGGATATGTTTCAAGACCCCAGTAGATGCCTGAAACTGTACATGGTACCAAACCTTATATATGCTGTGTTTTTCCTATACATGCATACCTGTGATAAAGTTTAATTTATAAATTAGGTACATTGAGAGACTAACAACAGTAACTTAGGACATTTATATCAATATATTGTAATAAAAGTTACTGGCATACTTTGGAGATAAATGCTGGTTAGGTTCCAGACCACCATAATGAAGCAAATGTTGCAATACAGCAGGTTGAAAGAACTTTTTGGTTTCCCAGTGCATATAAAAGTTATGTTTGCACTATAGTCTGTTAAGTGTGCAATGCAGCATTATATTTAAGACAAGGAACATATGTTAATTTAAAAATACATTATTGCTAAAAACCCTTAACTACTGTTTGAGTCTTCAGTGAATTGTAATCTCTTTACTGGTGGAGGGTTTAAAATATTGTGAAATTTACCAAAACATGACACAGAGACATGAATTGAGAAAAAATATTGGAAAAATTGTACCAACAGACTTGTTCCAAGCAAAGCTGACAAAATCTTCAATTTGTAAAAACTCAATAAAGGACATTAATACGAGGTATGCCTGTATGTGAATGTGGTCTCAAAATATGTTATTGTGCAGATACAATGTTTTTTCCATCTTAACTAAGCGTTTATCCTGCACTATGGCGATAACTTGCAATGTGAGGCGCGGCAGTAAAACTAGCATGAGTTTCTTTTGGTTTCTTCACAGTTTCACAGATAGATTGGTTCTTACTGTAGATCCTAGCAACCTCGACATACCGTTTTTTTTCTTTCCTTATCAAGTTAAGTACTTTTTAACTTTTCAGTTGTAGGAAGTGGGACCCCCCTAGAGCCTCAGGAGTGGGTTCTTGTCTAACACTCAGAAAAGAATTGTCTGAGGAAGACATGTGCTGACAAAGCAAGAGACTTTATTGGAAAGGGCGCCCAGGCGGAGAGCAGCAGGGTAAGGGAACCCAGAACTGCTCTGCCTGGTGTCTCCCAGTCTCGGGTTTTATGGTGATGGGATTAGTTTCCGGGTTGTCTTTGGCTAATCAGTCTGACTCCTTCCTGGTGGCATACTCATTGCTCAGCCAGGACAGATGCCAGCAAGAAGGATTCTGGGACATGGTCAGAAACATGGTGTCTCCCTTTGACCTTTCCCAAACTCTTCGGGTTGGTGGTGGCTTGCTTATTCCGTGTTCCTTACTAGGACCTCCTGTCATAAAATAACTCACACAGATGGTTACTGTGGTGCCTGGCCAGGGTGGGCAGTTTCAGTCAGTGTGCTGCTTCTAACAACACTCCCCTGAGAGACTTCATACTGAAGATACTTCTTGGGAACTGGGGCAGAGGTCTCGTTCTTCTGTAACTTCTTTCTGCTGTGCATGGGCGTAGTCCTGCCTAGCAGAGCAGAAATCTCTCTCTACTTGATCTAAGCTGAGGTATACATATCTGAAACCAGCTTCTACCCTCGTAGTAACATCAGTTTGGTTTGGAACTCTTGGAGTCTGCTGGAGATAAACTTTGTAAGGAGCTGGAGTATACAAGGGCCAAATAGGAGGCCTTTAATAAGATAGTGATCACTGGACCCAGAAATGGCAGGAGCCAGGAGGGAAAGAAGAACTCCATACACCTGTTGAACTCAAATCCCGGATCTTTGTTGCCTGTTCCAGGCAGCACTTTATAGCTTCTCTTTGGCATATGCAAATTGCCAGCATGCCTCTTGTACTTTGGGGACATTATTAAGTAAAATGAGAATTATTTGAACATAAACAGTGATATCTTTACAGAAGACTAAAGTGACTGATGGTGGCGTATGTCCTACAAAGGAATGGTGTACTTGCTGGGCAGGAAGGAACAGGATAACTTGAGATTCTGTCTTGTTGCTCAGGAAGCCATACAATTTAAAACTCACAAATTGTTTGTTTCTGGAACTTTCCATTTAATAGTATTTTCATACCAAGGGGAACTGAAATTGAGGAAAACAAAAACCAAGGATAAAAGGGAATGCCTGTACTTTCTGAAGGATGTGGAATTTGAACGAGCCTTGTAGATGGTAACGTTTTGATGGGTAAGGTGGGCGGAGCTCACCTCCAATCTAGGAAGAGTGAATGGTTGAAACAAGGGCACAGTGCATAAGATCAGATTCGGGAAGATGGGAAAGTCAATTTGTCTAGAATACAGCGTTAGTGAAGACAGAACCTTTGACTTGGAACTGATATGTGAGTAAACCCAAAGTGCAGCTAGGCAGAGAAGGGAAAACATGCTTGGGTCTGGATCTCAGAAGCCTATTTGAAAGCTTTAGCTTCTCATGGCTGTAACTGAAGTGTATCAGGAGACTGAATAACAGCTTTCTGTTTTTTTTTTTTTTTTTTTTAATAAGATTATGTATTGGTTCTTTTTGGTAGTAAAACTTTTTATGGTGTGCCTTTCCTCCTGTAAACGTAGTAAACAGAAAATGCTGATTGAATAACATGTGGGTCACAGCAAGGCTGCTGGTGATTTGTGCCAGTAACAGCTTCAGTTTTAGAGTATACATTGTCTGATAACGGTGGCTCAGATAGTAAAGCGTCTGCCTGCAATGTGGGAGACCCGGGCTTGATTCCTGGGTTGGGAAGATCCCCTGGAGAAGGAAATGGCAGTCCACTCCAGCACTCTTGCCTGGAAAATCCAATGGACGGAGGAGCCTGATAGGCTACAGTCCATGGCGTCGCAAAGAGTCGGACATGACTGAGCGACTTCACTTTCCCTCATAGCTAAGTCAGTAAAGAATCTGCCTGCAATGCAGGATACCCAGGTTCGATCCCTGGGTCATAAAAATCCTCTAGAGAACGAAATGGCAACCCATTGCAGTATTCTTGCCTGGAGAATTCCATGGACAGAGGAGCCTGGTAGGCTACAGTCCCACGGGGGTGCAAGTCAGACTTGACTTAGTGGCTAAACCACCACCAGTTGATAACGGTGTACTTGTTACCATTGTGAATGGATTAAGTCTGAAGCTTTAGATTGGAGATAAAATAAAAATGGGAGATTCCTTGTTTCCATTTCTCCTGTTTTTCTTTCCAATTTATATCACAACCAACATTTTAAAGACTAAGGCAGAGATGGTAGGTGAAGCAGTTAGCTTGGATATTTGGAAACATTGTGAATGTGGCTTTGCAATGGCCTTCCTAGGTTCAGGTAAATTATATTGGTCTTGAATGGAGGCCTTTGGTTTTCAGACTTAATGAGTGGCAGCCTCAGTCTCTTTTTTAAGTTCTGAGTGACAAAGTTTTATACTGTATTATATTTGATAAGTGGATTATTGGCAGCCTTCTAGATCAGGCAATAGTAGAATTAGGAGTCATAGGCAAAGGAAATCTACTGAAGACTGTCTCGACTATGAATGTTATTGTGGGATCTAGACAGACAAATTAGCATGATTCACTGTAGGTAGTTTACATAGCAGTTTTGGGCTGACGTTTTAATGTTGAGTTCAAATGTTCTGGCCTTTTAAAGAATTTTGTTTTTGTGGTTGCTTGGACTTAGAGTCTGGTAATTCTTTGCTTGTTGATTCAGAAACTGAATTTAGTTCCTTCAGGAAATCAATTTGAGGTAATACTAAACAAAATTATAGGAGAATGTTTTATACAGCAGAATGCTAGCTATATTTTTTACAATTTGAAATATATCAGAATTGTCCTGTCTGCTTACTGAGGCTGTTAACCATTCTGTAGGTGCCCCACTTGACTTCTCCTTTTTTTTAATCACCATCACCCTTTTGTATCTTTTGTTTTACCCTTTTGTCTCTCTACTTGCTCTTGGCTCTTAACTTGCAAACATGCAGTTTCCCCTCCAGCCTCTTTTCCAGTTTGCTCCTTTGCCTCCTTTACTGTGTCACTCCACATTTCTCCTTGTCTTTGTTCACAGTTTCTGCCCTTAGCGTTTCACAGAGATGACAAGATCTAAATATCCAAAGACCCTTTCTCAGGTCTCATTCTGTATCAACCTCTGCATTATTGGACAGTGTTGACTTCTTCCTTGAAACTCTTCCCTTGCTATTTCTGTTGGTTTGCTGCCTATCTCTGACTATTTTTTCAACAGATATTTGTTGGGCACACATTTATGAGTCACGTACTTTCTAGATGTTGGGGATACAGCAGAAAATAATGCAGACAAATCCCTGCTTTGATGGTGCTTACATTTCTGCTAGGGCCTCTTTTACTACTTAATATTTCCTTATGTTTCTCCAGTCATACGCATTCCCTGAGAGTATGTCCTTATCTCCCTTGACATTTCATATGCAGGCTGGGAGGAGTTTCTTCCATCTTCTTATACTCATGACTCCTATTCACTCAGAGCAACTGGAAGCGTTACTTCATTTCATTTGAACTTTGGATCCAGTTTTCTAATCACTCATGACACACGTCCATATTTAATCTCCGAGTATCCTAAATTCAACATCTAAGATTACACTCAGGCTTTTGTTTTCTCCCACTTAAAAGTTTTGCTGTAGTCACTTGTCTTTTGCCTCTGATTTTCAGTCCTTTCACTGCTGCAGGATTAAACTCCTTGTAATACAAGTCATATTGCAAGTAATAGTCCTCGTTCCCTAGATGAAGAAAAATAAACTACCACAGCAAGCAGGTGTGACTCCTGGGAATTCCTGAATGCAACTTGATTGTTTGTTGTTCAGAAACTTGCAAAGCAATGTGGCTTTTGAGAGAGATATTCTATTTATTAGGAAATAATCAGATTTACATACTTGAATAGCTAAATATTTCAGCAAGTGTTATTGAAATTAAGAATAAATATTTTTAATAATTCAGTGACTCTTATCTAAATGTAAGAATCGTATTTGGTACAATTAAAAAATGTATATTCATAGATTCTGTAATTCAGAGGTCAGGTCAGTAGGACTAGGGTGAACCAGCCCCAGCTCCTGCCATCTGTGTTATAACAAAAGTCTTCATAGTACCCCAATGTTCATCGCAGCACTGTTTACAATAGCTAGGACATGGAAGTAACCTAGATGTCCATCGGCAGATGAATGGATAAGAAAGCTGTGGTACATACACACAATGGAATATTACTCAGCAATTAAAAATAATGTATTTGAATCAGTTCTAGTGAGGTGGATGAAACTAGAGCCTATTATACAGTGTGAAGTAAGAGTGAAATAAGTCAAAGAAAAACACCNCTAGATGTCCATCGGCAGATGAATGGATAAGAAAGCTGTGGTACATACACACAATGGAATATTACTCAGCAATTAAAAATAATGTATTTGAATCAGTTCTAGTGAGGTGGATGAAACTAGAGCCTATTATACAGTGTGAAGTAAGAGTGAAATAAGTCAAAGAAAAACACCAATACAGTATATTAATGCGTATATATGGAATTTAGAAAGATGGTAATGATGACCCTACATGTGAGACAGCAAAAGAGACACAGATATAAAAACAGACTTTTGGACTCCGGAGGCGAGGGTGGGATAATTTGAGAGAATAGCATTGAAACATGTATATTACCATATGGGAAACAGATCACCAGTCCAGATTCAATGCATGAGACAGGGCGCTTGGGACGATCCTGATGGGAGGGATGGGAGGGATGTGGGAGGGGGATTCAGGATGGGGAATACATGTACACCCATGGCTGATTCATGTCAATGTATGGCAAAAACCACTATAATATTGTAAAGTGATTAGCTTCCAATTAAATAATTTACCAAAAAAAAAAAGTCTTTATAGGTTATTCTGATGTACCTCTTCCCAAACCATTTGTGACTTCTCACTTAAATAGTCACAGTTAGGGTCATAGGTTAACTAAATTAGGTTACCTTCATAGGTTATGATCAGTATCATGCCTCATGGATATTTATGGACATGGGTTATTGCTTATAAAATGATATTTTCTTAAAAGAAGGATATGGAATTGCTGCCCTGCTTCTCTGTGCTAATGAAGCCAGTTTGAAATTTCCATATAAAACTTACTTAAGAACATTCTTTCTCCCAAATAGCTTAGACGTAATATTTATTTTGATTTTTATTTTGTGAAAAATGTTTCTTTAATGACACATGAAGGTTGATGTCTCTAAGTGTTTGTGTTTAATTGCTTCCCAAGATGACTCGGGAGAAATGGTAAACTCCTGACCTTTTGAATCTTACTCATTTTTATATCCTTTTGTGCCTATCATGAATTAAACTTATTATAACTGTCACATTTTGTGAAGTGCTGTGACCAGGTAGATACTCTAGAAATTGAGGCAGTAGCTCTGATAGTTACTGAGACTATTACTAAATATTGGGAGGCTTAACGATGTTTATTTTTTTTAAACTTAGTACTATAACTGACTGACTGTGACTTCTGGGATTCTAGCCTCAGGAAATTTGGAAAAAGCTTTATGCACAAAGATGTTTATCAAAGCACTGCATATTGTAGTGGTTTTCAGAATATGTTCCGTGGAACACTACGGAAGGGTGGTTTTGGTGGGATTGGGCCCTTCGCTTATATTCAACAAGGCTAGCTCTTTTTTATGTTAGGCTTGCTCAGAGCTTTCTCTTGGCAGAAAGTTTCCATATCTAAAAAACCTGAAATTAACTGAAATATTGGAATAATTAAAAATAATGTAAATAAATATCTGATAATGGGGGAAGGACCAGTAAATTGTTATGTAGTCATATGAAAGTATTATGTAGTCATTAGGCATGCTGAGAGTTTTCAGTAGCACTAAGGAGAGAACATAAAACTATATGGACATTATGATTTTAAAATTTTAAATATTACATGTGTATGGTAAAAAGTCCTCCCATTGCTTCTTTCTATATTATAGGAGTGAGAATAATGTTTATTTCTGCCCTGTATTTTTCTGTTCTTTTCCAGTTTCCACATTGATCATAAACTGTGCCTGTCATTAGGAACAAATGATGGGATTACAAAAGCAGTCCTTTATTATAAAGCAGTTGTGACCTTAATTAAAAAAATTTAGGTCATGGACTTCCCTGATGGTCAAGTGGCCAAGACTCCAACCTCCCAAAGCAGGTGGCCCGGGTTTGATCCCTGGTATGGGAACTGGATCCCACGTGCCACAACTAAGAGTTCATATGTTGCAACTAAGACCTAGTGCAGCTCCCTCCCCAGCCCCGCCCCCGTCCCACCAGATGTGTATAAGAGACAGATCCTGCCCAGTTCACGTCACTTCCTGCAGTTTCCTAAACAGACNCCCGCCCCCGTCCCACCACCCCTGTAAGAAGAAAAATCTAGGACGGGTATAGAGCAAACCCAAAGAGAACAGTATTGGATATAAAGTGTCCTAAGTATTTGTGAATAAACTTGTCTTTGTATGTTTTACCTTGTTCCAAAAAAGATTTAGAGATGATATGCTATAAGAAAGCATTCATTAGGAAGAATGAATGATAAAAGGGAAACCAAAATACATAAATAAGATTAACATAAAAAACAGGAAACAAGGGTTTCTGTACTTGCTAAGGATAAGCCACAACCTAGTCACCATTGTTGATTCCTTTCTTTCCTTCTTACTCTACATCCAATCTCTTAATTCTTTAACTAGTCTTACTAGCTCTGTCTCCAAAGTATATAGCAGATCTCTCCATTTCTGCCTCTATTACTACCACTTTAGTCTAATCGTATATCACTTCAATGTGAGTAGCTATGTTAAGTCATCTCTCAATTTTCGCTGTTGACTGGACTTCTGTGATTGTAGTCCAGTCAATAAAATACACACAGGGAGGCAATACAAAGTAGTGATTAGAGAAATGGACTTTGAAGCCAGATGGAGCTGTTTCACTTTCAAGCTGTGTGACTTTGGGAATTACTTGGCTTCTCTAACCTCTCCGTGTCTTTCTTTCCTCCCTTGTAAAACAGGGCTAATAAAACACCTAACTTGGTGGTCTGGATGGTTGAATAAGTGAACAAATATATATATAAAACCCTTGGAATGGTGCCTGGTATTTATTATTACGATCCTCTCTTTTAATATATAACAAAAGTGGAATTTAAAATAGTTAACATGATTCCTAAGAAAATATTTAAAAATGAAACTAAAAGGAAACTTTAATATTGTGTTAAATGATTCATTCATGCTTCACACCACCAGTCAGTGTTATACATAATTAAGGAGCACTAGAGGTATTCCCTTTAAAATTAAGAATAAAAGGTGGTAACTGTCACATTATTATATTATTCCAGACATTTTTACTAAACAAACTGAAATAATCAAGACTATATATTAGAAAAAAGTGAGAATGTTACTGTATTTGATACGAAGCTACCTAAAAGAAAAGGGGACCAATCAAAGCTGAATTGATAGTGTCTAAGTTTAAAGGGTTAAAATGGAAAAACCTGTTTTGCAACAGGAATAGCAGCAACAAAATATAACAACATTCAGACGAGAGACTATAAATAACACTATAAAGTTTTTCAGTACAAAAAAGAATTGAATAAGAACCACTGAACAATGAGTAAATGCTAGGTTTTTTTCCCACAAAGGTTAAGTTGTCCCGTCCATTTGATTTTTGTGGTTTCCTGTGGCTGCGCTGGACCTCTGATGCTCTCAGGGCCTTCTCTAGTTGTGGCAAGTGCAGGCTGTTCTGTAGTTGCGGTGCTCGGGCTTGTTGTCGCAGGGCTTCTCTCATTGCGGGGCACAGGCTCAGGGCCTCAGAGCTCAGTAGTTGTGGTGCGTGGACCTAGTTGCTGTGGGATGTGGGATCTTCTTGGACCAGGGATCAAACTTGTGTCCCCTGCACCGACAGGCAGATTCTTAACCAGTAGACCACCGGGGACGCCCTAGATTTCTTTTTAACTTTACAAAAGAATTCCGAGTAAGAGATCTTAACAAAAAAAAGTATATTTTAAGTGCTTTTGTTACTGAATTCGCAGGCCTATGTGCCTGACACACAGTGAGGCCCATCAATACTAAACAATAGAGTTTGGAACAGAGAAAATTTTATTACAGATTTGTACAAGGAGATTGGTGGCTCATGCCCTAAGAACCCCAAAGTAACTGAAAGCTTCCAGCAAGTCCCTTTAAAAGCAGAAGGTGATGGGTGGGCTTGGTTTGCTGTTGCAGACTTCTCGATGTCAGCTCCTTTGTTCTTGAGGTCCACTCCTGGTCAGGTCACGATGTGCCTGTAAATCTCTATCAGGTGAATTTTATTCTCTGTCCTGACAAGACAAGGCAAAGGCCCAAGGCACATCTGGGTAAGAGGAGGCAGATCTAAGTTGGCAGCTCCTTCAGGGCCAGGTTCCTATAAGCTGCCCAAGCTGTCATCCCTGAGGGAGCTCGGCACCCAGCCCACCTGGCCCTCACTCTCCTCATGCCACCCAGATGGGGAGACCAGGCCTTACAGACTGTGACCAGGCAGATGGCCACTGCTGCTGGATTGCAGAGACAGGGAGAGGTTCACCTGCTGCCTCAAGGCCTGGGCCGTGGCTAGTGGAGCGCCTTAGTGAGGGCTCTGGAGTCCTCAGGTCGTCCCCTGGGCCATCCAGTCTGTCCCCTGGGCCATCCAGCTCATCTGCTGGCCCAAGGCGGGGTGAGCTGGAGGGCCTCCAGGAGGAGGCCTGAATCTGCCTCTTCCCTCACTCTCCACCTGATGACCACCACACTACTAACCCTTGACTGCTTCTCTTCCCCAGTGATCACTCATTGACAGTTACTGGTGGGCAGGGCCCACAGTGGTGCTGCCTAATAACTGAGCAGGACAACGAACGGTCGCTCATTGACCGCTGGTTGTTTATAGGCGGGGTCTACTGAGACACCGACCAATGGCTGAGCAAGACCTGTTGCCTCGAAGAAGGATGCAGAATACTGAGGCCCAGCAGTGGCTGCCTGCCAAGGGCTTTGCTCATCCTGCTCTGCTACACTTTGACTCTAGAAGAATGTGCCTTTAAAAAAGAAAAAAGATTTTTTAATATATTATTTATGGCTGCATTGGGTCTTGGTTGCTGTACACCGGCCTTCTCCAGTTGCAGTGAGCAGGGGCTGTTCTCTAGTTGGAGTACACAGGCTTGCAGTGGTTTTCTCTTATTGCTGAATACGAGGTCTAGGCACCGGGGCTCAGCAGTTGCGGCTCACGGGCTCTAGAGCACAGGCTCAGTAGTTGTGGCACGCTGGCCTAGTTGCACTACGGTCTGTGAGATTTCCCCGGCCCAGGAATCGAACCTTTGTCTCCTGCATTGGCAGGCAGATTCTTTACCACTGAGCCACCAGTGAAGGCCAGAATGCTCTTTTTTAGTGAAACAAGTTATAACTGTAAGCAAAGTAAGCAATTTTCCCTTAATTGAATTGATGATTATCATTTTTTTAAAAAGGAGTTTTACCTCCTCTCTGATCTCTTTTATTTTCACAAGTGACATATATTTCATTACTCATTTAGCACTGGCTCTATCAGTAATTCAGTAATTCAAGGTGTTTTTTTTTTTTAAGGAAGGACTTGTCTAATGTCTCATTAGAACAGGCTGATGTAGAGAAGGCCTGATTTGTAAATGTATTAGACTTCACCAATTCTTATTTGCCCATTAATTATCTCTTACAAAGGAGTCAGCTAGTTTTGAGAGGACACTGATCAAAACTTTAATGCTTCCTTCCCATTCCTCCCATTTCTGCTTGTTAAAATTCTCTCTAGCCTTTGGAGACCATTTCAAACGTGATTTCCTTCAAGCAGCCTCTCTAGACGCCAGCTCATGTGCTTCTATTTCCCAGTCCTGTTTTCAGCCTTCTGTAGCAAACTAGTTTTCTTGTGAAATCAGTACTTTATTCCTATGTTAACTACTGTGCCTCGCCTTTGCAATCCTACGTGATGACCTCAGGTGCAGGGATTTGTATATAAATAGTAGTTTTTAAAAACCTTTGAAACCTCTAGTATAATGCCTTTAATATAGTACAGAGAGTAAATGTTTGTCAGTTGGAATTGAATGAATTTGGTTTTTTATATGACATTTGAGAGTATTTTCTATTTTTGACATATCTTTAGTTTTTACGTGGAAAATGGAAGTAGGGATAGAGGACTGAACAGAAGAATTGTGAGTACGAAAATGCAAGTAGACACCTGTTCTTGTAAGAGCCATTATGTATGCCTTGCCTAAGCTTAAACTTTAGTTACATAATAGTCTATTAATTGTAAGAACTGCCCCACAGTTGAATGAGATTAGTTAATTTAATTATATAGACTAATAGTCTATACAATTATGAACCTACGTTTTAAATGAGGCAAAAAAAAAGTTATAATTTTCTCTTTTTAAAGCAGTCCCACAAAACTTAAAATGTGATTGTTTTGATTGAGGTGTAATTATATATAGTAATTTTCACAGATCTTAAGGTTTCAGTTTGAACATTTTTGAGGATTCTATATATATCAGTTGCAGTTGCTATCCTAAACAAGTTTATAGGACATTCCTGTCACCCTAATAGTTCTTTGTGCTCTTTTCTAGGCATAGACTTTTAAAAATTGAGTTATTGATAGCACTAGAATTGAAAGGAAAATTACCAGAGAACATGTTGATGGTTTTACATTAAGCATACTGATGGTGATTAATTTTTTTAATATGCATCTTACTTCAGTTGCTGGTTAGTAAGTACTTTAGTGTTACTGTTGAAATCACTGGATTGGAAGTGTTAATGTTGTACATCACAGTTTCTTCTGATGACAAGCTTGCTTTTCACTTATTTTTCCTTTGATCCATTTTACTTATCTACAGTGGTAATAAAATTGTCCTTTCAAATAGAATGCAAGAGAAAATGGTATTACACCGTTATAGAACTTTGTCAAACTACACCAACTTTTAAATAATTAGAAGTACATAGTGAGTATTTGAAGGCATGATATCCTGCTTTGAACTGAATAGTGAATAAAAATTCAAGGGAGTCAGGAAAGAGGTGAAAAATGATTTTTAAGCCATATCTATTACATCTGCACAGTTCTGATTTTTATTTTAAAGGTAAAGAAGATTGTAACAATCAAATGGAAACTTTGGGATTATTGAGGATTTTCATTATCCCTGCTATCCTGTTTCCCACTACTACAGAAAATTGAAAGTTACATTTTTATGACTGTAACTAAAGGCTAGATGTAACAGTGACTTTTTAGTTGTGAGCACCTGTTTTCCATGAACTTTCTCTGACTCCCTGGTTGGCACGTTCTGTGGTGAAGAGTCCAAGTTGGGGCCACCACTATGCTTCCCTGACTTCTGGTCTGAGGCTTCTCATCCTTTGGCCTTAGTCATTGCCAACCACCTGTATCAGTCAGTCTCTTCCTCTCATGCATAAGGAGAGGTTGAAGAATTGAAAGTGGAAAAAAAAACCTGTCTTTTAGTTCTCAGGAATTGATTACTATGAGAAATGAGGTGATTGATGTAAACATTTGACGTACAGATTGACACATACTAAGTAGTCAAAATTGCTGGATTTTATCATTATTTTCATCATTATAACCAGTGTTTGATTAATGACCAGTTTTAATGTGATTGCAGCTGACTGGAAAGAAAGTTTTTAAAAAACAATATGAGAAAACTTAATAATTTTAACATCAGAGGAAAATTAGTGTTCTTTAAAACAGAAAGCAGTTTAATGCCACCTGCAAGATTCTGTCAGCAGAGGATGCTAGAAGCTCTATTCCAAAACTTGAATGTGTTCATTACTATTTCCAGACTAATGTGGGAAGGTCTTTATTCTTTAAGATGGGCGCTAGAGGGCAATCAAAGTGTTTTGGCTTTTGGCGTGAGTCCCCTTTTTTACAACTCTCCTGTCGAGAGTGGCAGGAAAAAAAAGAATCTTAGGAACAGTGCCTTCTAAAACTTGGAACAGGTGAGGTTTAGATTGAGATCAGTTACTTTTTTTTGAAGAATAATGCAGAAGAATTCTTTATTCTTTTGTGTTTTGTGGCAGTAATATATTTAAAGCTTGTTTGTTTTTTATCTTTAAGCCTTTAAAATCAGCAACAGATTCCTATAAGGCTTAATGGCAGGGATTTTAAGGTTAGCTGGTTTATAACTTAAGCCTGTAAGGTCAAATAAGAAGGATTATTTCTTTGTTCACCAGAGTAATCCAGACTTTAAAAAGCACATTTCAGATCTTGTCACTTTTCCTGCTTTCTTAGTTACTTTCCTGTCAGTAAGCGCTGCAGTTTCTTCCTATCACATGGCTAGGAAATCCTAGTTCTTGCCTTGCCTTCTAAGGCCCTGCATGACTTGGCCTCTGCAAGTCCCTCTGGCTTGATCTCCTTCCACTTCTGTCTTACTCACTTTTCTCTACACACAGTGACTTTTCTGCTTTTCCTTGAATAGCTATGCTTATCCATAACCTCATGTTGTTTAGTCACTAAATTGTGTCTAGCTCTTCTGCAACTCCATGCACTGTAGCCTGCCAAGCTCCCCTGTTCATGGGATTTCCCAGTCAAGAATACTGGAGTGGGTTGCCATTTCCTTCTCCAGGGAATCTTCCCGACCCAGGTATAGAACCAGAGTTTCCTGCTTGGTAGGCAGATTCTTTACCACTGAGCCACCAGGGAAGCCATATTCCCTCATAGATATTTTCTATTTTGTCTTTCCTTGAAATAACATTCACA
Source organism: Oreotragus oreotragus (assembly GCA_006410675.1). Taxonomy (NCBI): domain Eukaryota; kingdom Metazoa; phylum Chordata; class Mammalia; order Artiodactyla; family Bovidae; genus Oreotragus; species Oreotragus oreotragus. The sequence continues at coordinate 101,568 of SJYX01013762.1, read as the reverse complement.
ACTTCATGTGACTCCCTCATTTCATTTGGACTTTTTTGTTCAAATGTTACCTCTCTGACTACCTTATATAAGTTTTCTACCTCCATTCCACTACTTTATGGTGCTCCGTTATCTGACATTTTTGTTCATTGGTTCATTGTCTTTCTCCTCCCAATAATTTAAGTTCCCTGAGGGCAGTAACACTGTCTCTTTTACTGTCGTATCTGCAGGGGTTTGAGCTGTATGTGGCACCTCGTAGATACTCATGGAGTATTTGTTGAGTGAATGGCCATCTTTGACTCTGGTTATGGGCCCTCTCTTACTCCCAGACGTTTCATGGAGTCAAAGCCAACTTATGATCTAATCACAGTTAACCTTTAGGAAGTCAGGAGCAATGTTCTACTCACACATTTCCAGGCTAGTGCTAGCACAGTTCCCTTGTCAAAGCTCTGCAGCCCTTTTTCAGCTCCCCTTTCTAGGCTGGCTTTTGCGTCCTCTCAGGTGGCTGCCAGGAATGGTCCCTGGTATGGGCCCTTTCTGCCTCTAATCAGGGGTTTTTGTTTTGTGCACCTGCACAATGTGAATGACTCTGCTAGTATGGACTGTTTATTTTCAGTGATTAGTGTGTGATGGGGAAGATGCAGACAATACAAAGCATAATTAAGAGCGCTGAGGAAGGCAGAGTACTTTTCAACTGACTGTAGGCTCCTCAATTACAGGTTGTTTTAACATATAAGTATTCAGCATTAAATTCTGGCAAACTTCGATCAGTATAATGAGTATATAGTGAATTACAAATATTGCAGATGTAAAATTTCTTTTAAGTCCATGGAAGCGGTGTTAAGGATGTCCCTCACTGAAACCCTTTGTCAAATGAAGATCTAGTTAAGTTAGACCAGGTCTTAATTGAAAAAGAGAAACATGACAAGGATAATAAATTATTTGAATATCATGGGATTAGGAGCCTTGGAGAAAATTCACAAAGGTTTTGAATTTTTCTTTTCCAGTGGATCCCTTTTAATAATATTGCCAAAGTTGATCCTATATAGTCTAATGTGCCACTTTGTGCTAACTAAATTTTAGTTGGAAAAATTACTCCCTACTTCTCATAAAATAATGCCTGATTCATTTTTGTTTTTTGTAAGCTTCAGTGTATTCTAAGATTTGATGAAGTTATGACAACTTTTGTTAAAGATTAAACTGTCTAAAAATTTAAATTTCATTTTAAGATATTTTAATCAAACCTTTAATGCACTTTTATGAACATTTAGCTATCCCTTTCAATTGACTACTTCTCTTGTAATCATGAAAAAAAGTTATGTTCTTTCTTGTATCCTTTGTTATTTATTATAGCTATGTACTTATCTTCTGAATTCACAGAACCCCTGTTCATTTCTCCAAATACTCTGTTGGACATCTCCTCCTTCCTCAAAATGATTTTTTCCCCTCTACCCAAGGATTTTTTCTATTATCAGTACTTTATGTGAAATAATGAAATCTTTTTTTATTCCTTCCCTGTCTCTTATAATGCTGTGACTTTTTCACACTTTATATTTTTGATTAATATAAAATATAGGTTCAGTGGGTGCATGTTTATACTTTATAGTTCTATTAATACTACTGTAATTGATCCTTCCAAAGTCCTTCACTTGTTATTTATCTATGTGTAATCTTCCTCTTTTTTATCTTTCACCTTCATTTTTCTCTTTTCCAATTCCTCATGTGTTCCTGCATATGACTTACCTTTTGGCTTTGTTTCACATATGTTTCGTTTTACCTTAAAATTAAGAAAAAAATTGTTTTCAATGTAAAAATAATTGTTTTCAATTAAAAAAATTTTTTTTCAATGTAATTCCCCCCTCCCCATTTTAAATTCTCAGTGTGTTATTTTAAAATATTTGAGTTATAGTCCTTTTTTTTTTAATCGATCTCACTTTGTTTTCTTTCTTTCCTACTAGTAAGTATTCTTAAGAACAAGGGTTATGTAATTATGTTTTGCACTTTTATGGATGTTAAAGAAGCTGTAAAAACAGACATCAGTTTTTCAGATTAGTAGGTATAAACACAGTATTTGAAAATAAAATACCTCTGTTGATCTTTCACTCCTTTTTACATGGGTAAAAGTGGAAGATTTACACGTGTCAATTTTGAAGACGATTTCTTACTACTTTTAAAGAATTTTTACAAAGTCATTAATATTTACTGAAATTGATTTTTCTTTTAGTAGAATCAGGTACTTGTGTGTTACCAAGATTATAACATTTGCACTTGAATACGTTTTATATTTTTAAGTGCCAGATTGATAGAATAGCATAAAGGTACACAAGAAAAAAGCACCAGCAGAACTTCCTTAAAAGAAGTTCTCCTATAGATTTTGATCCTTACTTGTAGGGATGTTTTGTTCATACTCTTGGTGCTGAGTGCTGGAAGTGCAGCTAATTGTGAATTTGAAATAAGACCAAGGCCACCAAGTTGATTTACTTAGTCCAACCAGGCAGCTGTTGGATGGTAACTTTGCCCTTTTGCCACTGTTCTCAGTTGGAATCAGGGAGTCTTTATCCGCAAAGTTTTGAAGACTACAGATGGGTTAAATTTTTTTTTTTAATTAAATGAAGGGAGTTAATGGCATAGTCTTAATACTTTTTACTGTCATAAAATGTGTTGCTCAGAACTTCCCCGGTAGCCTGGTTGTTAAGACTCTGCACTTCCACTGCGGGAAGCATGAGTTCAGTCCCCGGTCAGAGACATTCTACATGCCAAGCAGTGCAGCCCAAAAAGTGATGCCCCAACAACGGGAATCCACCATTAGGCCACACTTCATTGCCTCTTCATTGCCTGCAGTTCCTTTTGTTTGGTTGATGATAACAAGATAAACATATGCTTAAATCTAGAACCCAAAACACAAGTGCAGTAAGTGGTGGCACTGCCTTTGTGCTGCAAAGTTCTAAGTATTAAAGGTTGTTTAATCCTCCTACTTCTATTTTATCCTCTTTTGACAGATGAGGAAGCTGAAACTCAGAGGCACTAACTTATCCAAAGTCATAATAAGCGGTGGAGCCAGTTTTCATATCTAGGGGAATCTACCCCTAAATACCTGTTGCTGCTGCTGCTGCTAGGTCGCTTCAGTCGTGTCCGACTCTGTGCGACCCCATAAATCGATCTCACTTTGTTTTCTTTCTTTCCTACTAGTAAGTATTCTTAAGAACAAGGGTTATGTAATTATGTTTTGCACTTTTATGGATGTTAAAGAAGCTGTAAAAACAGACATCAGTTTTTCAGATTAGTAGGTATAAACACAGTATTTGAAAATAAAATACCTCTGTTGATCTTTCACTCCTTTTTACATGGGTAAAAGTGGAAGATTTACACGTGTCAATTTTGAAGACGATTTCTTACTACTTTTAAAGAATTTTTACAAAGTCATTAATATTTACTGAAATTGATTTTTCTTTTAGTAGAATCAGGTACTTGTGTGTTACCAAGATTATAACATTTGCACTTGAATACGTTTTATATTTTTAAGTGCCAGATTGATAGAATAGCATAAAGGTACACAAGAAAAAAGCACCAGCAGAACTTCCTTAAAAGAAGTTCTCCTATAGATTTTGATCCTTACTTGTAGGGATGTTTTGTTCATACTCTTGGTGCTGAGTGCTGGAAGTGCAGCTAATTGTGAATTTGAAATAAGACCAAGGCCACCAAGTTGATTTACTTAGTCCAACCAGGCAGCTGTTGGATGGTAACTTTGCCCTTTTGCCACTGTTCTCAGTTGGAATCAGGGAGTCTTTATCCGCAAAGTTTTGAAGACTACAGATGGGTTAAATTTTTTTTTTTAATTAAATGAAGGGAGTTAATGGCATAGTCTTAATACTTTTTACTGTCATAAAATGTGTTGCTCAGAACTTCCCCGGTAGCCTGGTTGTTAAGACTCTGCACTTCCACTGCGGGAAGCATGAGTTCAGTCCCCGGTCAGAGACATTCTACATGCCAAGCAGTGCAGCCCAAAAAGTGATGCCCCAACAACGGGAATCCACCATTAGGCCACACTTCATTGCCTCTTCATTGCCTGCAGTTCCTTTTGTTTGGTTGATGATAACAAGATAAACATATGCTTAAATCTAGAACCCAAAACACAAGTGCAGTAAGTGGTGGCACTGCCTTTGTGCTGCAAAGTTCTAAGTATTAAAGGTTGTTTAATCCTCCTACTTCTATTTTATCCTCTTTTGACAGATGAGGAAGCTGAAACTCAGAGGCACTAACTTATCCAAAGTCATAATAAGCGGTGGAGCCAGTTTTCATATCTAGGGGAATCTACCCCTAAATACCTGTTGCTGCTGCTGCTGCTAGGTCGCTTCAGTCGTGTCCGACTCTGTGCGACCCCATAAACGGCAGCCCACCAGGCTCTGCCATCCCTGGGATTCTCCAGGCAAGAATACTGGAGTGGGTTGCCATTTCCTTCTCCAGTGTGTGAAAGTGAAAATCGAAAGTGAAGTCACTCAGTCTGTCCGACTCTTAGCGACCCCATGGACTGCAGCCTACCAGGCTCCTCCATCCATGGGATTTTCCAGGCAAGAGTACTGGAGTGGGGTGCCATTGCCTTCTTCGAAATACCTGTACTTAACCGTTATGCCTTCCTTTACCACTAGTCATGACCTATTCTGCTTCTCAAGGTCATCCCTTATCTCTCCTACACTTGTCTCATGCCCCCTTCGTACCAACTAGGAACTGTCTTTAAAAATGACTACTCTTTCGTGCATTCCCACATGCTTTTTCTTCTGTGTGGACCCTGGTCAGGACTTTGCAGCTCCATTCTGTTGGTAGTCTGTGTAAGTAGTGACCCTGTGGGTGACATTGTGACAGACCTGTCTCTGTCAGTGAAGAACCATTTCATTTTTCAGGATCCAACTTTTCTCCTTGTGAAAGGAGAGTGTTTTGTCCTTTTAAAAACACTGACGTTTGAATACCTCCTCTTTTGTGCTACTTGTGTGGTACCAGTATATTCTTTTGTTATTTAAAAATTTTTGTAATAGCTTTATTGAGATGTAATTGATACCCTAAAATTCATAATTTTCAGATACACAATTTAGTGATTTTTAGTATAACCATAGAGTTGTGCAACTATCACCACTATCCAATTTTAAAACATTTTTATCCTTCTAAAAAGTCACCCTGTAGCCCTTTACTTTCACTCCTATTCTCCCTCCACTAGTCTGCTTCCAGCTCTTGGCAACCACTAATCTGCTTTCTGTCTCAATGGACCTGCCTATTCTGGGCATTTCATATCAATGGAATAATACAATAAGCGGTCTTTTGGAACTGATTTCTTTCACTTAACATAAGTTTTCAAGGTTCATCCATGTTGCTTCATTCCTTTTTATTGCCAGATACTGAACTGAATACTCTTTTATATGGACTTATCACATTAAAAAAAATGCATTCATTAGTTGATGGACATCAGATGTTTATACTTTTTGGCTATTATGAATAATATTACTATGAATATTTGTCTAAAAGTATTTATATGGATGTATGTTTTGGGGTTTTTGAGGATGTGTATCTAGGAGTGGAATTGCTAGGTCATATGATAATTCTGTGTTTAACAGGAATTGCCAAACTGTTTTCCAAAGTAGTTATGCCATTTTACAATCCCATCAGTAGTCTATGAGGGTTCAGTTTCTCCATATCCTTACCAACATGTAACTGTCTTTTTGGTTATAACCATCCTAGTGGATGTGATGTGGTATCTCATTGTGGTTTTGATTTATATTTCCCTATAGAGTAGTGATGTTGAACACTGTTTCATGTGCTTATCAGCCATTGGTATGTCCTGTTTGGAAAAAAGATCTCTTCAGATCTTCTGCCTGTTTTATTTGGGTTATTTGTCTATTTTTTAAGTTATAGGGTTCTTTATGTATTCTGGACACAAATTCCTTCTCAGATATATGTTTTGCAAATATTTTCTTTTGTTCTGTGGATTGTTGTTTCCTTCTTTGATGGGATACTTTCAAGTATAATAATTTAAAATTTTGGTGAAATCTGAGTTTATCTGTTTTTTTCTGTTGTTGCCTGTGCTTTTGGTGTCATATCTAAGGGGCCTAACCCAAGGTTGTGAAGATTTACTCCTGTGCTTGTGTGTTTGTTTTTTTCTGTGAGTTTTATAGTTTTAGTTCTTACATTTAGCTCTTTGGTACATACTGAGTTAATTTTTGTATATGATTTCACATAGGACACTCTTCAATTATTGTACTTGTCATTACTGTGATAAAATGATCATTGTTGTGATAGTTATTTTTTTTTACAAGTGTGCACCTTCTTTAGTTTCTGAGCTCTGAAGACAGTGCCTATGTCTTCCTTACTAGGGGATTCCTGGTGTTTCGCAGAGTACCTGGCACTTGGGCTTTATTAGGTATTCCTTATAGTAATTCTTTCTGTGGCTTTGAATGTTTTATCTTGAAGGTACAGAGAAAAAATTTTAAGAGAAGATACAGAATATAGATAATTAATACATATGCCCTCATATTTTAGAAAGGATGGATAAGCATACTATAATAAATACAAACCCTGATTGTCTATTTTTTCTCATGATTTCATGTTTATTTTCTCTTAAGTAGACTGTCATTGCTAGGTAATTTATATCTTTAGTTGGAAGGAATATATTTGAGCAGGTACTATATGTCAGACACTGTGCTAAGTACTGAAGATGCAAATAAAATAAGGCTTAGCACATGTCATCAGAGATTTTACATACTAGAAAAGAGATGGGAAGTAAACAGTCTGCTTCTCTTCTTTAACTGGAAATGCCCAAGAGCAGTTTAAAATATTTTGTTGTAGCAGTGCTATGGAGAAGGCAATGGCACCCACTCCAGTACTCTTGCCTGGAAAATCACATGGACGGAGGAGCCTGGTGGGCTGCAGTCCATGGGGTCACGAAGAGTTGGACACGACTGAGCGACTTCACTTTCACTTTTCACTTTCATGCATTGGAGAAGGAAATGGCAACCCACTCCAGTGTTCTTGCCTGGAGAATCTGAGGGACGGGGGATCCTGGTGGGCTGCCGTCTATGGGGTCGCACAGAGTCGGACACGACTGAAGCGACTTAGCAGCAGCAGCAGCAGTGCTATGGAAAGTAGGATGAAGTATTAATAATGCGTCTGTTCCATATTTGATGCGGGGAAGGCAATGGCACCCCACCCCAGTACTCTTGCCTGGAAAATCCAATGGACGGAGTAGCCTGGTGGGCTGCAGTCCATGGGGTCGCTAACAGTCGGACAGACTGAGCAACTTCACTTTCACTTTTCTCTTTCATGCATTGGAGAAGGAAATGGCAACCCATTCCAGTATTCTTGCCTGGAGAATCCCAGGGATGGGGGAGCCTGGTGAGCTGCCGTCTATGGGGTCACACAGAGTCGGACACGACTGAAGTGACTTAGCAGCAGCAGTAGCAGCCATATTTGATGGGATGAATAGGGTGTATAATTGCTAGTGCACAAATTATAGAATATAGATTGGCTTTTGGGATGTCTTTAATTTTCACTACCTTTTACAGTTGTATGCAGAGTTACATTAAATCAGATGTCGTATCTGTTCTGTAGTGCTGGGTTTTCAAGAGAGCTATGTAGAGAAGGATTAAGATATATTTTTTTCTCACTACCAGGTAAATTTGATGAAAATTTATTATGTCTCAAGTTTCTTTTATTTTCCGAAGTAAATTAATTCTCACTAATTTGACTGATACCTTGATAATTTTTATAGTTAAAATTAGTACCATCAGCATATCTTTAAATATTAAAATATTGCCCAAGTAATAACTCAATTTTTATAAAAGACAGTTATGAAATATTAAATGTAACTCACAATATACAGTTGAACTAATTTTGCACTACATATCTAAGATTCTGAAATGTGTTTAAACTTTTCTATCTCATGGCATTTTATACCTGGTCTCAAATGATTTCTCAAATATGTATTTTTAGAATAGAACCTTTATGGCCCCAGGCTTGTACTAATGTCTTTCTTATAATGGGCTTGCAGTTGTAAAGTATTTTGGCATATTAACTCTTTTCGTCATTGTACTCTGTGACGCTCACAGGGCGAGTATTACTACAGAGGAGGCAGTATGTCATAATGATTATATGCACAGACTTTGGGACCAGACTTCTAAGTTCAAATTTCCACTTAGTCACTTACCACTTATGTGACCTTGGACAAATTACTTAACCTCTCTTTGCCTCAGTTTCCTCATCTTTCAAATGAGGTGAAAATAGGACCAAAGTTGTTGCTAAGATTAAATGACTTTGTATATATGTGGTGCCTTGAGCAGTGCTTGGTCATAGTATGCATGTATATGCTCACTGTTACTATTATTATTTATATCCAGTAGATGGTTAAGGAAATCGAGGCTCTATGAAAAGAGGGACTTTTTCATTCTTACCACTAGTAAATAATAGAAACCAGATTCTTAAACTGTTTTTGCTTTGACTCTTTAAAGCAATAGGATTTTTATTATTAAGTAACTGTTGAATGAATGTTTGTATGAATTGGGGAAAGAAATCCTATGTTACTTGCAGTTTGGAAGACTGAATTATAGAGTAGGGATTTTGCTAAATTGAAAGTTAAATTTTACTTCCAAGATTTTCCAATCAAAGAGAAAGATAAATGCTATGTGATATCACTACTGTGTGGAACCTAAAAAATAAAACAAATGAATGGATATGCAAAAGAGAAACAGACTCAGAGATATAGAAAATAAACTTGTGGTACCGAAGGACAGAGAGAAAAGGGGCGGGGCAAACGAGAGATTAGATTAACATACAAACTGCTATATATAAAATAAACTAGATTATACTGTATAGCACAGAGAATTATACCTATTATCCTGTAGTGACCTATAATGAAGCACAGTCTATAGAAACATTAAATCGCTATGTGTGTTCTCAGTTGCACAGTCATGTCCTATTTTTTGTGATCCCATGGACGGTGGCCATCCAGGCTTCTCTGTCCATGGAATTCTTCAGGCAAGAATCCCGGAGTGGGTAGCCATTCCCTTCTCCAGGGCACCTTCCCGACTCAGGGATCAATTTGGGTCTCCTGCTTTGCAGGTGGATTCTTTACCATCTGAGTTACCAGGGAGGCCCCAGATTTTGGCATTATTGAGCCACAAATCATGGAATGCCTGGGAAATCCTATGAACAGAGGAGCCTGGGGGGCTACAGTCTATGGGGTTACAAAGGGTTTGTACGACTTTGCAACTGAGCGCATACACATGGTGAGAACATTAAAACTCTCCTTTTTTAGTAAGTTTCAAGTATACAACACAGTGTCATTAACTGCAGTTACCATGCTGAAACTTTGATTCTCAGAAGTCATTTATCTTAGAACTAAAAAGTTTATACCCTTTGACCAGAAACTTCTTTAAAAACATTAGTTTTTCTAAATTTAACCTGCAGTAACATTCTACTAATAAAGAAAAATTTTAAAACAAATTATGTGATGTTCTGAGAAGTTACAGTTGTGACTAAAGGTATTAGAGAGACATTAAAGGTTCTCTTCTTACCCTCAATCTTTCCCAGCATCAGGGTCCTTTCCAGTGAGTCGGCTCTTTGCATCAAGTGGCCAGATTTCTGGAGCTTCAGCTTCATCATTAGTCCTTCCAATGAATATTCAGGACTAATTTCATTTAGGATTGACTGGTTTGATCTCCTTGCAGTCCAAGAGACTCTCAAGAGTCTTCTCTAGCACCACATTTCAAAAGCATCAATTCTTTGGCACTCAGCCTTCTTTATGGTCCAACTCACATCCACACATGACTACTGGAAAAACCATAGCTTTGACTATACAGACCTTTGTTGGCAGACTGATGTGTCTGCTTTTTAATATACTGTCTAGGTTTGTCATAACTTTTCTTCCAAGGAACAAGCGTCTTTTAATTTCATGGCTGCAATCACCATCCACATAAGAGCTGAAATATTCATAAAATTTTACAGTGTTAGGAAATGATAGAGTGTATGTTCATGGTAGCTTTGAAAATAAATGTCATTTGATATAAATTCTGTTGGCTAATTACCTGCCATTTTTGTATGATAAATAAACATAGAGTATTTGTCATCTTTGTGTTTATTGCTAATGTCATATTTTTTTAATGTGACTTCTGATAAAATATAAGAAGGAACTATCCTTTTTAAGTTTCTCAGGCCTACAAGTACAAAAAGTTATTTAACAATGTACTTTAAGTCATGTTACTAAGAAATGTTCTCTAAGACTGCAGCTTGCAATAGGGCATAGATGGTTTGAAGGTAATTTAGAAGTGGTCTGGGAATACTGCTAATTGAAGGATTGGAACCAGCTGTGAGATTTCGATAGGAAATTGTCTTTCCTTCCTGCAGTATTTTAAACATGTAACTTTACATTTTTGAAGGAAGATTTATTTTGAAGCTTACCTAGTATTTGTTAGCATATTGAGAAGTATTCCGGCTTAGTAGTATGCATCATTTAATCTTTTTTGATTTGCTTATGTGTGTTGTGTCTAGTATAAGGTTTTTTTTTAGTTTTGGTAAATTACACATAATATAAAATTTGCAGTCTTAATCATTTTTAGATGTACAGCTCAGTAGTGTTACATTGTTGTGCAGCCAATCTGCAGAACTTTTTCATTTTTTTCAAAACAATCTCTAAGCCCATTAAATGACAGCTGTCTATTTCTATCTCTCCCTCAACCCTGGCAACCACTGTTCTTTCTGTCTCTATTAACTTGACTACTCTAGATACCTCAGATAAGTGCAGTTATATTAATTTGACTACTCTTGATACCTCAGATAAGTGAAGTTATATTAATTTGACTATTCTGGATACCTCAGATAAGTGCAGTTATACAGTATTTCTCTTTTCCTGAGTTGCTTATTTCACTTAGCATAGTGTCCTTCAGGTTCATCCATGTTGTACCGTGTATCAGAATTTCCTTCCTTTTTAAGACTGAATAATATTCCTACCTATATATATATATATAGGTATTTTTGTTATTCCTTCATAAAAATGTTATAAAATATGAAAAATGTGAAAATATGGAAAATATAAAATATGAAATTATTCAAGCAAAAACACACATTATATTTTTGTTATTCCTTCATTTATAGATGGAAATTTGAGTTGCTCCCAGCCTTTGACTATTGTGAATAAAGCTGCTTGAAACATACATGTTCAAATGCTACTTTTCAATTATTTTGTGTATATATGCTGATGGAATAGCTGAATTGTATGGGAGTTCTTGTTTAAATTCTTTGAGGAACTACTGTGCTGTTTTCCATAGCAACTGCACCATTTCCCTCCAGTAATGTATATGTTCCAATTTCTGTCCATCCTTGCTAACACTTATGTAGGTTTTCTTTCTTTTTTCTCATTAAATATTACTATTGCATTGATTGTGAAGTGATATCTCATTGTGGTTTTGATTTGGATTTCCCTAAGGATTAATCTGGTCCCATCACTTCATGGGACATAGATGGGGAAACAGTGGAAAGTGTCAGACTTTATTTTCTTGGGCTCCAGAATCACTGAAGATGGTGATTGCAGCCAGGAAATTAAAAGACACTTGCTCCTTGGAAGGAAAGTTATGATCAACTTAGATAACATATTAAAAAGCAAAGACATTACTTTGCCAACAAAGGTCCGTCTAGTCAAGGCTATGGTTTTTCCCGTGGTTGTGTATGGATGTGAGAGTTGGACTGTGAAGAAAGCTGAGTGCCGAAGAGTTGATGCTTTTGAACTGTGGTGTTGGAGAAGACTCTTGAGAGTCCCTTGGACTGCAGGGAGATCCAACCAGTCCATTCTAAAGGAGATCAGTCCTGGGTGTTCATTGAAAGGATTGATGCCGAGGCTGCAACTCCAATACTTTGGCCACCTGATGCGAAGAGTTGACTCATTGGAAAAGACCCTGATGCTGGGAGGGATTGGGGGCAAGAGGAGGAGGGGACAACAGATGATGAGATGATTGAATGAAATCACTAACCCAATGGACATGAATTTGAGCAAGCTCTGGGAGTTGGTGAAGGACAGGAAAGCCTGGCATGCTGCGTTTCATGATGTCAGAGTCAGACACGACTGAGTGTCTAAACAGCGAACAACAACAATGGTACTGCACTGGTAACTATTTCCAGAGTGGCTTCTGGGAGAAAGTAGCACTCATTTTCAAGCTCCTTTATGGAAATCTCCATTTTCTGCCACAACTACCAGCTGCTTTGTGGTAGACGTTTATTACTGATTAGACTTTTACTCCTTGGAAGGAAAGTTATGACCAACTTTGATAGCATATTCAAAAGCAGAGACATTACTTTGCCAACAAAGGTCCGTCTAGTCAAGGCTATGGTTTTTCCAGTGGTCATGTATGGATGTGAGAGTTGGACTGTGAAGAAAATTGATGCTTTTGAACTGTGGTGTTGGAGAAGACTCTTGAGAGTCCCTTGGACTGCAGGGAGATCCAACCAGTCCATTCTAAAGGAGATCAGTCCTGGGTGTTCATTGAAAGGATTGATGCCGAGGCTGCAACTCCAATACTTTGGCCACCTGATGCGAAGAGTTGACTCATTGGAAAAGACCCTGATGCTGGGAGGGATTGGGGGCAAGAGGAGGAGGGGACAACAGATGATGAGATGATTGAATGAAATCACTAACCCAATGGACATGAATTTGAGCAAGCTCTGGGAGTTGGTGAAGGACAGGAAAGCCTGGCATGCTGCGTTTCATGATGTCAGAGTCAGACACGACTGAGTGTCTAAACAGCGAACAACAACAATGGTACTGCACTGGTAACTATTTCCAGAGTGGCTTCTGGGAGAAAGTAGCACTCATTTTCAAGCTCCTTTATGGAAATCTCCATTTTCTGCCACAACTACCAGCTGCTTTGTGGTAGACGTTTATTACTGATTAGACTTTTACTCCTTGGAAGGAAAGTTATGACCAACTTTGATAGCATATTCAAAAGCAGAGACATTACTTTGCCAACAAAGGTCCGTCTAGTCAAGGCTATGGTTTTTCCAGTGGTCATGTATGGATGTGAGAGTTGGACTGTGAAGAAACCTGAATGCCGAAGAATTGATGCTTTTGAACTGTGGTGTTGGAGAAGACTCTTGAGAGTCCCTTGGACTGCAGGGAGATCCAACCAGTTCATTCTAAAGGAGATCAGTCCTGGTTTTTCTTTGGAAGGACTGATGCTAAAACTGAAACTCCAGTACTTTGGCCACCTCATGCGAAGAGTTGACTCATTGGAAAAAACTCTGATGCTGGGAGGGATTGGAGGCAGGAGGAGAAGGGGACGACAGAGGATGAGATGGCTGGATGGCATCACGGACTCGATGGACGCGAGTCTGAGTGAACTCCGAGAGTTGGTGATAGACAGGGAGGCCTGGCGTGCTGCAATTCATGGGGTCGCAAAGAGTCGGACATGACTGAGCGACTGAAGTGAACTGAGACTTTTTTATTTTGGCTCAAAGTACTATATACATCTAACTTTTAAAATTCATGACAAATTTATTCCAGAAAGATTATTAATGATTTTCAGTTCTTTTGACAACACTGTAACGATGTACGTACATCAGATGGAATTGCTCATGTTATTCCAGATATGTTTGCTATCATTGTTCTTACTGAGATAAACAACAGAGCCTGGGAAATAATCCTTTGTTTGGCATTTAAAATCAAACCAAAACAGAAACTGGTATCTTTTCCCATCTTCCATTAAGAGTGTAGCTATTGTTATGAATTTTGGCAATAAATGACTTCATTGAGGTCTTATAGTTTATGGTGTCCTCTGCCAGGGAAATCTTGAAAATGTTTTACTGTTATAGCAAATTTCACACTAAGCCATATTTCAAAAAAGTCGTTAATAAAAGTTCTGGACAAAGAACAGTCACCATCAAGTGATATGCTACCAAAAGATGGATTGCTACTATTTTAGATGATTTAGTTGTGCCAATTATATGGGCTTTTTATGAGTTATGCCCTACATGATTTCCAGTAAAACTTTGATTTTAAATGTAAACAGATTTAATTTACTCCTAATGTAAATACTAAGTTGTTCTGTGTTCTTGTAAGTTTTTTCTTTAAATGTCAAAAATTGTCTATATATAGGCACATTTCTGCATTGAACTCAGTGAAATAATTTTCATCCTTCCTTTTGGTGACAGTGTTTCTCTTTCCTGAGTGATAAAATAGTCATTGGTTATGAAATGATAGTAATAGATTCTTCTCTAAGTAAAACATTTGAACTGTTCTCCTGTTTCTTGTAAGAGTACTTAGCGCCTTTACATGAGTTTTTATTACTTACAAAGGAAGTCAACTTCAAAGGAAGCAGTGGTTTACATAATTAATATAGAGGTAGTCCACAATTCATTTGTTCAACTTTTAAATTATTTTGAAATTTGTGTTGGAATATAGGTATATCTGAGATTGGTGTGTGTAGGACTTTCTAAGAGATAGTGAACCATTCTGTAATATCTTTGTCTTGAAATAAACTACAAGCTCTCCTGCAGTTCGTTGGGTTACTGTGAGGTCAGTGTTTTTGTGCAGTGCCTCTGGGTTCCCGATCTCCTTCTTTACTGATCTGTGGTGCTAATGAACTATAGCCACTTTCAGAGGCAAGCAAGTCTAAAACAAAACTACCTTTATTTCTCTATCCTAGCAACTTTATATGTACTTTTTTAGTCTGGGACAGGATCATTGGTCTTCAAAGGTTTTTACTTCTGGAAAATTGCCAGTTATCTTTGACTGTCACTCAGCAGACTCACTTGATGGATAGCACCTACCTGTTCTTCTTTATAGACATGTAAAGATTATCTAATGTGATTTACAAGGTAGACATTGTAACGGCCATTAATTCACTCTAGAAACTTTTGTGTGCCTGCCATATACCAGGTGTTTTATAGATTAGGGACCTAGAGACAATATGTGTGTGTATATGTGTGTGTACTCACAGTCTTTGAGAAGTATCTGTTTTGCAGTTTGGTTAGGGAATGGTGTGGAGAGAGAGAGATTAAAAACTACAATGTATTATGATAGGTTCTATGGGGCTTCCCAGGTGGCTCAGTGGGTACAGAGTCCACCTGCAATGCAGGAGATGCATGCAGATATGGCTTTGATCCCTGAATTTGGAAGATCCCTGGGAGGAGGGTATGGCAACCCACTCCTGTATTCTTGCCTGGAGAATCCCATAGAGAGAAGCCTGGTGGGCTACAGTCCACGGGGTCATGAAGAGTCGTACACTGCTGAGGGAATTGAGCACGCACACAGGAGACAAGGTGAGGTTCTTATGGGAGTACAGTATTCTTGCCTGGAGATTCCCCATGGACAGAGGAGCCTGGCGGGCTACAGTCCATGAGGTAGCAAAGAGTTGGACACGACTGAGTGACTAAGCATAGCACAGCACAGAAGGGTTATTTAACTCAGAGTTTGAAATGTTCAGAAGTGCTTCCAGGAGTAGGTCTCATCTGAATTGAGTCTTAAAGGGTGAGTAGAAATTAGCCAAATAAAGAGGAGAAGCCTAGAATTAGACTAATATGACCAGAGAGACAGGAGCTATGGCTTAGAATAAATGGTGGCTGCCACTTACTGAGCACCTACTTTGTGCCAGACTCTGTATTATGACCTTTACAACACTTACTTCACAATAATGTAAGGGGCAGATGTTGTTATCCTCTTTGCAAATAAGGAAACTGAGAGTCATTACTCTTCTGAGGTTATGACAGGGTTAATGAGTTTCAGAGCTTGATTTTAAAACCCTAGATTTTCTGGCTTTTTGTCAAGACTGATTCCTCCCAAGAAGGAACATTTTTCAAGGTGGAGGAAATAGTTAACGAAGTTATCATGCTGATGAAAAGTCAGATGTGCAGGTTAAGTTCTGTGAAGTGTCCTGGGGCATTAATAGTATTTATTCACTCAGGAAATATTTACTAAGAGTCCCTTAAGGGCTAAAAACTCTGCTAGGCATTAGGAATTAAATGACAAACGCTTAAATGGTAGAGGCAGAAGGTGAAAGAAAGAGGCACTGAGTGTAAATGTAGTGTAAGGAAAGAAAAGATAAAAGATAATGATACAGCAGTAAACATAAGGGGAAATTAGTGTGTGTGTGTTTTAACATGGGAAGTACTTTAATTGTTCTTATGCTGAGAAGGAAGAGCCATAGTAGGGGAAAGATTGAAGATAAACTAGAGTGAACTGGAGATTGATTGGTTGATCAATGATCCTGAAGAAGGAGGGAAGTCAGAAACCAAAGTCTGTAGATTGCACATGGTTAATTAAGTAGATTGCAAGATAATCCTAGCATGAAATTGTAATGACTGTATAATTTTAGTATAGTTACCCTATACTTCTTTGGAAGGAATGATGCTAAAGCTGAAACTCCAGTACTTTGGCCACCTCATGCGAAGAGTTGACTCATTGGAAAAGGCTCTGATGCTGGGAGGGATTGGGGGCAGGAGGAGAAGGGGACGACCGAGGATGAGATGGCTGGATGGCATCACTGACTCAATGGACGTGAGTCTGAGTGAACTCCGGAAGATGGTGATGGACAGGGAGGCCTGGCGTGCTGCGATTCATGGGGTTGCAAAGAGTCGGACACGACTGAGCGACTGAACTGAACTGACCCTACACTTGGATAATGGAGACTTGATTAAACAATGAAACTTCTGTAAATGATCACTGTGACCTCTTATGTCTGGTTTATGCATCCATTGTCTCTGTCCCTCCGTTGTTCTGTCCATACCCTTTTGAACATAGCACGCAGAGTTATTGGTGTTTCCCTCTTGGCAGGGGAGATGAGTAGAGGCTGTGTCTATTGCTACTTAGCATCTGGTATAATCCCACTTTAATAAAGGCTTTTTGAATTGATCGGTCACTGAATTCTGTATTTGTACTATTTGAATATTAGTTTTTTGTTTTTTAATCTTTTATGGGTTAAAAGGTATATATCCTGTGCAAATTCTAAGACAGATGTGTTGTCTATTATAAGTTAAGTGCATAAATACTTTAAGGTAGGCCCAAGTACCAACGAAAAGAAGACTTTAAGAATTTTCTGTATGAAGAGGATCTTAAAGTTTCATACAACCTAAAGAATTTCTTAGGTTTAACTTTTTAGAGATATAAGATAAATTTATTATCAGCTCAGAGTGACCAATTGTAATCTATCTAGAAGTTCAGAAATGATACACTTTTTATTTCCAATTTTTTAAAGTTTTGTGTTAAAAAGCCAGTCACGCAATATTCAAAAATTAAATTTCCTGTGCTTGTATGTGGTTCCTCTCAAATGTAGTATATTACTTTTTAATGGCATGGAATTTTCTTTTTTCAGAATCCTGTCCGAAAGATCCCTGACTCACATGAAATAACGCTAAAGCATGGCACTAAGACAGTAAGTTTTAGAAATTTAATTGTTTTCCCTCAATAACAGGGCTCTCATGGAAAAGTGAGCTAATATGATATACTTGTATTAAGGCCATTATACAATCAACTGATATCACAAAGAAATTGTGATAGACATTTCCTTAATGATGGACATTAAGGAAAACAGATTACCTTTCTGTTCAGTCAAAATAGCCATTGCATTTCATTTAAAATAGGAACACTTATTCATTAACGAAATTGTTATTGTTAAGGAAATTGTCATTGTTATTGTTGGCTTTAAAATCTCTTTCTTCAATACAGGAACACTGTAAATGAAAGGAAGAAATGAAACTCAAATACTTTTTTTTTTATTATAGTGTGGGAAAATTTCTCATTACCCTTAGCTTCATTTCTGTATCAGTAAGAGGCCTGAGTTCATTTTTTACGTGGATGTTGAGATAAGAAATGAACATAAGCTTAGTATGACTGTAAAGATTACATTCCTTAGATTTATGGATTATATTTTATAATTGTCACATTTATTTATGTTATTTAAAAATTCAGTTCAGTTCAGTCGCTCAGTTGAACATGACCCCATGAACCACAGCATGTCAGGCCTCCTTGTCCATCACCAACTCCCAGAGTCCACCCAAACCCATGTCCGTTGAGTCGGTGGATGATGCCATCCAACCATCTCATCCACTGTCGTCCCCTTCTCCTCCTGCCCTCAATCTTTCCCAGCATCAGGGTCTTTTCAAGTGAGTCAGCTCTTCGCATCAGGTGGCCAAAGTATTGGAGTTTCAGCTTCAATATCAGTCCTTCCAGTGAACACCCAGGACTGATTTCCTTTAGGATGGACTGTTTGGATCTCCTTGCAGTCCAAGGGACTCTCAAGAGTCTTCTCCAACACCACAGTTCAAAAGCATTTTACATTTTTAATTTAAAAATTAAAGCAGTGTAAACATTTTGAGGTGTAAGATGAAATCATTTTGCCAAGTCACTTCAGTCATGTCCGACTCTTTGCGATCTCATGGACTGTGCGACCTCATGGGCTGGAGCCCGCCAGGCTCCTCTGTCCTTGAGATTTCCCAGCAAGAATACTGGAGTGGGTTGCCATTTCCTTCTCCAGGGGATCTTCCTGACCCAGGGATGGAATCCACGTTTCTTAAGTTTCCTGCATTGGCAGATGGGTTCTTTTATCACTAGTGCCACCCATCTTATTGTAAAAAAAAGATTTAGTAGTGTTTTATTAAAAATGATANCCCAGCAAGAATACTGGAGTGGGTTGCCATTTCCTTCTCCAGGGGATCTTCCTGACCCAGGGATGGAATCCACGTTTCTTAAGTTTCCTGCATTGGCAGATGGGTTCTTTTATCACTAGTGCCACCCATCTTATTGTAAAAAAAAGATTTAGTAGTGTTTTATTAAAAATGATAGTTGAGTGAATGAAACTTGCTTGTGAATGAATAAAAGAATAAAATTATCTTGGTTTCACTTTATAATGAAGCAACCTTTTTTTCTGTTAGATGTCTGACATGTAAAGAAGTAAAATCCCATAATGAGGCAGAAAAATATCAATCAATAGAAATAGGTCCAGAAATAATGCAAATGATAGAATTAATAGCCATGCATGCTAAACTAATGATATTCTCCCCACTGAAATTTTTACTTTTGAAAATATTGCTTCCATAAAATGGTTATAAAGTACAGTGGGTTTATTATTATTTTAAATGAAGTAAACAATAAATATTATAAATGTCTTAATTTTGATTTTTGCTGTGGTAAATATTGACCCAGATAATTTGCATAAACAGATATTTTTAGGAGTTCTCAAAAGATTTTGAGTGTAAAAGGTCTTGAAACCAAAATATCTGAGAATTGCTGCCTTTCATTGCTGCCATTTCCATCTAGTTCTTTATACTATACCTACTTTTTATTAAATCACATTTTTATATTTTTATTCTGAAATCATGAAGGAATTTTACTAATTTTCATGTTTTTCAGTAAATAAAAAAAATAGACTGCTGGAAAATCCCATGGACGGAGGAGCACGGTAGGCTGCAGTCCATGGGGTCGCGAAGAGTCGGGACATGACTGAGCGACTTCACTTTCACTTTTCACATTTTTTTTTTTTTTGCAGTCCTGCCTTTCCACATGTATTTCAATTTCTTGGAAATAGATCTTTTTTATATGTCTGTTTCAAATATTTCTGTTGTTTTTTTTTAAACTAGTTTTTGTAAAAATGTTTACACATTCACAGAATTATAGAGAATACTGAAAGGAATTCCATATATTTGTCTCTGAGCCTTACCAATTGTTGATATAAGGCCTATCTTGTTTCCTGTATACTTTACATTTCTAATAAACCTCCTTTCCCCCATGCCATCTGCCTACCTTGTGGGATTGTTTTAAGCAAATTCCAGATTTCTTATGATTTCTTCTGTAACTTAACCTTTCATGTCTATTTAGAAATTCATTTATAGTAACTTTTGTATGGGCTGCGCTTTCTTTATTTCAAACTGTGATCCTTTTCCTGTCTCATACATGATCAGTTCGGTTTGAGTCAAAAAAAACCCATATAAAGCAGAGAGAGTCACATTACTTAGCGATCAGGAGCAAGTGATGGCAAAGTTAAATCGTTGTCATGATTTAAAGGAGTAATATTCACATAACATTTGCAATTTTCAGTTCAGTTCAGTTCAGTTGCTCAGTCGCTCAGTCTTGTCTGACTCTTTGCGACCCCATGAATTGCAGCACACCTGGCCTCCCTGCCCATCACCAACTCCCAGAGTTCAGATTCACGTCCATGGAGTCGGTGATGCCATCCAGCCATCTCATCCTCTGTCGTCCCCTTCTCCTCCTGTCCCCAATCCCTCCCAGCATCAGAGTCTTTTCCAATGAGTCAACTCTTCGCATCACGTTTAATATGCAGTCCAAATGCAGTTCTTTCCTTCTGAGAGGCAATAGATCCAGGGACTAACTACTTTGACAAGAATGTTAAATACAGCTCAAGAACAGTGAGCTACACATTGGATAT
The DNA here is from genome assembly GCA_006410675.1 of Oreotragus oreotragus. NCBI lineage: Eukaryota > Metazoa > Chordata > Mammalia > Artiodactyla > Bovidae > Oreotragus > Oreotragus oreotragus. The sequence goes on along the minus strand of SJYX01013762.1, from coordinate 81,187 downwards.
TTGTATGTGAGTTGGACCTCAGAAAGTTGACAGGGAAACAAATAGGTTATGGAACCAGTATAAGTGATATTATAATGTGGCTAGTTACTTGTAAACTCATGTTTAAAAATAATTATTTAAGGTGACTATACTTACAGTCATTTAGCTATATTCACAAGATAATTTCCACTTTGCTCTGTTTTGTTAAATTGATTCATGGTTCCTATTTATGTGACTCATTTTGGTAATTTTAGATTCCTGTGTTCTTCATTTAGTAACAGTCAAACAATCTTTAAAGGCTTTCTCAAAATCTTTTACTGAAAAAATGAATTGTTTTTAAGATACCTACTTATATTCTAAGGCAACTTAGTGTATCATATGAAATTGCAGTGATAGCTCTTCAGAGTACATGGTAGAGAAGCTGGGATGAAGCTGGTGATTAAATTAAAATAGATAGCCAGTGGGAGTTTGTATGACCCAGGGAACCCAAAGCTGGTGCTCTGTGACAACCTGGAGGGATGGGATGGGGAGGAAAGTGGGAGGGGTTTCAGGAGGAAGGGGACAAATGTATGCCTATGGCTGATTCATGTTGATGTATGGCAAAACCCTTCACAATATTATAATTATCCTCCAATTAAACTAAAGAAATATTTTCTTGTATTTCAAGGAAATAATACTCATAATAACAAAGTCAAATGATTTAGAAGGTACTGTCCATTTTTACTTTTCAGAAGTAATAGCAGTTAGTGATCTATATTTTCAGCACCTATAAGGTAAAAAATAGGGTTAGAGAGGAGAAGGAAATGCCAACCCACTCCAGTATTCTTGCCTAGAGAATCCCGTGGTCAGGGGAGCCTGGTGGGCTTCTGTCCATAGGGTTGCACAGAGTCAGACATGACTGAAGCGACTTAGCATGCATGCATTCATTGGAGAAGGAAATGGCAACCCACTCCAGTATTCTTGCCTGGAGAATCCCAGGGGCAGAGGACCCTGGTGGGCTGCCATCTGTGGGGTTGCACAGAGTCAGACATGACTGAAGTGACTTAGCAGCAGCAGCAGGGTTAGAGAAAGGAAATGGGGGTTATAATAGACTATAAATAGTTTCTCTCTATTTAATTTTTTTTGTTTGTTTAATAACAGGTTTCTGCTTTGGGTCTGGATCCCTCAGGTGCCCGTTTGGTGACTGGAGGATATGACTATGATGTTAAATTTTGGGATTTTGCTGGAATGGATGCTTCTTTTAAGGCATTTCGATCCCTTCAGCCCTGTGAATGGTATGTATTATGCAACTTAATATCTTCATTTTTGAAGACAGAGTCTCTGGTCATTTGAATTCCATTTATGATGATTTTTATCAGACTACTGTAATTTTACATGACTGTATTCTACCTTCCTTATTCAGATGAAAGGAAAGTGTACCTTTAATAATTCCCTTTAGTTACATGAATCTGTTCTAAAAACATTTTCTGTCTTTTGTTGTGTTTTTAAAAAATATTTTTATTTAGAAATTTTTATTTTGTCTAGTTTAAAACACTTCAGCAGCTACTGTGTAATATTATATATATGCGTATAGCATATGTTAAGCCGATAGGCAAGTGCTAGTCGATGTTGCACTCTGCAGGTATGGTCAGTTAGCACTGTATCATAAAGGGCTTTACGTGTTGCTACTGTAAGCCACCCTCTTGTTTCTGTTTTTGACCATCTTTGATCTTTTAGCTTATTGGACATCAGAAATGAATTTTATTGGTGAAGCTTGTTAACTTGCATGATGTATATTGTAAATGAGCTTTCAATGATGAGATTTAAAAATATTCAAGATATGTGGATCAGCTGAAGTTATTCAGACCCAGTTTCACTCTTACGTCAATGGAGTATAAGTCTAGTTTTGTCTTCAACCTGAAACTTGTAGGGTTAATGTCTTTTTGCTTAATGTCCACTTGTAAACTCTGGAGTCCATTAACTGTATGGAGAAAGTTCCTGTCTCTGGACTGTTGAGCGTTTGCTTCTGTGAACCTTTTGTGTTGAAAGTGATGGTTAATGCATCTAAACGAGATGCCCGGATTTTTCTGCAGCCTGTCTGAAGTAAAGATTTGAAAATTCGCTAAATAGATCATGTCAAATAAATAATCAATTGGAAAGGAAAAGACAACAAAAACAAAAACAAAAAAAGCCCTCCATATCTCCATTGATGGCTGTATTTAAAATAGCTCTGATGATTTAAAATAGTGATATTCATCTTGAGTTAGTATGATGACCTTTTGAAAATGTACATAAAATATGTTGTTTATATCCCTTTTTCCCACATAATAGTCTCTCGGTATGTAAAGGGATTATGCTTTCCTTCTTTCTTTCCAGCTATTAGGTGACTTGTTCAGGACTATCCCATGCCTTTTTTTTTTTTTTAATTTGTATGTACCAGGTCTTAGTTGCAGCATGTGGGATCAGTTCCCTGGGGAACCTGGGATTAAACCCAGGTCGCCTGCATTGAGAGCATGGAGTCTTAGACACTGGACCACCAGGGAAGTCCCTATTCAGTGCTTTGTTAATAATCAGCTCTGAAGAGAATACATGTCTCATGAATTTCAAGCCAGTGCTCTATTATTTATTAAAATGTGTCATTTGCTACACTGTTATAATTGAAAATGCAGAAAAAACCAACAATAAGATTATTTTCTTTTCTGCAATTAAATTGTCGCATCCTGTTTGTAGTTTTGAGCTATCAAAGGTTTAGATGGGAAGAAATAGAATTCTTGACAACATATAAAATTAATATAAAACTCTAAAATTCAAGCTGATTTTAGAAAAGGCAGAGGAACTAGAGATCAAATTGCCAACATCCACTGGGATCATGGAAAAACCAAGAGAGTTCCAGAAAAACATCTATTTCTGCTTTATTGACTATGCCAAAGCCTTTGACGGTGTGGATCACAATAAACTGGAAAATTCTGAAAGAGATGGGAATACCAGACCACCTGACCTGCCTCTTGAGAAATCTGTATGCAGGCCAGGAGGCCACAGTTAGAACTGGACATGGAACAACAGACTGGTTCCAAATAGGAAAAGCAGTACGTCAAGGCTGGATATTGTCACCCTGCTTATTTAACTTCTATGCAGAATACATCATGAGAAACGCTGGACTGGAAGAAACACAAGCTAGAATCAAGATTGCCGGGAGAAATATCAATAACCTCAGATATGCAGATGACACCACCCTTATGGCAGAAAGTGAAGAGGAACTAAAAAACCTCTTGATGAAAGTGAAAGAAGAGAGGGAAAAAGTTGGCTTAAAGCTCAACATTCAGAAAACGAAGATCATGGCATCCAGTCCCATCACTCCATGGGAAATAGATGGAGAAACAGTGGAAACAGTGTCAGACTTTATTTTTTTAATCATGAGAAACTCTGGGCTGGAAGAAGCACAAGCTGAAATCAAGATTGCTGGGAGAAATATCAATAACATTCCCTTAAGCCAAAGCCTAATCCAGAGCAAGATTCTACCTTTCTCCAATGCCATGAAGGCTGAGTGAGGCAAGGAAGCTTCAGAAGAAAAGCTTGAAGTGTGCAGAGGTTGGTTCATGAAGTTGAAGGAATGAAGCCTTCTCTTTAACATAAATGTGCAAGATGAAGCAGCAGCTACTGATACAGAATGTGTAACAAGTGTCTAAGGAGATCTAGCTAACATAATTAATGAAGGTGGCTAGTTGAAACAAATGGCTTCCCTGGTGACTCAGATGGTGAAGTATCTGCCCACAGTGCGAGAGACTTGGATTTGATCCCTGGGTCAGGAAGATCCCCTGGAGAAGGGAATGGCTACCCACTCCTGTATTCTGGCCTGGAGAGTTCCATGGACAGAGGAGCCTGGTGGGCTATAATCCACGAGGTCACAGAGTTGGACATGACTGAGAAACTAACACTTTAATTTGTTTCAATTGAGACAACAGCTTTTTTGTGTGTAGCCCTATCTTGGAAGGACATGTTACATAGCTACAGAGGAAAAGTTAGTGCCAATCATGACAACGATTTAACTTTGCCATCACTTGCTCCTGATCGCTAAGTAATGTGACTCTCTCTGCTTTTTATGGGTTTTTTTTTTGACTCGTGCGTATATGGTAAGTTGCTTCAGTCGTGTTCAACTCTGTGTGATCCTATGGACTGTAGCCTGCCAGGCTCCTCTGTCCATGAATTCTCCAGGCAAGAATCCTCCATGAGATTCTTCAGGCGAGAATACTGGAGCGGGTTGCCATTTCCTCTTCCAGGAGATCTTCCCAGCCCAGGAATGAAATCTTTGTTTCCTGCAGTTCCTGGCATTAGCAGGCAGATTCTCTACTGCTGAACCACTGGGGAAGCCTTTTATTGACTCAGTGTATATTTTATATCTTATTTACCTATTCATCTGTAATTCACTTTTTCTTTTAAACAATTTCAAATGGAGAGATACATGGATTAGTATAATAGCCACCTATTCTACATAGATTTAGCAGTTATAAATATTTATTTATTTCAGCTCATTTTTGTAATTTTTGAATTATTTAAAAGTGAAGACACTGTTTTTATATAACAAAACAGAGACAGATTCGTGGATGGGGAAACCCAACCAGGGGTTACCAGTGAGGAGTGGGGAGAGGGGTGACATAGGGGTATGGGATTAAAGGGATACAGACTACTGTGTATAAGAGAAATAGACAACAAAGGTATATTGTATAACATAAGGAAATATACCCATTAGTTTGTAGTAACTTAAATGAAGTATAATCCATAACTTATTGAATTGCTCTGTTATATACCTAAAACTAATATTAAAAATCAACTATAATATTAAAAAAAAAAACACAGACCTTTCACTCTGAAATACTTCAGTGTGTTCCCTTTAAAGTGACAGGTGCTTTCTATGTAAATGTAGTTCCATTATTACTCTTAACAAAATTCTTTAGAATTCCTCAGCATTTCTAATTAACATTCTATATTTAAACTTCCTCATTTGCTCTCAAAATGTGTTTTAATGCTGGTTTGTCAGACATGGATCCAATCAATTTTGGATCTGTTTTGTGCCTCTCTTACTTATCTTTTAGTCTACAGTGACCCGTCCTTAACCATTTTCTTTGCCATAACTTTGTTAAAAGACAGGTCTAGTTGGGCCATGGCATGCCACTCCAGTACTCTTGCCTGGAAAATCCCATGGATGGAGGAGCCTGGAAGGCTGCAGTCCATGGGATCGCTGAGGGTCAGACAGGACTGAGTGACTTCACTTTCACTTTTCATTTTCATTCATTGTAAAAGGGAATGGCAACCCACTTCAGTGTTCTTGCCTGGAGAATCCCAGGGACGGGGGAGCCTGGTGGGCTGCCGTCTCTGGGGTCGCACAGAGTTGGACACGACTGAAGTGACTTAGCAGCAGCAGCAGTTGTCCTCTATAATATTTTTCCTTCCTGATTTTCTGATTGCTGCCTTTTGATATCATCTAAGTTTTTTCTTTATCTCCCGTATTTCCTACAGAATATCCAAAGGCTTGATTATAATCCATATTGTCTTAATATCAGGTGGCATGTATTATCTGGTTGTTGTCACTATTAGTGACTAGAAATTAAGACTGATCCCTGGGGTAAGTTGGAATATCTGATTCCTCCATTGTAAAGTTAATATTACATACTTGAGATAGGCAAGAACTTTGTGGGAAAATACCTTGGTACCACGTTAATATCCAGATTCTATTCATCCTTTCAGTTAATAAGTTTAGCATCCATTGATTATTCATACCTGAATCACTTATTTTGTTTCATTGAGTACTGCAAGATAGTGGTTTTCTAATTCTGCTATTTCATCTACTTTTACTTGTTGGCACTCTTCTAAAAGAAGTACTTTTTCTTCAGTAACTGATATTAGTTGATTCCCCTGAAACACAATTCCTACTGAAGAGTCAGGATAAATACTTAGTTATTACCCTTTTATTACTCATTTTTAGCTTACAGATTAGTGTTGTTAAATGAGTTGCTGCTATTAGTGATGATGATTGTGTTTTTTTTCTTTTGCAATTACCAGTATTTATGATTTAAAAATTTTCCTGTGTTTTAGTCAGTTGGAGTCCTTTTTTTTTTTTTGGATGTTTAAGTTGTCCAAGATTTGGCCAGTGGGAGTCCCTGATTGCTATGTTTTGACATGACCTTATTAGTCTTTAAAAGCTTACTTATTATCCTAGTACATGCCTTTCCAAGCCCCAGAGTAAGGATTTTTCCACAGACAGCTGTTTTGTTATGGGAGTGGTATTCAAAGACTAAATCTGGTTACTGCACATGTTCAGTGATATTGGGGTATCATTACTTCTTGACCTTTTCAGTTGAAAGAGGTGAAAAATATAGGTATGTGAGCTCAAATGAAGAGGTCATTTGATATTTCCAGTTCAAAATTTTAGTAAACTTTTAATTTCAGAATATTTTTTAATTTACAGAAAAGCTATAAGGTAGTCTAGAGTTCAAGTACACCCCTAACTCACTTCCTCTTATTATTAACATCTTACGTTACCACATCACATTACACCCGTGACAATTAAGCCAAGGTTGGTGCATTACCATTAGCTCAACTCTAAACTTTATTTGGATTTCACTTTTTAAAAACCAATATCCCTTCTAAGATACTACATTACGTTTCGTCTTCAGGTCTGTCTAGTATCCTCTGGTTTATAATAGTATCTCAGTCTTTCCTTGTTTTTCATGACCTGGACAGTTTTGAGGTGTACAGGACAGGTATTTTGTAGAATGTTGTTTGATTTGTTATTATCTTTTAAATGATGTTTTTCTCATGGTTAGACTGAGGCTATGGGTTTTTGGGCTGAATATCACAGAGGTAAAGTGCCCTTCTTAACACATTTCAGAGGTACATTCTATCATGTTTGCAAGATTTCTCCAATGTAGTGTTACTTTTTCCTCACTTTTCTATATGCCATTCTTTGGAAGCAAATCAATAAATGCTGCTCACATTTGGGAGAGTGGAAAAATTGCACTCTGCCTCCTGGAGGGGATGATAGTTACATAAAACACTTGGAATTCTTCTGTAATGGTCAGATCTTTGAGTCTTGCTGATTGCAAATTTGATAAATGTGCAACAAGTTCTTAATTAATAACTTGATAAATATTGCAAGAGGCAGCCTTTGGTGTGCCATTAGAAACCCTTCTTTTTTTTGACATTGATTTGCTAAACAACATTTTAGATGAAGTTGTTCACTCATATGAGAATCTACGCGTACCAGCTACTCAGCTGAGTTCTTCTTTTGTCACTCATCTGCATTATTTCTATTTTATCTGCCAAGAAAACCTGAGGGAATCTGTTTTCAAAATATAAAAGCACAGTATGCTGTTTTTAGACCATCTCCTCACCTGTAGTAAAAGATGTCAGAATTTGGCTGATATCCAAGAGGCAGCATTATGATGAATAAGTGGGTGTCAAAGATGTATTCATACCCAGAGGAGCCCCAGAGCCATTCGGGAGGGGAGGCAGAAGTTCTCAGGTTAGGGGTGAGACTCAGGCAAGGTGTTCTGGATTTGGGGCACCTCTGATGAATTTCGCCAAAGGACTGATGCTGTAATATCCTTAGCCTCATTCTCACTCTCCTGGGACACCTTGAAAAGAGTGATATTAAATGTTTTCTTGATCTGCCAATATAAAAATCAAATTAAAAAAACCCTTTTGTTGTTCAGCTTCTTTTTGAGGCATCCTTTGGTATTTCAAAGTCTTATTTAACTTTGTTTTGGACTTTTGCCCGATATCAATATTAGGTTTATGGATCTCTAGTTTCTAAAGTCTTCTTTTGTCATATAGTGAAAATTAGTATCACATTTTCTCTGATCTAATCTGCTAGTCACTTTTTCCTTCCTTTGTTTCCTCACAGATTCTTAAAAATTATGTATTTATATAGATTTAAAAATTATTGCTAGAATCCTTGAGATCATAAACCCTTCTGTTGTATTCTCTATGCAAAAAAATGTAGATGAAATAAAACTTTTCATAAAATATTGAGAATTTTTGAATCATTTAGATAGCTCAAAATAAGAATTTCTTTTTTTTTTTTAAGAATTTCCTATCTTCAGCCCACTTAAAGATGACTACTCTTTATTCTCTTCTTTTGAAAACATTTTAATTAAATGAAGTACTACATAAAGTTATATTTTCTTTTTTTATTTTATTTTATTTTATTTATTTTTTTTTTGTATTTATTTATTTTTTTACACGAACTCCCAAAATGTTAGACCTTCTGAATTGATCTTTTGTATTTTTATCTGTTCTCTCTACTGCTGCCATACTTCTTACCCTGTCCCTTCCCTTCCTAGTTTTCTCTCTCCGTTTTTGTTTACTTTCTGGAAGAAGATTGAACTTTATTTTCCAACTCTTCTCTTGCATTTCTTTTCTTTCCTTCTTTACTTCCTTTCTTCTTTTCTTTCTCTCTTTCTTCTGTCTTTCACTGAGTCTTTTCTGTCCCACATGGGCTTCCTCTAGTTGTTGGGAATTGGGCCTGCTCTCTAGTTGTCATGTGGAGGCTTCTCTAGGCATGTGGGCTTCAGTAGTTGTGGCTCTAAAGTGCAGACTTAGCAATTTTGGCACATAGGCTTAGTTGCCACATGGCTTGTGGGATCTTAGATGTGTATAAGAGACGGGTCGGACACGACTGAGCAACTGAACTGAACTGATTACACTGTTGGTGGGAATGTAAATTGGTGGAGCCACTATGGAAAACAGGATGGAGGTTCCTCAAAAAACTAAAAATAAAATTGTCATATGATCCAACAATTCTACTCCTGGTCATATACCCAGACAAAACTATAATTTGATAAGATATATATACTGTGTTCATAGCAGTTGTTTGAACATTCTTTGGCATTGCCCTTTTGGTGTTGAGAGAGTCATTTCCTAGGCAGGTTGATAAGAAGTCTAGGGGTTCCCAAGGAGAGAGGGGTCTGGAATTCTCAAGGAGGAAGAAAGGACAAACTTTTTTTCCTTCTCTACATTCCTTAGGATTATATAACAATAATGTATTCTGCCTGAGGACAGTCTCTGGATTAAACCTTCTGGCTAAATCTGTAAATTATGGGAGTAGACCTGCTCTTTACAAGGATTATATAACAATAATGTATTCTGCCTGAGGACAGTCTCTGGATTAAACCTTCTGGCTAATTCTGTTATCTTAAAATGTAAATTATGGGAGTAGGTCTGGTGAGGTCTTTACAACCTCCAGACATTCTTTGGATTCACTGGAGAGTATATGACTTCATTGCTAAAACTAACAACGGGGTACTCTTTCTACACCCTTCTGATGCCTATGTCAGAAGCTTTCTCTATCTCCTTTATACTTTAATAAAACTTTATTACACAAAAGCTCTGAGCGAGCAAGCCTCATCTCTGGCCCTGGATTGAATTCTTCTCCTCTGGGGGCCAAGAATCCCAGCGTCGTGATTCAACAACAACCTTTCAGGGGATTGGAATGAAAACTGATCTTTTCCAGTCCTGTTGCAACTGCTGAGTTTTCCAAATTTGCTGGCATATTGAATGCAGCAGTTTCACAGCATAATCTTTTAGGATTTGAAATAGCTCTACTGGAATTCCATCACTTCCACTAGCTTTGTTCCTAGTGATACTTCCTAAGTCCCACTTGACTTCACAATTCAGAATGTCTGGTTCTAGTTAAGTGACCACACCATCATGATTATCTAAGTCATTAAGATCTTTTTGTATAGTTCTGTGTATTCTTGCCACCTCTTCTTCATCTCTTCTGTTTCTGCTAGGTTCATACCATTGCTGTCCTTTATTGTGCCCATCTTTGCATGAAATGTTCCCTTGGTATCTCTAATTTTCTTGAAGTCATCTCTAGTATTTCCCATTCTATTATTTTCTTCTATTTCTTTTCATTGATCGCTTAGGAAGGCTTGCTTATCTCTCCTTGCTATTCTTTGGAACTCTGCATTCTGATGGATATATCATTCTTTTTCTCCTTTGCTTTTTGCTTCTCTTCTTTTCTCAGCTATTTGTAAGGCCTCCTCAGACAACCATTTTGCATTTCTTTTTTCTTGGAGATGGTGTTGATCACTGCCTCCTGTATAATGTTACAAATCTCCATCTATAGTTCTTCAGGCACTCTATCAGATCTAATGCCTTGAATCTATTTGTCACTTCCACTATATAATCATAAGTGATTTGATTTTGGTCATACCTGAATGGTCTAGTGATTTTCCCTACTTTCTTCAATTTAAGTCTGAATTTTGCAATAAGGAGTTCATGATCTGAGCCACAGTCAGCTCCTGGTCTTGTTTTTTGCTGACTGTATAGAGCTATTTTTTCTTCCTTATTTATCTATAAATGCTTCAGTAAATCTCCACCTTTAAGCTAACTGTGTCTGTTCTTTGTAATCTAAAAGAGGTTAACACTGTGATGTGCACTTTTGATGGGTGGAGAATAGGGCAGAAGGTCTTACAGGTAGTTTTGAACTGAAACACGAGTGGGGATTCATTCATTCTTCTCTCACCCTCACTGGCACAGGCACTTTTCATTCACTTATTGGCTTATTTTTCCTCATTCATTCAGCCAGTCATTCGTTTACTCACTTATTTCTGGGTGACTCATTCATTCACTTATTAACTAATCATTCATGCAGTAATATAAGCATTTGCTCGTTTGTTCTTTCCAGTATTCACTTGGTCAGCAAGCATACAGTGAGCTCCTGCTGCATGTCTTGATTCTGTGCTTGATTCTGGAGATATGATATACTCCCTAAACCCCAGGAATTCACAGTTTACCTGGGGGCTCACATAAGTAAGCAGATAAGTAAACCAACTGTGACAAATGATCTAACAAGTGTAGATGAAGCAGAGTAGAGAAAATATGGCCGTTAGATGACTTTTCCTGGGATAAGGTGGAATGGAGGGAGTATTCAGGAAAGTCTTAATAGAGAAGGGGGCACAAAATCTTGAAGGAAGAGTTTCTGTTTACTATGTTGAAAAAGGGGGAAAGAATATTGCTAGCATAAGGACTGCCTAAACAAAGATATATAGTGTGAAAGCACATAGATTTTTGGCAGGGAGCAGTGGAAGAAGCATGGAAGCCAGGCAATCAAGCTTAGCTTTGAGTTTGTGAGCAAGAGGAAACCATAGAAGGGTTTGAAGCAAGGAAGTGACAGAGTCAGATTGTCATTGTAGGAAGATAACTCTGATAGCAGGTGTGAAGGATGGTTGGGGGCATGAAACACTGACCTAAACAACATTGAAAGAACATGTAAGTGTCATAATTAGAGGCATGAATGTAGACTCGGGAGTCACTGAGAAGGGAGGAAGTTCTGCCAGTGGACTAAAGAAGACTTTTTGGAGGAGGTGGAATTTGAGCTAAGCTTTGAACAATAGAGAAAATACCAACTCATGGAGATAAGGAGTAATATTTTTTCCAAGCAAGGAGATGAGTGTAAGTATGGGAAGTTTGGGTTAACAAGTATTCCAGTTTGACTGCAGTAGAGCTGTATTTAAGGGAGAGGCAGGGAGACTGCAAGGTTTCTCAAATATTTTTGTATTCTGCTGCCATTAAGTCTGCAGAAACAAGGGGACTTGGAGGGAGGGAGTAAGTGGTGGGCAGGAATGTCTTTTTTCTGTTTTTTAAAAATTAATTTTAAATACATGTTCATTTTAAAATAGAAGTAATACACACACATTGTTCAGAAAACAAACAAACTCAAATCAGTATAAAAAGAAATGAAAAGAGTACTGACCCACAGGCCCCCATCCCTACTCTACCATCTTTTAATTATTGGCAATCACTTTTAGTTATTTCTTCTGATTTTTATCTCCACTTCTAAATAATATGCCATATGATGTGTCTTTTATGTCCTGCTATGACAGATGAGGATTTAGATAATTTACACCAAATTCATCTCTTGTCCTTCCTGCTTCTAATATAATTTAGTTTCTCTATTAGATAACTTTCTGAATTTAAGCAACACTGTGATTCCTTGTTCCATGATCTAGAGACAATTTTTCTGGACCAGATACTTTGCTTTTTGCCTTCTTCCCCACCGTTCAATCTCTCAGATTCTGTCATCTGGTCTTTTATATCAAAGTTGGTAACATTTAATTCTGTTCTGTAATCATGATTAAGGCTTTTCCTGTGTGTTTTGTCTATAGTTTGATCCTGAAAGTTTAAAAGCAATAAACAGTTATTACATTAATATGACTATAAATATTATTCATTACAAAGTCAATCAATGTACTTTTATCATTTTTTCCTTGTAGCAGTTTTCTCATTTATTTCTGAGGTTTCTGATTCTGTTTCTTTTTCACTGATTTATTTTTTCATATATTCCATTTTCTCTTTGAAAAATCTCTATTACATTAGGTACATCAGCCTACCACCCCCCAAACAAAAAAGACCTTCTTCTTGGAGCCCTCCATCCCTTTCTCAAATCTGAACTAGTTGATCTCTAGGCCTGATGCATGACTATCATTTTGGGACTTTCCTTCACAGCTTTCCTTGGTTGTATGACTTTTACTGGTGGTTCCTAGGGGTTTTGTTGTGTCTGTTTTTTCCATTGTTTTGATAGTGTACATCCTCAAGTAACTTTCTCAGAAAGGTTATGTAGGAGGTAGATTTATTGGTCTTTGCATATCTGAAAATGCTGTATTCCATTCTTAAACTTGGCTATAAAATTCGATTCCTTTTGGGGTTTTTTTGTTTGTTTTTTGTGGGGTTTTTTTTTTTTTTTTTTTTTTCCCCTTTTTTTTCCGCTCAGCGGAGTTAATGCTGGTAAACAAGAGCCTCAGCCCCGCCGCGCCGCTGCCGCCGCCGCTGCCACACACTGGGGCCTGACGCGCGCGTGCGCTCGGGGCCGCGCACACACACTCACACGCGCGNTTTGTTTTTTGTGGGTTTTTTTTTTTTTTTTTTTTTGGCCATACCTTGAGGCGTGGGCAGAATATTAGTATTAGTTTCCTGAACAGGGATGTAATTCATGCTCCCTGCAGTGGAAACATAGAGTCTTAACCACTGGAGAGCCAGGGATGTCCCCTAAAGTTTGAGATTCAGCATCATTTTCCCACAGAACTTTGAAGTCTCGTTGCTTTTTTGTTAATTTATCTATCTATTCCTTCTCTCTGGGATCTAAATGACATGAATGTTAGATTTTTCTTTATAATGTCACAGGTCCCTGAAGCTCTGTTCACTTTTTTCCTAGTCTATTTTCTCTGTTTTCCAGATTGGGCAATTTCTATTGTTCTATACTCCAATTTTACATCATGAGAAACGCTGGACTGGAAGAAACACAGGTTGGAATCAAGATTGCCAGGAGAAATATCAGTAACCTCAGATATGCAGATGACACCACCCTTATGGCAGAAAGTGAAGAGGAACTAAAAAGCTTCTTGATGAAAGTGAAGGAGGAGAGCGAAAAAGTTGGCTTAAAGCTCAACATTCAGAAAACGAAGATCATGGCATCAGCTTTGGCTATTCGAGGTTTTTTGTATTTCCATACAAATCTTGAAATTATTTGTTCTAGTTCTGTTAAAGTTATATTTTCATTCAGAAGTTAAAACATTTCAGATAAAACTAAGGTTCTTTATCATTTTCACTTTAATCTTTTCCCCAGGTTTTATCACTGTTTTTATTGTGTTAAATTCTTTGAGGTTTTTTCATGCAGTTATCAACAAATATCAAATGTATGTATCAAAAAACAAGTACATTTTATATTTATTTTCATAAATAGTATAAGGTGGTTGTTATTCCATAATTTTTTTCCCCATTCACGATATCGCTTGGAGATTTTTTTATATCACTACATGTATACTGCTATATTCTTTCTAAATGCTACATAGCATATTATGTGTAATTTACCATAGTTAAGTGGTTTTAAAGCTTTCATTGGTATCAGAACAATATGAAGGGCTTGTTAAAATATTAAGTGCTATGCTTTACTTGTAGAGTTTCAAATTCTTTAGGTTTGGGGAGGCTAAGAATTTATATCTCTAACAAATTCCCACATGCCACCTTGATCTGGGGACATACTTTGAACACCACTACACTGATTAGCTAGTCTCCCCTTGATGGACTTTATGCTTGCGGCAACTTTTTTACTATTCCAAATAAACGATGAAATGATTACCTCTACACCTCATTGGTCATATGTGTAAACTGAGTGTTTCTCAAGATCAGATAGCAAGAAATGAAATGCCTTTTGTGTACATATTAAAATGTTGACATTGTCACATAACCCTCTTTTGATTATCCATTTTGTGAAATGTCACATGGGTTTATCCTGTCACAGGAGGCAATACAACTGTGTACTTTATTGTCTGTGCAAAAATTCAGTAACATATATGCCGTGGCCAATCAGTGATAGACTTTGAAACAAGTACTATGATTGGCAGTTGATGAGGATGCACAGTTCTATTTGTATAGTGATTTTTGGACTGACATGCTAGTAGCAAAGTTTGTACTTTATGAGATTACTCATGATTAGTATACCATAGTAACTGAAATTTGAGCTGTGTTGTTGGGATCTGGTATTATTTATCTAAACCATGGCAACTTAAATTCATGCATATCAGAACCATGCAAAACAAGGGTTGTCTGTATTTGATATGAAAAATAAAAAAGAAACTCAATGGGACGTACAGAATGAAGTTCTTTTTTATTGTTGAAAATAAAAAAAAAAAAAAGAAAATAAATTATATCCCTCTACTATGATGTTCTAGTCTGCTAATGATTAACAAGTTAATGATTCATTTGGAAACTTTTAAGCCTGGTGTCCTGCTTTAAGTTCTGGGATAATAGTAAAGTGTTTTTTAGTCAGATGTAACATAATTCAATTAATAGTATTGATTTAAGTGATTATGCATTTACTTTCACTTTTGAGAAAATTTTTATAGTTTTGTTACTGTACCATAATGGTTTTCAAGAGTTCATCATTTGTGTCAGATGTTCAACCTTTTCAAGTAGATAAATTATACTGTTTTTCAATCAGGTGATTATTGTTTTAAAATTGCTATTTTAATAGATGTTAAAATAAATTTCCACTTAGAAAGTCCACCAAAGACTCATAACTGAAAACACGGTTGTTTTTGGTCATGCATTATAGAGACTTTCTTCCCAAAGCATTCTGTGAATGGACGCTTACTGGAACCACTCAATTGTATGAACATTCGGTGTGAAGTGAGACAGCCCTGCATACTTCAATAATTTCTCAGACTTTGCATAATTAGATTTCTCAAACTGGGGTTTATGGATGTATTTTCAGAGGCTCATGAATTCTTTTCGTTAATTAAAAAATTTTGTTCTTTTTGCTGTTGATAATCATTTAGCACAACCCTAATGCCTGCATTTGTTTACCTTTGTGTTTAAAATCATCTGGGCTCAAATGCTACTTTTACTTTCAGTTGCCATGGCCTCATGAGAAAGGAGCAGAGACATCCTTCATATACAAATGATAAAAGCAAAGTGAAAGCTTGTTTTGTCATAAAGTGTTATATGAACAGAGTTTCAAAGTAGTTACAGTAGAGACAATTGGTGGGAAGATTGAGTCATCACTATAACTCAGTACAACAGTGATGTGCTGTGCAGGCAGCAAGCATTCATTAACTTGTTCATCTGATGGCAGATAAGAGGACTACGGCAGAGGGATATAATCAGTTTATCTCACAATAGAGAAATTGTTTCATTCTTTATAATATTGTTTCAGCAAACAGCATCTTAAAATTAATTTGAATTTCTTTTGTTTTAGTATTTACTTTAAAAAATTCACTTTATTGAGGTTTAATTTATATAACATAAAATCCACTCATTGTAAGCGTGCAGTTCAGTAGTTTCTAACAATGGGATTGTGTAACCGTCACCACAATCTAATTATCATCACTCTAAAAACAAACCTCATTCCCATTTGTGGTCACTGTCCGTTTCCACCTCCAGCCTTAGGCAGCCACTCATCTGCTTTATAGGTGTGCTTTTTCTGGATGTCTCAGATAAATGGAACCATATGTGATCTTTCATGTGATCTTTTGCATCTGGCCTCTTTTCCTTAGCAGAATATTTTTAAGGTTCACCCATGTTGTAGCATATATCAGGACTTTTGTTCCTTCTTATGGTTGACTAGTATTCTTTATATGTGTGTGTGTGTATACATATATATACATATATATATATATATAGAGAGAGAGAGAGAGAGAGCATATTTTGTTTGTCCATTCACCATTTGGTGGATGTTTGGGTTGTTTCTAGTTTTTGGCTATTAGGAATAGTGCTGCTGTTGAACGTTTGTGAAACAAGTCTTTTAATGGGCATGTGTTTTCATTTCTTTTAACAAAAATTGAGAATTGCTAGATCATAATGTAAATCTATATTTAACATATTAATAACTTGAAAACTGTTTTCCAAAGTGGCTATATCATTTTAAATTCCCACAAGCAATATAGAAGGTTCCAGTCTTTCTGCATTCTCACCAACCATCCCCCCCACCCCCATGCTATGCAGCTTGTGGGATCTTAGTTTCCTGAAAGTGAAGTTGCTCAGTCGAGTCATACTCTTTGAGACCCCATGGACTATAGCCTACTAAGCTTCTCCATCCATGGGATTTCCCAGGCAAGAGTACTGGAGTGGGTTGCCATTGCCTTCTCCAGGGGATCTTCCCGACCCAGGGATCGAACCCAGGTCTCCCCCATTGTAGGCAGACGCTTTACCTTCTGAGCCACCAGGGAAACCCCTGACTGGTGATTAAACCCAGGGCCCTGGGCAGTGAGTCCTTAACCATTGGACTAACCATTGGTTACCAGCATTTGTNGTACTGGAGTGGGTTGCCATTGCCTTCTCCAGGGGATCTTCCCGACCCAGGGATCGAACCCAGGTCTCCCCCATTGTAGGCAGACGCTTTACCTTCTGAGCCACCAGGGAAACCCCTGACTGGTGATTAAACCCAGGGCCCTGGGCAGTGAGTCCTTAACCATTGGACTAACCATTGGTTACCAGCATTTGTATTTGTCTTTATCATTCCTGTGGGTGTGGAGTGATCAGTATTTACTTTTAAATTCATTGCAAATCTATGCTTTGATAAGAGCTGTTAGAAGAAGGAACCTCATTATATATTCACACTCCATCTTGCATAACAAGCTTTTATTTATTTGCAACTAATCTTGGGTATCATCAATAGGAAAGAAAAAGTTACAAGATAACTTCATTTGTAGAGTTAGTGCATGTGTGTACGCTCAGTCACTTAGCTGTGTCTGGGTCTTTGTGACCCCATGGACTGTGCCTGCCAGGGTCCTCTGTCCATGAGGGTTCTCCAGGCAAGAATACTGGAGTGGGTTGCTATACCCTCCTCCAAGGGATCTTCCTGACCCAGGGACTGAACCTGCATCACCTGCATTGCAGGCGAATTCTTTACTACTGAGCCAAGAATTAGTACGTTAATTAAATCACGAAGTTATTCTTAGTATGTCAGGATAGTCCTGGGAGTGATAGGACTTTCTTGTGGTTTACTAATTAGAAAGGAGGTTGTTGACATGGTCTGTGTAGAGGTCAGTGTGGGACTGTGTGCATCACCAGAAAGCTTTACTATCAGGTGAAAGATGTGTGGGAAAGCACAGTTAATATTCTTTGATATATATACTGTGTACCAGAATATATTGATATTTTCAGATATTTTCATTGTAATATATAAGTTTAAGGAATTTTTTTTTTTTTTTATTTACTAATTAGAAAGGAGGTTGTTGACATGGTCTGTGTAGAGGTCAGTGTGGGACTGTGTGCATCACCAGAAAGCTTTACTATCAGGTGAAAGATGTGTGGGAAAGCACAGTTAATATTCTTTGATATATATACTGTGTACCAGAATATATTGATATTTTCAGATATTTTCATTGTAATATATAAGTTTAAGGAATTTTTTTTTTTTTTTTGCTTAATTTCCTGGGTTTCTGTTAACCCTCTCTATCATCAAGTTACATAACTTGTATATTTTATCTCATTGACTAAAAACCAGTGACCTCTTGAGTTGTGTCTCAGATGTCAGCAGCTCTTCAGAAAGACCTTTCCTAATAATTCTGTTGAAAGTAGCTCATCTACCCACCTCTCTACCACCACCCACTCTACACACTGTTCTGGTTTGTTTTCTTTATAGCACTTACCATTAGCAGAAATGACCTGTTTTTTTATATTTGTTTACTTGTATTCTAATACTGGAATAGTGCCTGGCATATGGTAGGAACTAAATGACTTCATGGGAAATAGATGGGGAAACAGTGGAAACAGTGTCAGACTTTATTTTTTGGGGCTCCAAAATCACTGCAGATGGTGATTGCAGCCATGAAATTAAAAGACGCTTACTCCTTGGAAGAAAAGTTATGACCCTGTCTCTTATACACATCTAGATGTGTATAAGAGACAGCTACTGTGTANGGAAACAGTGGAAACAGTGTCAGACTTTATTTTTTGGGGCTCCAAAATCACTGCAGATGGTGACTGCAGCCATGAAATTAGAAGACGCTTACTCCTTGGAAGAAAAGTTATGACCAACCTGGATAGTATATTCAAAAGCAGAGACATTACTTTGCCGACTAAGGTCTGCCTAGTCAAGGCTATGGTTTTTCCTGTGGTCATGTATGGATGTGAAAGTTGGACTGTGAAGAAAGCTGAGCGCTGAAGAATGTATGCTTTTGAACTGTGGTGATGGAGAAGACTCTTGAGAGTCCCCTTGGACTGCAAGGAGATCCAACCAGTCCATTCTGAAGGAGATCAGCCCTGGGATTTCTTTGGAAGGAATGATGCTGAAGCTGAAACTCCAGTACTTTGGCCACCTCATGTGAAGAGTTGACTCATTGGAAAAGACTCTGATGCTAGGAGGGATTGGAGGTAGGAGGAGAAGGAGATGACAGAGGATGAGATGGCTGGATGGTATCACTGACTCGATGGATATGAGTCTGAGTGAACTCCAGGAGCTGATGATGGACAGGGAGGCCTGGTGTGCTGCGATTCATGAAGTCGCAAAGAGTCGGACACAGCTGAATGAGTGAACTGAACTGAACTGAATTATTCATTAAATAAGTAATAAATAATGGAATGTTTCATATTTTTCTCCAAAAATTTCTTTTTGTGTAGAATAAGAAGGCATTTCCACCAAGATGTACCCCCCCTTTTTTTTTTCAAAAAGAAAGTAGGTATAAAAATTTTCCAGCAAAAATTGAAAAATTTTAACTTAAACCATATCAGTTCAGGGTAAATAAGGAATCGACAGTTTTTGAAATCTCTGGCTCTGCGTTGTTAGGATGCATTGGGCTTCAGCTCTCAGGTTGATATGTTTCACTCTCTACGAGCTAAATAATACATAATCTCAAGGTCACTGCTTAATGAGTTTTATTGCATCTTACCATTTCCATTCATTTTATATTAAAAGTGAGTGCCACTGAACTGCGATTTCTACTTTTGAAAATGGCATTTGTAGTCCTTGGCATATATCTGTTAGTTTCTTCTTTTGATTAAATAGTTCCAGAGTTCAAAGAAAAAAAAAAAATCCACCATTAACTAATATTTCGTCTTCCTGAGTGAATGCTTGATTCAGCAATGTAAAACTATTACGAGAAATCATAATGGGTGAGTCGTTGCTCTAGCCATTGGGCATGATGCTCTGCTTAAGTAGCTGACCTTGTGTCCTATCTGTCAATTATTGTGGAGGTAGAAGGAGGTTTCATTACTTTCCCAGACTTCCGCTGAAATATGTTCCCTCCCTCTTTCTTTTCTATAGCAGACTGATTTATATTAAACTCACTTCTTCAACTAGGCTAGGGTCAATGTGCATGATGGATAAGAGCAAAGATTCAGTGTCATAGAAATCTGCATTTGAATTCTGCTTTTACCAATTCATTTTCTGTGTGACTAGGCAAGTGTGATCACTTTGACCCTTGCTTTCTTTCCCTGTAAAGTAGAATGAATAATTCCATTTCTTTGGGTTGTGATAATAATTAATGAATAATGTATGCAAAATGTGTGGCTCAGTGCTTGGTGCTTAGTAATGCACTGTAAATATTAGCTCTTATTATCTTAGTATTGTTTAGCATGAAGGAATTTCAGTACACAGACTCACACATTGTTACCTTTTATGTATTACTTCCCATTACTAAGATTTTGTTAGTGTCCTAAGATTGGATTGTATCTCTAAACATTTAGGCTATTTAAGCTTACTGTCTGTCCTAATTTTCTTTTAGGCTTGCTGGCTATCCAGATCTTTTCTTTCTTTTCCTTTTTTTTTTTTCTTTTCTTTCTTTTCCATTTCCCTTTTCTTTTTTCTGACCTAGTTCTCTATATCTTCTTTTTTTTTTTTTTTGCAACTGATGAGAATCTTTTAAATTGGTCTACGTTACTAATTTCTTACTGTTTTGATTTAGTTTTTTATGGCTTTAATGAACTTTTAAGGTTCATTAACTTTTTAAGACTCATATTTATTGGGGTATAATTTATATACACCAAAATTCATCATTTTTAAGTGTACAGTTTTATGAGTTTGGGGAAACACATGGTCATATTATCACCGCCATCACGTCGTAGTGGTGATAACATGACTAAGCACAAGTTATAAAACATTTTTGTTATCCCAGAGAATTCCTTCTAGCGACTTTGCAGTCTTTCCTGTCTCCTGACCCTTAGAAAACCACTGATCTGATTTTGTTGTTTCCTCTATCAACAGTGTTTCCCCCATTTTATTGTTCCGTAGTAGTCTGTTGTATGAATATATAACAGACAGATTATCTCTTCACCAGCTGATAGACGTTTGGATTGCTTCTAGTTTCTAGGTATTATGAATCCTTTTGTAGACAGATGTTTTAATTTTCTTGGGTAAATACCTAAGAGAGAATTGCTGGACCATATGCATAAGAAATTGCTTAACTTTTCCAAAGTGCTGAATCATTTTTACTTTCTTAGGAGCAGCGTATAAGGATTTTAGTCATTTCATGCTTACCTACACTTGGTATTATCAATATTTTTAAATTTAGCCATTCTTTTCCATGTGTAGTGTTATATGCATGCATGCATGCTCAGTTGCTTCATTTGTGTCTGACTCTTTGCGACCCTATGGGCTTTCCAGGCTCCTCTGTCCATGGGATTCTCCAGGCAAAAATACTGGAGTGGGTTGCCATGCCCTCCTCCAGGGGATCTTCCCCACCCAGGGATCAAACCCATGTCTCCTGGATTGCAGGCAGATTTGTTACTGCTGAGTCACTGGGGAAACCTGTAGGTGTTGTATAGGATTGGGGGCAGGAGGAGAAGGGGACGACCGAGGATGAGATGGCTGGATGGCATCACGGACTCGATGGACGTGAGTCTGAGTGAACTCCGGGAGATGGTGATGGACAGGGAGGCCTGGCGTGCTGCGATTCATGGGGTCGCAAAGAGTCGGACACGACTGAGCGACTGAACTGGAACTGGAACTTAAATTTTCCTGATGACTGGTAGAACATCCTATTATGTTCTTATTTGCGTTATTTTCTTTGGTGAAGTGTTCAAATCTTTTGTCCATTTCTAAAATTCAATTGCTTTTCTTGGATTGGTTAATAAAGTTCTTTATAAGATATGTTTATCCAGAATACTTCCTCTCAGTTTGTATCTTGCTTTTCATTTTCAGGATAGTGTCTTTTGAAGAGCTGCTTTAATTTGCTTTTAAATAACCCTGTCTCTCCTTGTCTATTTTCTGCCTTTGTTAATATAAACCATATTTTCTTGAAACTTTTTTAGATAGAAAGATTTCCACAAATATTTATTAAATGAAAAATAGTATTCAGACAAATCTGATTTTTGTAATATGTAGCGTATATATTTCTGTCTTTCTGTTACAAAGGAAAGTTTAAGAGATTCCATCTTGGGAATGGATATAAAATTACATAGGAGTGGTGAAGAACTTCTACTTTCTCTAATATGGCAAAACAGCATGAATTGCTTTTATAATTAAAAAGGTATATTATACTTTAGAAAACAAAAGCTAACATAGGCAAAATTAAATGATAAATTATAAGCTCATAAAAAGTTGACATACATTTTGAAAGCAGTGGATTGCTAGCTATACATAATACATGAGTTTCTACAAATCAATAAAGAGAAAATTAAAATTTTCAAGGAAAACAACAGATAATAGCAGAAGAAATGCAATTGACCAATAAATATTATACTCAACTTCACTAACAATTAAAGAAAAAAATGAAAATTCCCCTGTAAGATGGGCAAAGATGAAACAGATCTCTATTATCCTATGTAGCAAGAAGACAAATTTGGGGAGAAAGAAAGGGTGGGATATCAATTATTAAGCTGTTTTTCTAAAGAACAATTTGATAATATCTGTCAAGATGTAAAATGTAAACTGTGTTGATAAGATCTGGAGAAATAAGCACTTTCAGGCATTGTTGCCTGGAGTGTAAATTAGTTCCATTCTGTGGAGGGCATTTTGGTGTTATCTTCCGAATTATAAACATGGATACATACTCTTTGACCCAGGAACCCAATTTAAGGAGCTTCTCTGACAGATATATCCACACATGGAAATGACCAAGGAACCCTGTCCCTGCTTAGTCGCTCAGTCATGTCTGACTCTTTTTGACCCCATGGATGGTAGCCTGCTAGGCTCCTCTGTCCATGGGATTCTCCAGGCAAGAATGCTGGAATGGGTGGCCATTTCCTCCTCCAGAGGATTTTCCTGACATTGAACCCCCATCTCCTGTGTCTCCTGTACTGCAGGTAGATTTTTTACCCACTCAGCCATTAGGGGAGCCCAGGACAAGTTTATTTATTGCAGCATTGTATACAATAGCAACAGATATGCTTTCTTGAATTTTATTTTTATAATGCAACAATGACAGTCTGAATATGTGCTCGTTTTCCTTAAAAATTTTTATTTGTAGGTATGTTCTTTGTCTTTTATGCTGTACAACAGCTGTTAGCTAACTGTGGTCCTGTGAAGTCACTTCAGTCATGTCTGACTCTTCGTGACCCTATGGACTGTAGCCTGCCAGATTCCTCTGTCCATGGGATTCTCCAGTCAAGAATCTTGGAGTGGGTGCCATGCCCTCCTCCAGGGGATCTTCCTGACCCAGGAATTGAACCCGTATCTCTTGGCAGGCAAATTTGCCTGCCAAATTTGGTTGAAGGGCCAAATCTAGTTCCTGGCTGTTTTTTTTTTTTTTTTTTTTAATATACTGGAGTATAGGTGGTTTCCCAGATGGCGCTCCGCCTGCCAGTGCATGAGACATAAGCAACACGGGTTCGATCCCTGGGTTGGGAAGATCCCTTGGAGAAGGCAATGGCAACCCACTCCAGTATTCTTGCCTGGGGAATCCCATGGACAGAGCAGCCTGGTGGGCTTCAGTCCATAGGGTCTCCAAAGAGTCGGACACGACTGAAGCAACAGCACAGCACACACTCATAGTTGGTTTGGTTTAGTTGGGCTTCCCTGGTGGCAGTAAAGAATTTGCCTGCAATGCAGGAGAGCAGATTGGATCCCCAGGTCAGGCCTGGAGAATTCCATGCAGGAGCCTGGTGGGCTACACTTCACGGAGTCACAAAGAGTTAAACACGACTGAGAGACTAAACACAAGAGTTGGTTTTGGCCTTTTTTTTTTTTTTGGCACTTGAACTAAAAATTATACACTGTGAAAAGATTGTAAAACAGAATTCAATGAGAAAGAATACATGACAGACATTGTATATGGCCTGCAGAGCTTAACATGTTTTCAGTCTGATCCTTTACAATAAAAGTTTGAGATCTTGTGTCTAGAATCTCTTCCTTGTTATTTTACTCCCCTTGCCTGGTAACAGAGAGGCTGTGAATAGATTCTTCTTGAGTCTTCTCACTTCCTTAAAGAATAGCTTGTAGCTAGTGGAACAAACCTATGGTCCAAGGGAGTTTCAAGGGGCTTGGGTCTAGGAGTAATCCTCTCAAGGAAGTTTCCACTCCATGTGGTGCATATTCTGTTTTCCGGGAAGCTATTTTGTTAGAGTTTGGACTAGTTGGTCCATATTCGTTTTGTCAAGCCCTGTGTCATCTCTTGAGCATCCTTTTTAGCTGCTGGCAGCCTAACGTGATAACTGTTTTCTAAGGGCAGCCTCTCTGCTTTGAGAAGGTATTTCCCTATGAATTCTTGATTTGTGGGATATTTTCCACATGAAGCTGTTGTACTCTTTTGGGGAGGTATTTTTCTAATCACTCTAGTCCTGTTCTGTAAAAATTTCTGGATAGTTTCTATCTTTCAGGCCTTTCAGTTTCTAATTCTGATACTTCTGCCTATTGTTATGTTTTTTGAGGTCATTTCTTTTGATGTTTGGACCAGGGAAATGTAATGTATAACTTGGCAGCTATTATTTGCACAAATCTTCTATAGCTCTTCTTTTTAAGAAGGGCCTTCCTTTTTTTTTTTTTTTTTTTAGTATTTAGTGATCTATTTGGCTGTGCCAGGTCTTGGTTGCAGCATGTGGGATCAACAGTCTTCCTTGTGTGATGCAGAGCATCTTTTTTTTTTTCGTTGTGGCATGCAGAATTTTTATTTGCAGCATGCAAGATCTTTTACTTGTGGTTTGTTGAATCCAATTTCTGCACCAGTGTTGGAACCCTGGCCCCCTGCATCGGGAGCATGGAGTCTTAGCCGCTGGACCACCAGGGAAGTCCCAAGGACCCTGTCTTTATATATTCCTTTTGGTCTGTCTTCAGGTTCTCCCCTACACTGACAGTTTAACATTCTTGGTGATCTTTCAAAAATCCTTAATTTCTAGTCTTATGTTTTTATTCTTCTCCTAAACTTCAAAGGACTTTATAGTTGTCATTATCTTTCTGTCTGACTTCACAGCATGAAGTTTTATTGCAATTAGTTCATTGTCCCCACTTTCTCCCTTCCTTCCCCTGTACTTGGTCCTTTCTTCATCCTTACCTATACTCCATGTGCTTCCTGCCTCTCCAATTTCTTCCAGATTCCTCCTTCAGGATTCAACTCAAGCATCTTCCTTGCTTAAATCTCACTTAGAGCGCTGCAGTAGTCTCTTTTCCCCCACTATACCCGCCAAACTGCTTAATACAGTCCTGATGCATTTTTACTGAGATTTATGAATGCTTTGCCATGATTTGTAAAATCTTATGTGATCTGGCCCCTGCCCACTTCTCTTCTTTTCAGTTTGCTTCAACGAAATGGCTGAGGGATTTTACACAAGACTTTTTTCCTGCTTAGAATGCTCTCTCTGTGGCTTGCTGCTTGCTCCCTATTCACAAACATGGTTAGCTTCTTTGTATGCTTAAGTTCCACCAAAATGTTGCTTTTGTAGAGAGGCCTAAACTAGGGCTCTCCCACTGTTGCTCCCTCAACACCTTTTATTCTTTGTTAAATGATGAGCTCCTGTTGTTAGAATTAAGACTTGAATTATTCTTAACATATCATAAAGAAAGCTGTTAGGAATGATTAGAGCAAGGACTTAGTTTTTGCTAATCATCCTCATTGGTTGGCTGTTCTTGATTCTATTTCCCTAATCCTCAGAAGATATGAAATGTACTTTTAAAATATTTAGGTTCATTGTCTTTTACCATGGAGCTTGCTTGTGAAATCATATAAAATCATGAAACTTACAATGCACTTGAATGGCAGAGTAATTTTATCATATTTATAAGTAAGAATATACATTTTAATGGGAGAGTTATTGATTAGCTTTAGTGTTTATTCCTGGATAGAAGTTTTCTATGCCCTTTGTTTTGTTTGACAGATATATTATTTTGTAAAGTTACTACTGGCTTCCTGACATTTAGTATATTAAGCCAATAGGTGATATAGTCCTAATTAATTTTGCACTGGAAATCTCTTCTTTAGTATAAAAGCTAAAATGTTGAAGTAGCTGGAGATTTATTTCAGCATGGAATAAATCGGTGTTTTTTGATATTCTCATACAGAATCCTTTGATAGTCTTGTCTTGTGTTTCTCACTTTCTTGTCCTCTTCCAAGCACTAGATAATATACTTTACATACCTGGAAGGAACAGACAATTTCATCCAATTCTGTAGGAAGATGACATGCCAATCTGAAACTACATTTTCTCTATTATTGCTTTACATTTTCAAGAACATAGTAGTAGTTATGTTTGGCATAGTGCTTGAATTTTGTGAGTGGGTGCAAAAAATGAAAAAAGATGTAAGGATATTTATCTTGAACACTTTGGTTAATAGTAATTAAAACACATGCAAAACTTATACTAACTTGTCTTGTAATAAATTTGAAATATTCCATGTATTTGATTCAAATGTATTCATTATGGTTAGCTATCAAGATTTTATACCCCTCAAATAATCTTAAAGAGCCCTTGGAAGTAAAGAAGTAGTAAAACTAGCAACTACTTATTTCATATACTGTGCTAGCAGCACATAAATGTGTCTTATTTTTAATCTTCATTTCAATCCTGTAAGTATTATTTCTCCAGGTTTTTCAGTGGAGGAAACCAGGACTCCGCAATGGTATAAAGCCCATACGTGAACGCTATCTCTGGAGCTTCTCTGCTTAGCGCTGTCTTCTAGTTCCATCTACTAATTTGGAAAGAGATGGGGAGACTGAGTCTTGCAAAGCCAAAGGGCTTGCTCATCGTCACACAGCTAGTTAGCAATAGAGTGAGGACTTAGATCGCTGGCCTCCTGACTCACATTCCGGTGCGCTTTTCACTATATCAGGACACCTTGGCTCCTGAGCCCCAAGTGACAGCCCCAAACAGCTGTGTTTATCTGTCTTGCATGTCCCAGCTTGTTTTGCTAGCAGAGCAAAAACTACTTAAAAGGATCCTCAATCTTCACCTCCCCACTCCCCTCCACTTATACTCGTATATTCCCACTTGCCCCATGAATAACTTCACAGAAAGAATTGTGCAATGTCACTAAGCCTTCCTCTGGTGTCAGAGTTACTCCCTGAGAGAACATTCACTTCCTCATGACTCCAGTTTACTGTCAGATTGTCTTTCCCTTTCCCTCTCTTCTCTTTGATCGGAATCTTAGTTGTTTAGGCAGGAATTTGAGGAGCAGATGTTACGCCCCTTGAACAAGCCCTTTAATTCTCCTTAGTACTGTGTCTAATGATTCTTAATCCTGTCCTTTTAACTCTGTGGCTAGCAGAATTAAGAGCAAAGTGGGCCAGGAATGGTGAGCTTGATGCTGAACATTTCATTTCAGTGTTGGCAAAGAGAGCACATAAAATAAGACAGAGGGAAAATGTTAGGCTTTCTTGTGAAACTAAGATGAATATTAGTGTGGAATTGGTAGGATTTTGTATTTCGCTCTAAATGTGAATAAAGCAATTTGGCAGAGTAGATAGCCAGAGAAATGGAGCCACTGACCTGTCTCCACTACCCTGTCTTCTTAAATTTTGCTGCGTTCTTTAGATTTGCATTTCCCTTTGGAAACAAAAATGGTTCACCAGAAAAAAGAAAAGTTATTGCTTAAAGTACTTGGTCTTTCATGGTTCTTGAAGAAAATTAACTGTCTCCAAATGGGAATACTGTTAAGAAAGATACACCCTGTGATATAATTGGTTCATTCTATTCTCTCTTTATAGACTTTGGTTTAGCAGTCTTGGCTGACTAATCATCAAAATTCTGACCTGTTTGTTCATATATTTAAAAAATTGGACTAAATGGCCTATAGCTTTCTCAGTTCCTGATTAATCACTTGAGATATTGGCAAGTCAGAAGCTGATTAAGAGAGAGAAACCACAGTAATTTGAACAGGGAAAGCGTACTATAAAAAAATACTAACTGTATCATGGGATTGGTGTAATGAGGGATTGGCTACTAAAAAGTAAAGTGAACTCTGAAGAATATAGAAATAACAAATAAGAGAAGCAGCCTTACTCCTAGCATATAGGATGTTTAAGAAAGAGGCTTCCAGGATTGAGATTTAGGCCTTATTTGAGAGGGCAAGGCTGTGGCTCACTAAATGATAAAGAAGTTTCTTTGACAGGAGTACTTGCCAGAAACTCAGTTCACCTGATCACTCTGATATAAAACTGTCTGAGGGAAGTACTGGGGAATCTACTGCGTGCTACTGTCTACTGATTGCTGTGCACTTCACAAGCCTGGTCTTGGAGCAACTGCATCATTGGCAGGGGTTGGAGACTGGAGAAACCATGTGTGATGTAGGAACCCACCAAGAGGAACACACAAGCTCCAGGGAGGAAAACCCCTTTCTCCTGCAGTGCCTTTCCAGCACTCTCTAAGGACAAGACTTAGCATCATGCCAGCTGGCATAGGGAAATTATTTAAAGGGCCCAAATCCATTTTTTGCAGAGCAAGCAGTGAAGGGTGAATTTGGAGTTGAGGGAATAAATGAACAACTGACACATTTGGTCAAACAAGTGACCTTACATTTTATTAGTATTGATGCCTACTTACGGACTTAATATGAATTTGGGACTCTGGTCAGAATTTTGCTGAGGACCTCGTTTTTTCCCAATATTTCAGAAAGGATGTCATGAGGCCACAGAGACTTTTCTTTTATAGGAAGGAGGGGCCCTGGGAATAGCCTCACCTTCGCTTTCATAGGTTCCTTTATCATGAGCATCTGGTATCTACCTTGATACACTGACCTTGGGGATTGTGGTGAAATTCCTCACATTGTCACATATTATAACCTCAGAGCTCACTCAGATCTTTGTTTGAATTATCTTTGCCATTGGAATCAGTACTCTGAATTTGTACATTAAAAATGACTTTTTGCAGAATAAATATTTCAGAAACTATCAGCTAGCATTTCATCATTTTATGAGAAACAGCATAAATTTTGAGCAGCAGTTTCTAGTTAGTAGTGGCTGTGTTTAAAAGCAGTTTCACTGGTAAATATCTGATTTGGATTTGGTAACCAACCAGGAGGAATAACCTTACTCAGGCCTAACTAGACATACAGGAATTCTAACTTTTTGTGTATATTCTATTTTTAGAAGACACAGTTATCACAAGTTAATAGTTTTTTTAATGAAATACCTATTTATTTCTCAGCCTTAAAATTATAGACTTAGAAAGTAAATTGCACTAAATTACCTAACATTTTGTTAAAATTGTTTTACTGTTGAAGCCAATTTTATTTTGAGTTTGACCTCTTAGGATAAATCAAGGAATTTAATTAACTTTCTGACAACAGAATTACATTCATAGAGGACACTATAGCTGAATACAGCTTTTTTAAAAAAATGATCATTTTTATCTTAGATAGAGAAATTTTATATTTTGGGCTTTGATTATTAATTTGATTCTCTACCTGTTTTGAAAAATTAAAATATAGTTGATTTATAATATTACAGTTTTATTAGATAATGATTCAATATTTTTATAGATTATATACCATTTAAAGTTATTATAAAGTATTGGTGCTCTTCCCTGTGCTGTGCAATATATATATAGTACATATATCCTCACAGCTTATTTATTTTATAGATAGTAGTTTGTATCTCTTTATCCTCTGCCCCTATCTTGCCTGTCTCCTCATCCCTCTTCCCACTGGTAACCACAAGTTTGTTCTTTATATCCCTTAGTCTGTTGCATTATATTTATTTGTTTTATTTTTAGATTCCAAATATAAGTGATAACATATAGTATTTGTCTTTCTCTGTCTGACTTATTTCAGTAAGCATAGTACCTTCTTGGTCTCTTCATGTTGTTGCAAATAGCAAAATTTTATTCTTTTTTATGGTTGAGTACTCTGTGTGTGTGTGTGTGTGTGTGTGTGTGTGTGTGTATACTCCAGAATTCTTTGAGAATTCTTTCTACTAGGTTTCCCTAATGGCTCAGTAGTAAAGAATCCACCTGCCAATGCAGAAGATGCAGATTCTATCCCTGGGTTGGAAAAATCCCCAGGAGAAGGAAATGGCAACCCTCTCCAGTATTCTTATCTGGGAAATTCCATGGATAGGGGAACCTGGCGGGCTACAGTCCATGGGGTCACAAAAGACCTCATGGTTTATGTTGAGTCCATGGGGTCACATAACTTAGCAACTAAATAACAACAACAGATATAAAATTTTACCTTGTCATTTAATTTATTAATAATAGTTATTTTAAATTCTATGGCTTGGCTTAGAAGTTCAGTATCTGGTTCTCCCAATTTCTGTGACCCTAAATAATAATTTCTTTCCTCTCATTAACCTCTAGCTGAAATTTAGCACTTTCTTTAATTGTGAAAGTAGACAACAAAGTCACAGGTATACCTGCAGATTTCAGATATTTTCGTAACACGTTATCATTGTTACAGATGCTTCCTTGGTTGCTCAGATGGTAAAGAATCTGCCTGCAGTGCAGGAGACTCGGTTTCGATCCCTGGGTGGGAAAGATCCCCTGGAGAAGGGAACAGCTACCCACTCCAGTATCCTTGCCTGGAGATTTCCATGAACAGAGGCTATAGTCCATGGGGTTGCAGAGAGTTGGACATGACTGAGAGACTTAACATTTCACTTTCACTTTGATGCTCATCACTGCTTTGAAATTACAGTAGCTATTAGACCTGCCTCTAGGCATAGTTACTTGATACATTAGTCTAGAAGCTCACATATTATGTCACAAATTTTAAAAAAAAAATTCTTTTTTTTAATATTCTTTTTTTTTTGTATTTATTTTTTTACACGAACTCCCAAACATGAACCTCCCTCCCACCTCCCACCCCACCTCATCCCTCCAGATCATCCCCATACACCAGCCCCAAGCATCAGGCATCCTGCATTGAACATAGACTGGCAATTCATTTCTTACATGATAGTATACATATTTCAATGCTATTCTCCCAAATCATCCCACCCTCTCCCTCTCCCTCTCCTTCTCCCTCAGAGTCCATAAGTCCGCTCTACACATCTGTATCTCTTTTGCTGTCTTGCATACAGGGTCCTCATTACCAGCTTTCTAAATTCCATATATATGTGTTAGTATACTGTATTGGTGTTTTTCTTTCTGGCTTA
>SJYX01013762.1:22946-46744 GCA_006410675.1 Oreotragus oreotragus | reverse complement strand
TGTGTATATATACCACAGCTTTCTTATCCATTCATCCGCTGATGGACATCTAGGTTGTTTCCATGTCCTGGCTATTATAAACAGTGCTGCAATGAACATTGGGGTACATGTGTCTCTTTCTATTCTGGTTTCCTCGGTGTGTATGCCCAGCAGTGGGATTGCTGGGTCATAAGGCAGTTCTATTTGCAATTTCTTAAGGAATCTCCACACTGTTCTCCATAGTGGCTGTACTAGTTTGCATTCCCACCAACAGTGTAAGAGGGTTCCCTTTTCTCCACACCCTCTCCAGCATTTATTGCTTGCAGACTTTTGGATCGCAGCCATTCTGACTGGTGTGAAGTGGTATCTCATTGTGGTCTTGATTTGCATTTCTCTGATAATGAGTGACGTTGAGCATCTTTTCATGTGTTTGTTAGCCATCCGTATGTCTTCTTTGGAGAAATGTCTATTTAGTTCTTTGGCCCATTTTTTGATTGGGTCGTTTATTTTTCTGGAATTGAGCTGTATAAGTTGCTTGTATATTTTTGAGATTAGTTGTTTGTTTAAAAATGATTTCCATGGTGTCTGTGGTGTATTTTTTTTAATGTGTTTAAAAAACACGCTAAGAAGGGCCCCATAGACCTCAGACTATGAAATGGTCCAGGCACAAAAACGTGGTTCTGTATAACGTAGGTCAGATTGTGTCATTTCTCACCTCAGAATGCTCTGCTGGATTTCCTCTCATTTCTTCCAAAGAGAGTGAAACCAAGGTCCTTTTGGTGGCTTACATGGCTCTGCACCAGCCTACTTGCTGCCTTCTGACCTTTGGTTCCTTTGCTCTCTTTGTTACAGCCACATTGGGAATATACCAGGTATTCTTTTGCTGCAGATCCTTTCTAGTAATTTCCAGATAATGTGTACGTAACTTACTCGCTCAGTTACCTGATAGTTATTTACTTCCTGACCACTCGATTTAAAACATTTATTCCTGCCCCCTTGGTACCTACTCTGCCTTCCCCTCTGTTTTTCCCTGTACACTTATTGTAATTTTTCATATTTTACATGTCAGTTAGCCTAGTATTGATTTTGGGCAGGGGCTTACCATAGTCCTCTGTTAGCAGGTTGGCCCTTCAGCAGTGGTTAGGTTAACCTTGAGAGCTGTTGTCCCTCCCGTGCGTGACTTTGATCCCTTCTACCACCACCACCGGTTCATTTATGAGCTTACTGCATTAAGAGTAGAGTGGATGATGACAAAAGCCAGCTAATGTCAACTGAACTGGCCAGCTCACTTTGTCTGCATGGTGGTTCATTGCCTCTTTTAAGTTTGATGCTTTCTGGGATTAACATGTGGTACAAAGAGCTTCATTTTTGATTTCTGCTTTTGTTTGTCTGTCTACATGGGTCATCCCCACATCTTCTTTTCTCAGTCTCCTGATCTTTTCTACGTTTCACCTCTCATCTCCTGGAGAGCATGTCTAACCAATGTAGTTGATACAGTTTGCTCACCCAATACAGTTAACGTGCTGTCATGGAGATCTGGGACCAGCATGAATTTCTTTGTATTGTCCAGGTCATCCAGGTCCCTTGGGACTATTATTAAGACTGAGGACTAGACAGTTAACATAGCTGTGGTTCAAGCATGTAAATGGATGCTGTTGTTGATTTACATGTGAATGTCCAGTGCTTTTGGTCTTCCTTCCTAATAGAGGTAGAAACACCTGCTTTGCGGGATCAGTGACTGCACAGCACTTACCTGAGAGAGCAATAACCCTGTCTTTATATGCTGCCAGATAGACCCTCCAGCTTCCCCACTATAGTCTTTACTTGGTAATGACCATCCTCAGCCTTTCATTTACTTTTTTCATTGTATTTACTGCCCCTAGCAATAGCTACCTAGTTCCATAGTCCTTTCAATTACTTCTTTTCCTGTACTCTCAAATGCCTGAAATATCGTTCCAGCCAGTGCCTTCCCTCTCACCAACAGTTTTAGCAATGCAGTTGTGCTGCTGCAGCCCATCAGGGACTAGGTACCACCAGAGAAGGGGTCCTCCTTGCTCACCAGTCCATGGTTGACGTCACTCTAAAATCTTACTTTGGAATAGCTCCATAGGTCTACTTTTGATACCAACCCTCTCAGGTTTGATTCTCCCAAGACATACTTTGAAGCTTCAAGATTTGCATGTAGGAGGTTTGTTGAGGAGTGCTTCTGGAGTCAGCCCCTACGAGAGAAGCTGTGAGGAAAACAACATTAGGAAGATGGAGGAGCTGAATTGCCATGTGGTTGCAACAGCAACCTCAGCTGATTTCCACAGGGAGATCTGAATCTGGAATAACCCTTCTGAGGTATTCCCAGTTGAACCAGAGGGCTGGGCCATTTTACTGTACATTGACCAGTCCTTAAATGTGGCCTGCTTTGGGATAGTAACATAACCTTGGATGAGGGAGTTCTCTGCAACTCAGAAAAATTCCTGAGACTTCAGCTGTAAGCCACCAGCAGGCCAAATCCTGGAAGCTGGGGAATGAGTACTTCAGTCCTGAAAGGATTGATGTGGGTGGTCATCACAGCATCCACTATAGCCACAACGGCAGGATCACTTTCAGTGGGGTGGTGAGGGTGAAAAGGATGCTCTGTCTGTGTGTATGTGTATGCTCAGTTGTGTCCGACTCTCAGTGACTCATGAACTGTAGCCTGCCAGGCTCCTCCGGCCTTGGAATTTTCCAGGCAAGAATACTGGAGTGGGTTACCATTCCCTTTTCCAGGGGATCTTCCCGACCCAGGGATTGAACTCACGTCTCTTGTGTCTCCTGGATTGACAGGCCAGATTCTTTACCACTAGTGCCACCTGGGTGCTAGAAAAATAAGGGAGGAGGTGAAGACTTGTTTAGACAGCTTAGCTGAGAAGGAGAGGAGAGAGAGAGGTTAGTCATAGGTTCCCGAGGAGACTGGAAGGGGTGGGATCCAGAATATAGGTAGATATGCCTTGGGCGGGAAGAGGTTCATTTTCATCATTGCAATCAAAGAGAAGAGTTCAGAAGCAGATACATTTATAACAGTAATGAGAGCACACCGAGGCAGTCCTTATATGTTTCTTCTGGGACAGATCAGGAAGAATCAAGAACTAGAAAGGGGGGGTTGTTTGGGCTGAAGATTTAAAGTGAGTAGAGAAGTTTTTAATAGATTGCTGTGGAGAGTGGGAGGAGAGCTTAATAGGATAGCCACTGGTGTTGAGGGCCCTTTTGAGGTTGATGCTCCTGATTTTATAAATTATCAGTTTGTATAGTTGAATGACTTTTTTTCCTGACAGTGCTTAATGGAGTGAAAGTATAAACATACTCTGTGTCTTACCAGAATTTTTTTTTTTTGCTTAGCCATCAGATCAAGTCATTACAGTACAGTAACACGGGAGACATGATACTTGTTGTATCTGGAAGCTCTCAGGCCAAAGTGATTGACAGAGATGGTTTTGAAGTAATGGAATGTATAAAAGGAGACCAGTATATTGTGGATATGGCCAATACCAAGGTAAGTATGATCCAGAATATTTTAGTGAATATAATTAATTCCATGCACATTTATTCACATCTTATTGTTGCTACCATAATTTCTGCTATAAATTAATGCAGTGTATTTCAAACTGCCCTCTGCTGAAATCTACTGAAATACCTCTCAGTCCTACTGAGGGTTGCAGTCTCATGCCTTTCCTTTTGTTTATTGGCTGTTCATTGAGCGTCCAGTGTGTGTTAGATGGTTCAAACAGCATTCAGATATAACTTAAACATAATGCTATGTGCAATTGTATTGAAATGGTGGCTTGAATGGTGTTTTTTTCCCCTTCATGTATTCTACTAGAGTTTCTCTCCCCTCATCTTAAAATCACCTCCCTAAAGATTCTACCAAAGATGCTTTTTTTTAGGGTGATGGTGATAAGGAAATAAAGCAGATGGTGCTCCAGGTCAGCCTCTCTGTCTTACACTCAAATCGTTTTGTTTTTATCCNCCTTCATGTATTCTACTAGAGTTTCTCTCCCCTCATCTTCAAATCACCTCCCTAAAGATTCTACCAAAGATGCTTTTTTTTAGGGTGATGGTGATAAGGAAATAAAGCAGATGGTGCTCCAGGTCAGCCTCTCTGTCTTACACTCAAATCGTTTTGTTTTTATCCGTTTGATTTAAAGCTTTTTGGGAATCCCAAACTTTATTTAAACAATGAGTTTGTAGAAATGAAAGCTTTAAAAACTCTTATTTAACTTATTCTTTTTTAGTTTATGGTTACCACAGGCAATTTTTCTTTAAAAATGTAAGGAAAAGTTTTTTTTGTTTTTTTTGTTTTTTTTTTTTGCTAGTTTCTAAGCTCTTACTAATGATTTCAGCTGTTCAGAGCTTCTTACATTATAAAAACTAAGACTTTGTGGATTTAGGTTTTAGCCAAGAAAATTTCAAGAAGAAAGGGATCTGGTGGTTCTGTATCTGGCTGTTTCTGCAGTTTCAGCTTCATACACACGCATGTACACGCACACGGGCTTATTTTGTGGCTCAGTGGGAAAGAATCCCCCTGCAGCTCAGGAGTCACAGGAGACACAGATTCACTCCCTGGATTGGGAGGATCCCCTGGAGAAGGACATGGAAACCCCACTCTAGTATTTTTGCACAGAATATCCCANATGTGGTCAACTTTTTGTTTCTAACCTTCTGGTTGAGTCCCATCCACCTGCCTCCCACCAACCCTCTGCCTTTGCTTTGCCCGAATAACGGCATTTGAATTTAGTTTTGAGAAAAAGAAAATGCTTTTGGTTTTTTGCTAGCTAGTCTGGTATAGCTGGAGTCTGTCTGTCTTGCAGTTCAGGTGACCTTGATGACAGAAGAGGCCGGTCACCATTGGGTGTCTTTCACTGTGCCCCTTTGCATCCTGCTCTCTTCCTCTGTCCTGGGTTCATATAGAACTGGTTGCCCTAACTTTTCTGCTCTGCTCGGTGCCCACAGAGGAAGCTGGCATGGGGCCTGTAACCCTTGGTTTCTGCAAAAACAGTGGGAGGGTGGAGGGGGAGGTGGTTTCTGGATCCTGGATGGCACGGTGGAGCCCCCAGGCTGTCGTGGCCACCCCTGTGCTCAGTAAATATTTGTGGAATTCCTGAGGCAGGCAGCACCAGTGGGCCCACCGCGACCCTGATCTGGGAGGTGAGCTGTTGGAGATTTGACATTCTGTCATTTGTTCTGGCAGCTGATGAAATGTCTTTGCACCACATGCTCTCCATCACCCTAAGTGCAGGTTAACAGTAAAAGGCTTGCATTAATCGTGAGAATAGCTAGTGGTCACTTAGCTGAGTTTTTTTTGTTTTTTTTGTTTTTTTTTTTTGATAGTTTCTAAACTCTTACTAATGATTTCAGCTGTTCAGAGCTTCTTACATTATAAAAACTAAGACTTTGTGGATTTAGGTTTTAGCCAAGAAAATTTCAAGAAGAAAGGGATCTGGTGGTTCTGTATATGGCTGTTTCTGCAGTTTCAGCTTCATACACACGCATGCACACGCACACGGGCTTATTTTGTGGCTCAGTGGGAAAGAATCCCCCTGCAGCTCAGGAGTCACAGGAGACACAGATTCACTCCCTGGATTGGGAGGATCCCCTGGAGAAGGACATGGAAACCCCACTCTAGTATTTTTGCACAGAATATCCCAGGGACAGAGGAGCCTGGTGGGCTACAGTCCATAGTCTCGGAGAGTTGGACACGACTGCGTGCTCACCTATATGTGTGCACGCAGGCACACATATAGGTGGCTCAGTGGTAAAGAATCTGCCTGCAAAGCAAGAAATGTGGGTCCAACTCCCGGGTCAAGAAGATCCCCTGAAGAAGGAAATGGCAACCAAGTCCAGTATTCCTGCCTAGAAAATCCCATGGACTGAAACCTGGTGAGCTACATACAGTCCACTGGGTCAAAAGGGTCAGGCATGACTTAATGACTGAACATATATACATACATATATATATATATATATTACGTATAGTAAGATTATTGGGAAAGTAGAGTGAAGGTGGCGAAGGTGATGGCACCCCACTCCAGTACTCTTGCCTGGGAAATCTCATGGATGGCGGAGCCTGGTGGGCTTCCGTCTGTGGGGTCGCTAAGAGTCAGACACAACTGAAGTGACTTAGCAGCAGCAGCAGCAGCAGCAGAGTGAAGATGGGTTAAATCTATGTAGATATATAGGAAATTAAAATATTAAGTTAATTACCAATATGTGAAAAACAACTGTATATTATAACTTAGTACTGTAACTCTCCCAATCTTGTCTAATGTTATCTCTATTTTGATTTCAAAATCATGGTTAATACTTACTCTCTCCATTTCTCAGAAGCAAATATAATTGACTATTTATTTAGGAAATACTATTTTTAGCTTAATCGTACTCCTTGACTTGAGTGATGGGTTTTAGAAATGCAAGTATTATTATTTGAAGGAAGCAGATTTCATGGGACACTTTTTCTTAACTTTTAAAACTTTTTTCTGATTTGAAGAGTAATTAATAACTTGTGGCTTTACTGGAAAGTTCAGCCAATAGAGCATTAAAAGAAACTATTAAATATATCTGATCTGTTATGATAAAATATTATGGACTTCAAATATAAACAGGCCTTTCTAATTATGTTATTAAATTGTTATATTGTTAGATTTTTATCTCTTTATATCTTTATGTGAATGTATGTATTTTGGGGGGGTATACTTCTAGTGGTGTACATATATATATATATTTCTGTTACATACTGCATTACAGGGAGAGTATTTATATTTATACTTTAAGAAACTAGTTTATTGAGTTTTTAACAGTAATTTTTATTGACTGTTACAAATTTGAAAAGGAAAAATTACTCATAATTCTACAACCCAAATATTATCACAATTAAGATTTCAGTTTTGGTATACCTTTTTTCCTTCATGCATCTGAAAAGCATTTTTTTCTAATCACACAAGAACCTTTACATAAGGTATTGTTTGGAGCTAGTCGAGTGGAATGTGAGGCCTCAGAGTTGGAGTGAGGGGCAGGGGGGCCCCCTTCAGCCAGAGAGATTTCAGTTTTGTCTGTTTTCTGTATTGAAGCTCTTTATAAGATATTCTTTGAAAATCAGGTTCTGCTGTTTCTTTAAAATATGAAGATCACTGATCCTCAAGTTCATGGGATTTATTGCTAATATTATCTGAGAAAATGGGACATTACTTCTTCAGGTTTAAATCACTAGGAAGGTAGGACAAGGATAAACAAGAATCAACCCTTAAACCATTCAAAAGCATACTTTAAAAACTGTAGTTATATTGTCATCTAAAACTCATTTACTCTAAACCAGAATTTTAGTATATTACTTCCAGTCAGAGAGTGTTTTTCTTTTCTTTTTTTTTTCGGCCTCCCACAGCATGTGGGATATTACTCCTCTGACCAGGGATTGAACCCAGGCCTCTGCAGAGGAAGTGCACAGTCTTAACCACTGGACCACCAGGGAAGTCCCAGAGAATGTTTTTCTCTATTTTTTAAACTCATAGACCCATACTTTACCTTCAGCCATTTGAAACGGTTCTGTGCCGTTTATTTCATAATTACTTGGCTAAGGTGGGAGAGGACAGGCTCAGGGGACCTATAACACTTGGACATTTCAGTGGGCCATTTCTCTATGATTGTACTTTAATTATGGAGATTAGAAGTTTTATAAGGAATTTTGGGAAAAAGGTACTTTCAAATGCTTTATTTATGTTTGACTAGTACATGTAATTATTCTGATATAAAACCTCTCCAAAAAATTGCCCTGATTATTTGGAAACGAAATATTTTAGTCATGTCTTTTTAATGGTAAATATTGTTTCTTAGGAGTAAAATATTATAAACTGTGAATTTTAGGTATATTTTTATTTCCTCAAGCAGTTGTAACTGGTGGTTTTAACTGCAAATATAACTCTAAAAAATGAATTCATTTACAATACATTGTGTTTCTTTCCAAATTTTGAATATTTCCAGAGCTTTTTCTCTAATAGAAAGTCCATTACACTGGTTTCTATCCTTTTGACATATCCCCATTATTTCAGGGGTACTCTCTTACATTCTGGCACAACAAAATGTTCCTGGCTCACCTTGTACTATTCTGTTCTGATTTTTCTAGCATTCCATGGCTCTCTTGAATTGAAAATTCTATTTACGAATCAAGATCTAGGGCACTGCTTACGTTCATTGTTGCTGAGATATTAATCTTCTAGACTGTTTCAGAAGACATAGTTGGGGCTGGAGGGATAAACCAACCAACCAAAAAATAAGCAAAATATATAAAAAAATCATGAGTTCACAGTGATATGTCCAATTTGAATCCAGCTTCCTAGCCTTTCCTCATTCAGTATTTGTATTTCCCTTCTCCAGTGAAAAACTTGTCCTCTAGCATCACCAGTGTATTTACTCATTTGTTCAAGGTCCATATAGTCAAAGCTATAGTTTTTCCTATAGTC
This sequence comes from Oreotragus oreotragus, assembly GCA_006410675.1. Taxonomy (NCBI): domain Eukaryota; kingdom Metazoa; phylum Chordata; class Mammalia; order Artiodactyla; family Bovidae; genus Oreotragus; species Oreotragus oreotragus. Next base: position 38,285 of record SJYX01013762.1, on the reverse strand, counting down.
ATGTACAGATGTGAGAGTTAGACCATAATGAAGGCTGAGTGCTGAAGAATTGATGCTTTTGAATTGTGGTGCTGGAGAAGACTTTGAGAGTCCCTTGGACAAGGAGGTCAAATCAATCAGTCCTAAAGGAAATCAACTGTAAATAGTCACTGGAAGGACTGATGCTGAAGCTGAAGCTCCTATACTTTGGCCACCTGATGTGAAGAGCTGACTCATTAGAAAAGACCCTGATGCTGGGAAAGATTGAGGGCAGGAGGAGGAGGAAGCGCCAGAGGATGAGATGGTTGGATGGCGTCATCGACACAGTGGACATGAGTTTGAGCAAACTCTGGGAGATAATGAAGGACAGGGAAGCCTGGTGTGCTCCATGGGATCTCAAAGAATTGGACATGACTTAGCTACTGAACAACACCTCCTTTAGTACATAGAAGGTAATTTCAAAATTGCTTCATAATAGTCCCTGTAGGGAGAATTCTAATGTGGCACCCAAGATTCCCTGCCCCTCTCCTTGAGTGTGGATGTGACCCATGAGTATAATGAGATCCTTCTGCAATTAGATTATATTGTCTTCACAGTTAACTTTAAGAAAGAAAGATTATCCTCAGTGGATCCTGCCTAATCCGATGATCTCTTAAAAGGGATTGATCTCTTCCTGGCAAAAAAGATTTTAAAATTTGAGGGATTTGACTCAAGAGGGATTCTCTTTTCGGGCTTTGAATATGCAAGCAGAACCTGAATGATGAAGTTGGATAGATAGCTATAGCCAAGGAGATCTCCAACCAAAATGTTGAAAGTACTGTTCTTGCTACTTATAGTAAAAGATGAGAACAAAAGGTAAACTGAGGAAAGTCTTGTTAAACAGAAACGAGTACTAGATGATTTAGTTAATTTTGAGCCTATCGATATGGCACAGAATGTTAAAGTGAAGAAATTGCTTCCAAAAGTGTGACACAGACAAAAAACCCAGGGTGTGCTGTATAACCTTTTGCTAAAACTTCAGAAAGATCAAAAAGTCAGAATATTCAGTTACACTGAAGGCTCCTTCAAGAAATGAAGCATGTGTCTCACAGATTTTATTTTCACAGTTAAACCAGTTGACTTCTAGGAAGCTTAAAGATTTTATTTCTTAGCTGTTTCAGCAGAGATATATATGAAGAAGGGATTTTTCCCCCCTATTGTTTTTTTAACAAAATTTTTATTGGAGTAGAGTTGATTTAGTGTTCTGTCTGTTTCAGGTATACAGCAAAGTGAATCAATTATACATATACATGAATCCAACTCTTTTTTAGTTTGTTTCCCCATATAAGCCATTATAGAGTATTGAGTGGAGTTCCCTGTGCTGTATAGTAGGTCCTTATTAGTTAATCTCTTTTATATATAGTAGGGTGTATATGTCAAGAAGGGACTGTTTGCAAAGGTTTTTGGGAGTGGCTTTGTCTAATTCAGGTTCAAGAAGAGAAGTTTCACATTTGTTGGCTTTGAAGGTGGAGGAATCCATGTAGCAAGGAAGGCACACAGCTTCTAGATGCTGAGAGCAGCTCCCAGCTGACAGAGGCAATGAAATAGGCATCTTAGTCCTGCGACCACAGGAAGTTGGGTTCTGCCAGCAGCCTGAGTGAGCTTGGAAATGAATGCTTCCCTTGAGCCTCCACAAAGGAATGTGGCCCTCCGAACATCCTGATTTCATCTCTGAGACCCCGAGCAGAAAATTCAACCCTCTGGATTGTGACTGGCCTTCTGATCTCCCAAACTATTAGCTAATAAACTAAGAGTTGTTTTAAGCCCCTAAGTTTGGGGTAATTTGTTGCACAGAAATAGGAAACTAATACAGTCCTGTGAATACCAAACATACTAAGTAATAATGAAAGTCCCCAAGAAGGTGGTAGTGAGGGAGATCAAACCTAAGAGCAAGACTTAGCTTTGAGTGGGAGGAGGAAATTTATATACATTGGAAATAGAGGGATGACATGAGGCTCATATGCAGGTACGTTTCCAAGTGGTTGGCCTTAGATAAGAAGTTGAAGGTGTCACCATGTAGCCACTGAATCATTTCCTAGGTTTGTCTTGGGAAATGTTGGAATGAGGCCTAATGTAGAATAGTAAAGGTTTAGAATAGCTATTGATAGTGTGAGAGAAAAATGGTTAAGACTTGTGGGAGCATTCAGGGTTACAAAATCTAAAGTTATAAGAGATAGTCTTTGACATATTCATATGATATTCTTGGGCTTCCCTTGTGGCTTAGCTGATAAAGAATCTGCCTGCAACTCAGGAGACCTGGATTCAATGCCTGGGTTGGAAAGATTCCCCTGGAGAAGGGAAAGGCTACTCACTCCAGTATTCTTGCCTGGAGAAGTCCATGGACTGTATAGTCCATGGGATCGCAGAGTCAGACACAACTTTTTTTTTAAGGCTTCCCTGGTGGCTCAGACAGTAAAGAATCTGCCTGCAATGCAGGAGACCCAGGTTCAATTCCTGGGTAGGGAAGACCCCTGGAGAAGGAAATGGCAACCCACTCCAGTATTTTTGCCTACAGAATTCCATGAGCAAAACAGCCTGGCGGGCTACAGTCCATGGGGTCACAAAGAGTTGGACACAACTGAGCAACTTAGTGTGCATGCATGCTATGATCTTCTTGAGTCTGTTCAGAAGCCTGAGGTGTTTGAATGGAGTACAATGCTGAGGAAGAGGGATTTATTCCAGGATAAAAGTTGTTCATTATAAGTACAGCAAAAGGACACTCAGGTTTATGTTGAGTGATTGGTTGAAATTTTGGATGTTGAAAAGAACATTCATGATTCCAGAAAAGGAACCATCTGTAGACAGAGTTAGCTATAGTTGGAGCTACTGCAATATCTTGAAGAAGAGGTCATTGGAGTTGAGTCGATCAAAGAAGAATGAATCTATCTCTTTGGTATCTTCAAATGTATTTAAAAATTGCTCAGTAGTTAGAAAGATTTGCATTTCAGAGTCCTTGATTCATCGAAGGGAATGATTGAGAGTGTGATGGATTACACAGGGTTCAGCAGACTGCAGTCCATGGTCCAAATCCAGCCTGCACTGTTTTTGAAAATAAAAGTTTTACTGGAACACAGCCATGCCTGTTCATTTATTGTTGTCTGTGATTGCTTTTGTGCTTATGGTGGTAGAGTTTGAGTAGTTCTCTCAAAGACCATGCGACCCAGAAAGCCTAACATAGTTACTATCTAGTCTGTCCTAAAGGATTTCAGTCCTGAATATTCACTGGAAAGACTGATGTTGAAGCTGAAGCTCCAGTACTTCGGCTACCTGATGCAAAGAGCCGACTCATTCAAAAAGACCTGATGCTGGGAAAGATTGAAGGCAGGAGGAAAAGGGGATGACAGAGGATGGGATGGTTGGATGTCATCACCAACTCAATGAACCTGAGTTTGAGCAAGCTCTGGGAGAAGGTGAAGGACAGGGAAGGCTGGCATGTTGCAGGCCATGGGGTTGCAACGAGTTGGATATGACTGAGTGGCTGAAAAACAAGTCCATTAGAGAAGAAGGTTGCCAACTCCCAAAATTAGGCTATGAACATTTTCTCCAGCAAAATATACTGACACAAAATTTTGCTGACAATTTTAGGAAGTTTGAAGATTCCTGAAGCCATGGACGGACTCCAGTTAAGAAGAACTTTTGGATTAAAGCTGATAGTAAAGAATCTGCCTGCAATGCAGGAGACCCAGGTTCAATTCCTGGGTAGGGAAGACCCCTGGAGAAGGAAATGGCAACCCACTCCAGTATTTTTGCCTACAGAATTCCATGAGCAAAACAGCCTGGCGGGCTACAGTCCATGGGGTCACAAAGAGTTGGACACAACTGAGCAACTTAGTGTGCATGCATGCTATGATCTTCTTGAGTCTGTTCAGAAGCCTGAGGTGTTTGAATGGAGTACAATGCTGAGGAAGAGGGATTTATTCCAGGATAAAAGTTGTTCATTATAAGTACAGCAAAAGGACACTCAGGTTTATGTTGAGTGATTGGTTGAAATTTTGGATGTTGAAAAGAACATTCATGATTCCAGAAAAGGAACCATCTGTAGACAGAGTTAGCTATAGTTGGAGCTACTGCAATATCTTGAAGAAGAGGTCATTGGAGTTGAGTCGATCAAAGAAGAATGAATCTATCTCTTTGATATCTTCAAATGTATTTAAAAATTGCTCAGTAGTTAGAAAGATTTGCATTTCAGAGTCCTTGATTCATCGAAGGGAATGATTGAGAGTGTGATGGATTACACAGGGTTCAGCAGACTGCAGTCCATGGTCCAAATCCAGCCTGCACTGTTTTTGAAAATAAAAGTTTTACTGGAACACAGCCATGCCTGTTCATTTATTGTTGTCTGTGATTGCTTTTGTGCTTATGGTGGTAGAGTTTGAGTAGTTCTCTCAAAGACCATGCGACCCAGAAAGCCTAACATAGTTACTATCTAGTCTGTCCTAAAGGATTTCAGTCCTGAATATTCACTGGAAAGACTGATGTTGAAGCTGAAGCTCCAGTACTTCGGCTACCTGATGCAAAGAGCCGACTCATTAGAAAAGACCTGATGCTGGGAAAGATCGAAGGCAGGAGGAAAAGGGGATGACAGAGGATGGGATGGTTGGATGTCATCACCAACTCAATGAACCTGAGTTTGAGCAAGCTCTGGGAGAAGGTGAAGGACAGGGAAGGCTGGCATGTTGCAGGCCATGGGGTTGCAACGAGTTGGATATGACTGAGTGGCTGAAAAACAAGTCCATTAGAGAAGAAGGTTGCCAACTCCCAAAATTAGGCTATGAACATTTTCTCCAGCAAAATATACTGACACAAAATTTTGCTGACAATTTTAGGAAGTTTGAAGATTCCTGAAGCCATGGACGGACTCCAGTTAAGAAGAACTTTTGGATTAAAGCTGATAGTACATTCCCTGAGGCATTTCCTCTCTTGATAGGAGTTGCCTCTGCTAGTTAGAGTTGCCTCTAACTCATTATGCCAAAAACATGGGTACTTTCATTTTATGGATCACAGAGCCTCACTTCATTCAGTGACTGCAAATGGCACTGTGGTGGGGCAGCTGTCACAGCTTTTGTCATGAGGCTGCCACAGGGATATGGATTGATAACTGTAGATCAGCACACCTCTGTGCACGTGAGTGCATGTGAATTAAATGAAACTTGGACTGCAAGGAGATCCGCCCTGGGATTTCTGTGGAAGGAATGATGCTAAAGCTGAAACTCCAGTACTTTGGCCACCTCATGCGAAGAGTTGACTCATTGGAAAAGTGGAAAAGACTCTGATGCTGGGAGGGTTTGGGGGCAGGAGAAGAAGGGGACGACGGAGGATGAGATGGCTGGATGGCATCACGGACTCGATGGACGTGAGTCTGAGTGAACTCCGGGAGTTGGTGATGGACAGGGAGGCCTGGCGTGCTGCAACTCATGGGGTCGCAAAGAGTCAGACACGACTGAGCGACTGAACTGAACTGAACTGAATAGTGATCATGGCTTGATAACGTCCTCTCTGTATGCACAGTCGAGCAGATTATGTGAAATAAATAGATACTTCATTCTTTCTACTAGGCTCTTTCCAGACTGTTAAATAAAGGAAGGAAATTTTTTCCCCTTAGGATTGCCTATGTTTAGATAAAGGAGAAAGAGAGAAAACCTAGTTTATTTGATGAAAAAGTGTTTTAGTCACTGACTGTTCTTTAATAGGTGTCACTTACAATTTTTTTTCCACTAATGTGAGCCATGATACTGAATCTGTTTAGATTCGTTTAAGAATCCTCAATTGAACTTTATTTTCTATTATGACTGATTTTGGTCACTGTTTTAACACAAGGGTACTGAACATTCCCATCGCCTTTGTCATACTCTTGTCTTTACAAACAAGAAACACCATTCATAGTCTTTTAGTATTTCTTCAGTTTAACTTACTATTTGTGTTCATATTCTGTGTACTTAACAACTTAGGTGATTGTGTTTTATGTTAATGTCCTCTGTAGTAGGGATCATCTTCTTTTGGTCCTGTTAGAAATATACTTTATATTTCTAGATGCTATTTCAACTCTAATCAATAACTATCAGTAAAGACCTCTCTTCTGCAGCCTGCCTTCAAGACCTGCATAGGCTGGGTTTCTGTTAGGACAAAGCATAGGAAGTGAGATTCCAAACGGGAGGAGATATAGATAGATAGATAGCTAGCTGATTGGCATTGATGTATGGCGGAGAACACCACAGCATTCTAAAGCAATTATCCTCCAGTTAAATAAAAAGCCACCCCCCAAAAGCTATACTGCAAGAAAAGAAAAAAGAACTGGACTGAGTTAGGCCCGCTGTGCTGAGAAGCAGTGACTCCTGAGTCTGGGAGTAGAAGATGGTAAACTAAGAACTGACTGGGAGGTAAGCCCGCTACACATTAGATTAAGGGGCCAGGAAGAAATGTCAGTGGAAGTGGAGCTGAATTAAGCTGAGAGGGAGAATAAAAGTTTAAAGTAGTGTGTAAGATTGAGGAAGCCAAGGCAGTTTAGGATCGCAGTCCCTGAACACAGGGCATGTCTCATGGATATTGAGGTGTTCCTTTTGTTGCAAATAATGAGCTATTTTCTGGGGCCAGAGGTAGACGTTTAATGAAGTGAAACTATATCAGATACTTATTTACTGCTTGGCACTAGAAGTTCTTTTTTTTTTTTTCCTTAAATAAGCCAAGACAGACAAATTTCTGTTTTGGAAAGAGATGAATAGGATCTCAGACAATTCTACAGATTTTAATCTATTATCCAGGCAGTTTAACTACTATCTTTTAGTACCTTAGGGGCACAGGGTCAGATGGTAATGAATCCACCTGCAGTGTGGGAGACCTGGGTTCGACCGCTGGGTTGGGAAGATCCTCTGGAGAAGGGAATGCCAGTGCACTCCAGTATTCTTGCTTGAAGAATTCCATGGACAGGGAGCCTGGCAGGCTACAGCCCATGGGTTCGCAAAGAATTGGACAGAACTGAGCGACTAACACACACTTCAACACTAACTCACTTATCTGTTCACGCCACCCCACCTTCATGTGATTCATAACTGGTGGTCAGTTTTCAATTCTCCTAACACTGTAACTCTCAGCAGTGTTTGACACGGTTGATTATTCTCTCCTTCTTGAAACATTTTCTTCACTTCCTTCTTTCCCTCTCACTGAACATCTGTCCCATTGACAAAATGTGTTTTGCCAACAAAGCTTTATGAATAAAGCTGCTACTAACATTAACATGTAATTAATTTTGAAAAATGGAAAAGTGTGAGTCTTCCAACTTTGTTCTTTCTTTTCATGATTATCCTTGAGTTAAAATTTCTTGAAACAATAAACCAATAAGAATTAAAATAAGAATAAATAATAGTAAAAATATTCTTGAAATAATAAGATAATTCTTGACATTTTTTATTCTTTTAAAAAGTTTGCAAATGAATTATATGACCAATTTTTCACTTTGTGGTAGCATTTTCTTTAAAAAAAATTAAAACAGTTTGGCCATGCTGTGAGGCTTGTGGGATCTCGTTTCCCTGACTAGGGATCATACCTGGCCTCTGGCAGTGAAAGTGCCAAGCCCTAACTGCTGGGCTGCCAGCAAATTCCCTCTGTAGCATTTCTTTTTAAGCAGGTCTACTGGTGACAAGTTCTCTTAGTATTTTTTCATCTTAGGATGTCTCTATTTCACCTTTGCTCCTAAAGTACATTTTCTGTACATTTAACTTGGCAATAACCCCAGATATGCAGATGACACCACCCTTGTGGCAGAAAGTGAAGAACTAAAGAGCCTCTTAATGAAAGTGAAAGAGGAGAGTGAAAAAGCTGGCTTAAAACTCAACATTCAGAAAACTAAGATCATGGCATCCGGTCCCATCACTTCATGGCAAATAGATGGGGAAACAATGGAAACAGTGACAAACTTTATTTTCTTGGGCTCCAAAATCACTGCAGATGGTGACTGCAGCCATGAAATTAAGACACTTGGAAGAATTAAGCTCCTTGGAAGAAAAGTTATGACTAACCTAGACAGCATATTGAAAAGCAGAGACATTGCTTTGCCAACAAATGTCCGTCTAGTTAAAGCTATGGTTTTTCTAGTAGTCATGTATGGATATGAGAATTGGACCATAAAGAAGGCTCAATGCCAAAGAATTGATGCCTTTGAACTGTGGTGTTAAAGAAGACTCTTGAGAGTCCCCTGGACTGCAAAGAGATCCAACAAGTCCATCCTAAAGGAAATCAGTCCTGACTATTAATTGGAAGGACTGATGCTGAAGCTGAAACTCTAATACTTTGGCCACCTGATGTGAAGAGCTGACTCATTAGAAAAGACCCTAATGCTGGGAAAGAGTGAAGGCAGGAGGAGAAGGGGACGACAGAAAGGTGTTTGGATGGCATCACCAACTCGATGAACATTAGTTGAGCAAGCTCTGGGAGATGGTGAACGACAGGGAAGCCTGGTGTGCTTCAGTTCACAGGGTCGTGAAGAGTCGGACATGACTGGACAACTGAACAATAATAACAGTTTTTCACTTAGTACTTTAAAAATGTCTTTCATTAAAAATTTTTGTTTGTTCCTTTTGTTTGGCTTTCACTTTGATTCGTAAATCTGTATGTTTACCTTTTTCACCGCTCTGGAAATTTTTAGCCATTATTTCTTCAAATATTTTTCTGCATCTATGAGTCTTATATAACAGGAATACTAAATCTTTTGATAGTCTCAAACATCTTTATGATTCTGCTCATTTTCTCCCTAATTTTTTTTTCTTCTATTGTTTGGATTGAATTATCTGTCTTCAGGTTCACTGACTGTATCCTCTGATGTATCCATTCTACTGTTTAGCTCCTCTAGTGAATTTTAACTTCCATTATTGTGTTTTTCAGTACAGATTTCCATTCTTAAAAAGTAGTTAGTTTTTCTTTGCTGAGCATGTCTGTCTTTGCCTTTTCCCCAAAACTATCTACTTTCTCTTTTTGTATCATGATTGTAAACACTGATTTAAAGTAGTTTTCTGAGAATTCCAACTTTTCGGTCATCTTGTGGTTGGCACATTTCATCTTATTTCCTGGGGTTTCCCAGGTGACACTAGTGGTAAAGAACTTGCCTGCCAATTCAGGAGACATACGTGACATGGGTTTGATCCCTCAGTTCAGTTCAGTTCAGTCGCTCAGTCGTGTCCGACTCTTTGTGACCCCATGAGTCGCAGCACGCCAGGCCTCCCTGTCCATCACCATCTCCGGGAGTTCACTCAGACTCACGTCCATTGAATCCATGATGCCATCCAGCCATCTCATCCTCGGTCGTCCCCTTCTCCTCCCGCCCCCAATCCCTCCCAGCATCAGAGTCTTTTCCAATGAGTCAACTCTTCGCATGAGGTGGCCAAAGTGCTGGAGTTTCAGCTTTAGCATCATTCCTTCCAAAGAAATCCCAGGGCTGATCTCCTTCAGAATGGACTGGTTGGATCTCCTTGCAGTCCAAGGGACTCTCAAGAGTCTTCTCCAACACCACAGTTCAAAAGCATCGATTCTTCGGCGCTCAGCTTTCTTCACAGTCCAACTTTCACATCCATACATGACCACAGGAAAAACCATAGCCTTGACTAGGCGGACCTTAGTCGGCAAAGTAATGTCTCTGCTTTTGAATATACTATCCAGGTTGGTCATAACTTTTCTTCCAAGGAGTAAGCGTCTTTTAATTTCATGGCTGCAGTCACCATCTGCAGTGATTTTGGAGCCCAAAAAAATAAAGTCTGACACTGTTTCCACTGTTTCCCCATCTATTTCCCATGAAGTGATGGGACCGGATGCCATGATCTTCGTTTTCTGAATGTTGAGCTTTAAGCCAACTTTTTCGCTCTCCTCCTTCACTTTCATCAAGAGGCTTTTTAGCTCCTCCTCACTTTCTGCCATAAGGGTGGTGTCATCAGCATATCTGAGGTTATTGATATTTCTCCCGGCAATCTTGATTCCAGCTTGTGTTTCTTCCAGTCCAGCGTTTCTCATGATGTACTCTGCATATAAGTTAAATAAGCAGGGAGACAATATACAGCCTTGACGTACTCCTTTTCCTATTTGGAACCAGTCTGTTGTTCCATGTCCAGTTCTAACTGTTGCTTCCTGACCTGCATACAGATTTCTCAAGAGGCAGGTTAGGTGGTCTGGTATTCCCATCTCTTTCAGAATTTTCCACAGTTGATTGTGATCCACACAGTCAAAGGCTTTGGCATAGTCAATAAAGCAGAAATAGATGTTTTTCTGGAACTCTCTTGCTTTTTCCATGATCCAGCGGATGTTGGCAATTTGATCTCTGGTTCCTCTGCCTGTTCTAAAACCAGCTTGAACATCAGGGAGTTCACGGTTCACATATTGCTGAAGCCTGGCTTGGAGAATTTTGAGCATTACTTTACTAGCGTGTGAGATGAGTGCAATTGTGCGGTAGTTTGAGCATTCTTTGGCATTGCCTTTCTTTGGAATTGGAATGAAAACTGACCTTTTCCAGTCCTGTGGCCACTGCTGAGTTTTCCAAATTTGCTGGCATATTGAGTGCAGCACTTTCACAGCATCATCTTCCAGGATTTGAAACAGCTCAACGGGAATTCCATCACCTCCACTAGCTTTGTTCTTAGTGATGCTTTCTAAGGCCCACTTGACTTCACATTCCAAGATGTCTGGCTCTAGATTAGTGATCACATCCTCATGATTATCTGGGTCGTGAAGATCTTTTCTGTACAGTTCTTCTGTGTATTCTTGCCACCTCTTCTTAATATCTTCTGCTTCTGTTAGGTCCATACCATTTCTATCCTTTATCGAGCCCATCTTTGCATGAAATGTTCCCTTGGTATCTCCAATTCTCTTGAAGAGATCTCTAGTCTTTCCCATTCTGTTGTTTTCCTCTATCTCTTTGCATTGATTGCTGAAGAAGGCTTTCTTATCTCTTCTTGCTATTCTTTGGAACTCTGCATTCAGATGCTTATATCTTTTCTTTTCTCCTTTGCTTTTCGCCTCTCTTCTTTTCAGTGCTATTTGTAAGGCTTCTCCAGACAGCCATTTTGCTTTTTTGCATTTCTTTTCCATGGGGATGGTCTTGATCCCTGTCTCCTGTACAATGTCACGAACCTCATTCCATAGTTCATCAGGAACTCTGTCTATCAGATCTAGGCCCTTAAATCTATTTCTCACTTCCACTGTATAATCATAAGGGATTTGATTTAGGTCATACCTGAATGGTCTAGCGGTTTTCCCTACTTTCTTCAATTTAAGTCTGAATTTGGAAATAAGGAGTTCATGATCTGAGCAGCAGTCAGCTCCTGGTCTTGTTTTTGTTGACTGTATAGAGCTTCTCCATCTTTGGCTGCACAGAATATAATCAGTCTGATTTCGGTGTTGACCATCTGGTGATGTCCACGTGTAGAGTCTTCTCTTGTGTTGCTGGAAGAGGGTGTTTGCTATGACCAGTGCATTTTCTTGGCAAAACTCTATTAGTCTTTGCCCTTTTTGATCCCTGGGTCGGGGAAATACCCTGGACGGGGCGTGGCAGCCCATGCCAGTGTTCGTGCCTGGAGAATCCTCAGGGACTGAAGAGCCTGGAGGGCTCCAGTCCAAAGGGTTTCAAAGAGTCAGACACGACTGAAGTGACTTAGCCTGTCTTACTCCTTGAGGGCTTGTAGGGTTTTCTTGGTTATTTGTATGTTAATTTTGGATAGTATTCATGACACTTTGAATATTGTGTTATGAGATGCAGGTTCCTGTCTAAAACTGGAGAATGCTAGAAGTTTTTGTTTTTTGCTTATGTGAACATGTGATTTCTTTTTAGCTGACAGTCAACCTGATTAGTTTTAGACTGTACGTCCTGACCTGCCTTATGTTAGCTGTTTTTACTTCCAATATAGGTTTAATTTCCAAAGTCTTTATGCCTTTGAATGCTTTTCTGGTTTGTCTCGTGTGCATGTTACCCAGGAGATGATGTGGAACCTTGGTGGTAGTCTGCGGTGTTTTGAGATCTCGGTGCTTTTCTTAAGTTGCTTCTGACAGGTTTCACATATTATACATATGAGCTCACCTCAGCAGTGAGCTCAGTACTGTTTATACAGATTTAAATGATATTTTTGTCCCAGCTTTCTTACTTCTTAAGCCCTGAATTTCCCCTTTGCCCTCTGTTGTCAGAGGTTTATTGTTCTGATGTTCTTGCTGGAAAACCAGAAGCTTACTCTTTTTATGTTGTGTAGTAGTTCCTGTAACTGGGAATGCCTCTGGGCAAAGCTGGAATGGGAAGGGAACATCATATTTTCCCCACCCCTCAGCAGCTGCGTCTGTGAGTTGGTGGGAAAGGGAGTGCTGCTACTCTGTGCTGGCATTAATCCTGGTGTAAAGCACAGACTATCAGAAAGGTTCTGTCCTACAAATGTTGCTGTGTGGTGAGAAGCCTTAGGTGATGGATCAACTCAGTCACTAATGTTATCCTGGTAGAGGTATGGAACACCAAGTGTCCCACCTCAGTGGGGCTGCTGTCTATGCTGCTTTGGGGTCCAGGGAGGAGATGCAGTTCCTCTTTGTTACTGGCCTTTCCCTGGTGTAAGGCCAGGGAAGCCAATATTCCTCTTTTGTTTTTGCAACAGACTTTTCAGAGAGCAGCCAGAACATATATATATTTTCAAGTATTTATTTTTTTTGTAATTTCAAATTTACAGAAAAGTTGTAAAATATAGTACACAGAGCTTCTTTATACGCTTTTTTTCAGAATCACCAATTGCTGACCTTTTTCCCCACTGCTTTTTCCCCCCACCTCCTCCTCCCTTTCTCCCATAACTAACACAAACACTCTCCCTCCTTCTCCTCTCCCTCCCTTTTCCCCGCCTACTTATATATTCCCCAGGCACTCAGGCATATATGCATACGTACATACATAAAAATTATGTATGTGTGTTTAGTTTCACCCAACTTTTGAAAATAAGTTGCAAACATCATGCTCCTTTGTTCTTAAATTCTTTAGTTTGGTTTTCCTAATAACGTTTCATCTTCTTATATAATCATGATTTTAATATTGATAAAATACTGTTATTTAATCCATAATCAGTAGTTTCATCAGTTAGCTCCATGATCTCCTTCATAATTATTTTCTCACCAGTTTGATCATCATGCCTTTTGTCTCCTTTAATTGGGAGTAGTTCCTATACCTCACCACTCCCCCAACTTCTTTTTTATTTTTTTTGAAGACTATAACCCACATTATTTTGTAAAATGTAAAATTCAGTTTTGTCTGTTTTCCTCATAATTAGAGTCAAGGTATGCATTTCTAGAAGGACTGACCCCAAAGTAATATTTTACTCTCCTTGCTTCTTCATATCAGGAAGTACCTTGTAACTACCAAATTTCTTTAGTACAAGTTGCTATTACCTTTTTGTAATTGCTGTGTAATTTGCAGGGAAATCTTGAGACCATGGCATTATCCTGTTTATTATCAGACTTTCCTGCATTGGTTTCAGAGTCCATTGATGGTTTTGTTTGAACCAGTTATTGAATATTACTCTGTTGATTGCAAAATTGTGCAAAATTTTTTCTATCATTTATCTTATATTAGCATTCTGTAAGGAAGAACTTTCTCTTATTTATTTCTTTATTAATATGCTTTCAAGGGTTCTTATTTTAGATAGTGATTTACAATCATTATTTTCAGTATTTATTTTGATACCCTAATTGTTCCAGGTTTAACTTGTGAAAGGCACCTCCAATTTTCATTTTATCTTTTTAGCATATCCTTATCATTTTTGCAACACTCTCTTATTTTTTTAAGATAGCCAAATATTCTGTTTCCATCTTGTACTTTTCTACCTCAGCCCCAGAAAGAATCATTTATCCAAGGAGCCCTGGTTCCTTTAGGGGAGGATAATATTTGGCAACCAAGGATCTCTTCACTACGTTTGCTGAGGTATTATTGTTTCTAGACATTTGCAGTATGTAAAGCGAGAGAATAATTTAAAAATGTACATTTACCCCTATATTTACATTTACCTATTAAAAACCATGAGTTCATATTGATATACCCAGTTTCAATCAAACACCACAGAGTTCACTCTAATCTTCCCCTTTTTCCACTTTAGTAACTGCCTTCTCCAACAGCTAGAAACTCAACACTTATTATCGCCAACATATTTCCTCATTTGCTTAAATCTTCATTTATATTGAAAGCAATTTTAGAATTGTTAATGCATACCATTTGCAAAAAAGGAACAAATGTACTAACTGGAATGCAATACTTATTTGCAGTTCATTTGGTCTTTAGACAGAGTATATATTAGTAGTTTTCTAGGAGGACTGCTGTGGGCTTCCCAGGTGGCTCAGTGAGTAAAGAATCCACCTGCAGTGCAGGAGATGCAGGCAGACACGAGTTCGATCCCCAGGTTGGGAAGATCCCCTGGAGGAGGGCATGGCCACCCACTCCAGTATTCTTGTCTGGAGAATCCATGAACAGAGGAGCCTGGTAGGCTACAGCCCATGGGATTGCGAAGAGCCAGACGTGACTGAAGGCGACTTAGCGTGCATGAGCACCACACTACTGTAGGGCTTTCCTGGTGGCTCAGCCAGTCAGTTCCGTCGCTCAGTTGTTTCTGACTCTTTGCGACCCCATGGACTGCAGCACGCCAGGCTTCCCTGTCCATCACCAACTCCTGGAGCTGACTCAGACTCATGTCCATCAAGTTGGTGATGCTATCCAACCACCTCATCCTCTGTCGTCTGCTTCTCCTCCCGCCTTCAATCTTTCCCAGCATCAGGGTCTTTTCCAATGACTCAGTTCTTTGCTTCAGGTGGCCAAAGTATTGGAGCTTCAGCATCAATCCTTCCAATGAATATTCAGGATTGATTTCCTTTAGGATTGACTGGTTTGATCTCTTTGCACTCCAAGAGACTCCGAAGAGTCTTTTCCAGCAGCACAGTTTAAAAGCATCAATTCTTCAGCACTCAGCTTTCTTTATAGTCCAACTCTCTCATCCATACATGACTACTGGAAAAACCATAGCTTTGACTAGACGGACCTTTGTTGGCAAAGTAATGTCTCTGCTTTTTAATATGCTGTCTAGGTTGGTCATAATTTTTCTTCCAAGAAGCAAACATCTTTTAATTTCATGGTTGCGGTCACTATCTGCAGTTATTTTGGAGCCCCCAAAACTAAAGTTTCTCACGGTTTCCATTGTTTCCCCATTTATTTGCCATGAGGTGATGAGACCGGATGCCATGGTCTTAGTTCTCTAAATGTTGAGTTTTAAGCCAGCTTTTTCACTCTCCTGTTAAACTTTCATCAAGAGGTTCTTTAGTTCTTCTTCACTTTCTGCCATA
>SJYX01013762.1:0-21341 GCA_006410675.1 Oreotragus oreotragus | reverse complement strand
GAGAAGGAAATGGCAACCCATTCCAGTATTCTTGTCTGGAAAATCTCATGAATAGAGGAGCCTGGCACACTACAGTCTATGGGATCACAAAGAGTCAGACGTGACTTAGCAACTAAAATAACAGCGAGGACTACTGTAATAGATTACCACATAGTTGCTCACTTAAAACAGTAGAAATTTGTTCTTTCAAAATTTTGAAGGCCAGAAGTCTGAAGTCAAGGTATTGGATGGCCACATTCCCTCCAGTGGCTTTGGGAGAATTGTTTCTTGCCTTTTCTAGCCTCTGGTGACTCTAGGCATTCCTTGGCATGTGGCTGTGAAACTGCAGTCTCTGCTTCCATCTTCTCCTCTTTGTTTCTTCTCTTCTTTCTGCATCTTATAAGGATACTTGAGGATACTTGTTACCAGATTTAGGGCTGACCCAGGCAATCCAGAGATTCTTAATTATATTTGAAAATGTTATTTTTCCAAATAAGGTCCATTCACAGGTTCCAGCTATTAGGATGTAGACATATATATATTTTTTGGGGGGTCACCATTCAACCCACTACAGGTTTTATAGTGTATTTGGGTTATTACCTTCTTTTTGTCTTTTCAGTGTATTTGTTATTCATTTGAAATGGAGTGGTGTTCACTTGTTTCTGTTTGTTTTAGATTTCTTCCATCCTTGTTTGTTTGAATATGTAAAACATTAACACAGTGTCAAGAATCAAGAAGTTAAGAGATATAGCATTACAAATTATGGTGAGTGTATCAAGGAAATGGACAGGTACTCTGGTCGAGAAGAGTGGAGCGAGCCATACTCACTTAGCTAGAGGGCCAGACAGTACTTGTATAAGTGGCATGCAAACTGAGATTGAAAGAGTGAGGAGAAGCCAGTCATGTAGAAGCAGAAAAAGAGCTTTCTAGCGGACAGAAAAGCATGTGTAAAGGCTCTGATGTGGAGAAAGAGCTTCATGTATTCGAGGAAATGAAAGACCAGTGAGGTGTAGTGAGTTCTGGCAAGAAGGAGCACAGAGTAAGTGAAGTTGTGAAGAAAGCTGGGGATGGAAAATGTCAGTTTTTGTACACTATGTAAAGAGGTTGAAAAGCCAGTGAGGATAAAAAGCAGTGGCATTTTAAAAAACATATTTTTAAAGGACTATATTGATTGCTTTGTGGAGCACAAAGTAGAGAGACTAGTAACAGGTCTATCATACTGCATAATAACTGATGTAGAGATGTTCATATAAGAGTTGTAGTAGTAGGAAAGGAAAAAAGTGGATAGATTTGAGATGTGTTTGGGGCTGAACTGACAGGACTAGCTAGTGGATTGGATCTGGGTGTATAGAGGAGGGTTTAGGGGTTATGGTTATTGGAATATTTAAGGATTACTTCACAGTTTGTGGCTTTCCTAGTGGCTCAGAGGGTAAAGAATCTGTTTGCAATGTGGGAGACCCGGGTTTGATCCCTGGATTGGGAAGATCCTCTGGAGAAGGAAGTGGCAACCCTCTCCAATATTCTTGCCTGGGGAATTCTGTAGACAGAGGAGCCTGGTGGACTACAGTCCATGGGGTGGCAAAGAGTCGGGCACAACTGAGTGACTAACACTTTCTTTCTAAGTTTGTAGCTTTAGCAACTAGGAAAGAAGTTTATTGAAGATGAAGTGGGCAGTAAGAATCAAGACTCTGCTCAGTGTTATGTAACAGCCTGGATGAGAGGGAATTTTAGGGGAGAATGGATATGTTTATATGTATGGCTGGATCCCTTTGCTATTCACCTGACACTATCACAGCATTGTTAACCAGCTCTACTCCAGTATAAAAGAAAGAGCTTTTTTAAAAAAAGAATCAAAATTACTCTGTTGAACCTGTTATATTTGAAATGCCTTTTACATGGAAATGTCAAAGTTGATAGTTGACTCTATAGATATTCAGCTCGGAAAGGGAAAGTGGAATCTCACGCTTTCCATCTAGTCCCTCCAGGCACTTCTTCAGTCCTTTTTTTCCTACTGCAGGAAGAGATTCAGATCTCCTGTCGCTATTTGTACCTTGTTAACATGAGCAGAAAGTCAGGAGTTGGCCAGATACGATTGAGGCATTGCGGGCAGCTTGAACTGGAGATGATCTCCAGGCCCATGTGTGGGTACTCCAGTTCAATTCAGTGTTTCCAGAGAGCTACAGTTATTTTCCTTCTATGTCATTTAGATATACACATTTTACTGCTTTGAGTTTAGCTTTGTTTTGGACCCTTTCAGAATAAGAGGCCTTGCTAATATTACACTAAAAAGCATTAGGCTCTTTTCTGCCCCATTTGAACCTGAATTATTGTATGAGACCACTCTAACTTACTTTGCTACCTAGGAGGGAAATGTGTGAGTGTACGTATGTGTGTTTTGTGTTTGAAATATATATTCTGCGATGGATTTGTAAGTATGTCAGTTTTTATACCAACATCACATTGTTTTATTTACAGTGTTTTTATATCATGCTCCATGCTTAGTAGGGCTAATCTTCCTGAATCATTTTAAAAATGCTTTTTCTTTTCTCACATACACATGTTAAAAAAGTGAGAATTTCCCATCCCGCATTCCATCCTCTTGCTTTTGTCTTGTATACCTGTAATACTTCCTATTCTCCTTAATTCTTTCCCACTGACTTTTTCCCATTGTCTTTCTTGTTGTGAATTTTCATTTTACTTCTTTCCTGAAAAGAAGCTGTCATTTTGCCCTCTCTTTCCTTTCTTTCTAAGCATCTGTTATATATAAGCACTGTACTGATTCCTGGGCAGAAGGGGTTGCATGGTGAATTAAAATTAAAATAAACAAAGTGAAATAAACAAAGCATATTATGAAATAAAACTGAAATAAAATAATATCAGTTTGTAATTAAAATAGTGTCCCTTGGAGAGGACTAAAAAGTTTTACTTTTAAGCACAATATGTCAACTTTTGGTCAGTTTGTTTATTTTTACATTTTTTAAGGGTTTTTTTCCCTTTTTTTCTATTTTTTTTTTAAGGGTCACACAGCAATGCTTCATACTGGATCATGGCATCCCAAAATAAAGGGAGAATTTATGACTTGCTCAAATGATGCGTGAGTATTGTTGATGATTCATCTGATACATTTTTGTATTTTTTGCCAGTAACATAAGAGATAGGATATTAAGAATCCTTCTGTTTATATATTCTTGTTCTCAACTTTGCCTTGAATTCAGCTGACATACAAGGTTTGCTTAAATGAATATGAAAGCTGTAAAAATGAGAGCTGGTATGAATTCCAGTAGAGTTCATTAGGGAGCACAGTGGATCAGATGATGCTATTAAGTGGACTCAAAGGACTCTAATGCTTGTTACTTTTTATAGTAAAGGCTGATTTCCGTCTGAATCTAATAGCTTATATAAATTGGTTGCTTAAATGATGGTTTTTTGGTAACTGAAAAAATTGATTAAATGGTTATTAAGATTCTTTTGAATTATATTTGTTGGCTTAGGATTCAAGAATATTACAGGGAATATTTGAACAGCTTTTTCCTATATGGTTATATTGTCTGGTTCATTTTTAGTGTTGAGTAATTTACAAGAATGTGTTATTTGTAATACTACAGAGAAAATTGCAGTGAAAAAAATCTTTAAAATAAAAACATTTATATGGTGTTATTTAGGTGAAACACTATTATATTTTAGATAAAAAAAGAATGTCTTTGTTTTTAGGTTATTTTGTTTTTCATCCTTTTGTTTTCTGATATTTGTAATTTGCCTCATTGCCTTTCACAACTGCTATTCATATTCTTTGATATTTTATGTTTCCTAGAATTAATCTTTAAAATAATAGACAAAAGATATGATTTCACATTCATTGTGCAGTTTAGAAAATAAGTTTATCTAAAAGGAACTGAAAATTGAGACTATACAGAATATGACTGAAACAGGATAGTATATTTGGTTAAAATTTATGGTAAATAGAATTATGTAGTTTTTTCTTTTATCTTTGTCTTATTATCTTTCCAAATACTTTAATTATGTGTGTTTATAGTCATATTCTTTACTTTAGCTTTAGGAAAACAAATTTAGCAGCTGATCTGAATGAATAGTGTTCCATGGCCCAGTCAGGTTTATCCTAGGAATCCAAGGATGTTTTACAATTAGGAAATTTTACCATTAAGAGATTTTCGATATAATTCAATATTTAAAAAATTAAAGATGAAGAATCATATGATTGTGTTATGTAATAAAATTGAGATTCGATAGGATTTAGTAATCTTTGCCAGTAAAAGTTCTAGGAATAGGAAGAAATTACTGAATACTGATAAAAGCCGTTTACCAAAATGTAAAGTATATATTTATTTTACATTGACATACACTTTGCATTTAAATAGGAAGCAAGACAGAGATTCCTATAACTATTCAGAGACTTTGTACGTATAGTAAGAAAAGAAAATATGTAGATTGATGTTAATGCTGGAAGTAATTAAAAAACACAGAGGATCTAAGCTACTCGGTTAAAAACTTGAGCTGAGTAAAAGCCATTGGAAAAACAGAAAACATCTTGTTCTCAGAACTATTAAGGATGAGGCTGAATGGTGGCTCTAATAGTTGCTAACACAATAACTTTTATGAGGGCTACAGACGCTTTCCCCAAATGGATTTTGAGTATACATAAATTAGTGGTCTGAAGAAAGACATCCATGTTCAAAAAAGTTTGAGAAACTTTGAGTGTTATATGTTCTGAGGCCAGCAATTCACAATAAACCTTTAAATGATTTTGAATAGGGTGTAAAGAAACCTGAAACCTATTTAACTTTGTTTTATCCCCTGAATGGTTTGGGTAAAGTTCTAGGACATGACATTATTATACTGGGTGTAAAATGTAGTTTGTCTTACTCGTTGGAAGAACAGTTCTTTCGTCCTCTGCCCAAGTCACTGACTTACCACTGTATCTTACATTTGAAAATGTGCTCCAATTTCTTTTTACATTGCCCACATTGGGCTTTCTTTGTCAAAAAAGCTGTATACAAGGATAAGTGGGCTTTAACCTTAGGGACCTCCAATTATACAGATTCTGTACTACTTTTTAGAGAAATCTGTCACTAATAGATTCAGATGGTTTGCCATTTGGTCGACTTCTCCTTGGCCTTTGAGGGTAGTAATTAGCAACGGACTAAGCTGTAGGAGATGAGTCCAGATACCTAAATCAGTCAACAAATAGAGTGTGTGCACTGTGTGTCAGGGACCCTGTGTGACCCAGGTCTCTGCCTTCATAGGACTTACATTCAAGTGGAGGTGAGTGCTGGGCGATAGACACAGTATAGATATGCTAGTAAATTAATATTGTTTTATATAGGAATAACTGTGAAGAATAAAGTAAAATAAAGAAAAGGATAGAGAATAGAAGGGTGTGAAATACGTGGAGAAAGCCTTGGAAGAGGTAATATTTTTTTAGTTGAGATACCATGCACATAAGGCATCCTGAGGGAAAAGAGCTTTCCAGGCCAAAATAGCAGTGTATTTCAAGACCTTAAGAAGAGAATGTAATACAGCATATTTGGGGGACAGAAAGTCCAGCTGGACTGACATTTTGTTGGTTGTTAGGAAATGTGAGAATGATATGAATTGAATTTGGAGAGGAAGGCAGATTCTATACCATATAAGGTGTTGAACTGAGGGAAAAGAGCTTTCCAGGCCAAAATAGCAGTGTATTTCAAGACCTTAAGAAGAGAATGTAATACAGCATATTTGGGGGACAGAAAGTCCAGCTGGACTGACATTTTGTTGGTTGTTAGGAAATGTGAGAATGATATGAATTGAATTTGGAGAGGAAGGCAGATTCTATACCATATAAGGTGTTGAGGCTAAGGTATAATGGGCTAATATTTTAATGTAGTCACAAGGCAAGTCATCAAAGAGTATGAGATCTATACCATAACATTATTGAAAGTCAGTATCAATAGGAGTGTTTTAACGCCAGGCTGTTCTGTCAATGGGATTTTCCTGGCAAGAATGCTAGAGTGGGTTGCCATGCTTTCCTTCAGGGGATCTTCCTGACCCAGGGAGCGAACCTGTGACTCTTGCTTCTGCTACACTGCAAGCAGATTCTTTACCTCTAAGCCCCATATTGTGAGCAGGACAAAGAGATAAAATATCAACTGCAGATCTNGAAGCAAGACAGAGATTCCTATAACTATTCAGAGACTTTGTACGTATAGTAAGAAAAGAAAATATGTAGATTGATGTTAATGCTGGAAGTAATTAAAAAACACAGAGGATCTAAGCTACTCGGTTAAAAACTTGAGCTGAGTAAAAGCCATTGGAAAAACAGAAAACATCTTGTTCTCAGAACTATTAAGGATGAGGCTGAATGGTGGCTCTAATAGTTGCTAACACAATAACTTTTATGAGGGCTACAGACGCTTTCCCCAAATGGATTTTGAGTATACATAAATTAGTGGTCTGAAGAAAGACATCCATGTTCAAAAAAGTTTGAGAAACTTTGAGTGTTATATGTTCTGAGGCCAGCAATTCACAATAAACCTTTAAATGATTTTGAGTAGGGTGTAAAGAAACCTGAAACCTATTTAACTTTGTTTTATCCCCTGAATGGTTTGGGTAAAGTTCTAGGACATGACATTATTATACTGGGTGTAAAATGTAGTTTGTCTTACTCGTTGGAAGAACAGTTCTTTCGTCCTCTGCCCAAGTCACTGACTTACCACTGTATCTTACATTTGAAAATGTGCTCCAATTTCTTTTTACATTGCCCACATTGGGCTTTCTTTGTCAAAAAAGCTGTATACAAGGATAAGTGGGCTTTAACCTTAGGGACCTCCAATTATACAGATTCTGTACTACTTTTTAGAGAAACCTGTCACTAATAGATTCAGATGGTTTGCCATTTGGTCGACTTCTCCTTGGCCTTTGAGGGTAGTAATTAGCAACGGACTAAGCTGTAGGAGATGAGTCCAGATACCTAAATCAGTCAACAAATAGAGTGTGTGCACTGTGTGTCAGGGACCCTGTGTGACCCAGGTCTCTGCCTTCATAGGACTTACATTCAAGTGGAGGTGAGTGCTGGGCGATAGACACAGTATAGATATGCTAGTAAATTAATATTGTTTTATATAGGAATAACTGTGAAGAATAAAGTAAAATAAAGAAAAGGATAGAGAATAGAAGGGTGCGAAATACGTGGAGAAAGCCTTGGAAGAGGTAATATTTTTTTAGTTGAGATACCATGCACATAAGGCATCCTGAGGGAAAAGAGCTTTCCAGGCCAAAATAGCAGTGTATTTCAAGACCTTAAGAAGAGAATGTAATACAGCATATTTGGGGGACAGAAAGTCCAGCTGGACTGACATTTTGTTGGTTGTTAGGAAATGTGAGAATGATATGAATTGAATTTGGAGAGGAAGGCAGATTCTATACCATATAAGGTGTTGAGGCTAAGGTATAAGGGGCTAATATTTTAATGTAGTCACAAGGCAAGTCATCAAAGAGTATGAGATCTATACCATAACATTATTGAAAGTCAGTATCAATAGGAGTGTTTTAACGCCAGGCTGTTCTGTCAATGGGATTTTCCTGGCAAGAATGCTAGAGTGGGTTGCCATGCTTTCCTTCAGGGGATCTTCCTGACCCAGGGAGCGAACCTGTGACTCTTGCTTCTGCTACACTGCAAGCAGATTCTTTACCTCTAAGCCCCATATTGTGAGCAGGACAAAGAGATAAAATATCAACTGCAGATCTGTCGAGCTTCACTCTCTTTTATTAAGGATTATTTAGGATTTAAGCTAGGATCATTTCATCAGACTTCACTGAGCTCATATCAGTAATATCCTCTTCTCCTCCCTTTTCCCCATTCACCTTTTATTTCTCCTTCCTTCTCCTCATTTTGGGCATCTGGGAGAATACATTTTTTGGATGGTATAGCCATGGCATAGAGAGCCTCTCGATACAGTTATCCACCTCAGCCCCTGTGTGTTGTCACAGATTTATGTATTTAGTGTGGGCACACAGTGAATGTTAGCCAGGCTGTGGCTGTCAGCAGTGTGGGAGGACAGGGGGAGCCCTGGCGGGCCAGGCCCAGCCATTCACATAAGGAGCACAAGTTACAAATATGTTTAGATCCAGTAGGAGTGAGACATGAGCCTTTGAGAAACTGTTCCAAGGGGGCACTCAGTATTGTTCTGGCCTCGTACACCAAATTAAATTATGAATGTTTCTTCTGAATGTGAGTTGGAAATGCTAGTGCTTTTACTTCTGAGTTTTATGAGTTTCAGTGTGAAACATGATCCCAGGATCGTGTTCTGGGATCATATTCTGACTTCAATTTAGACATGAAATAGAGAGAGAAGAGTAATATGGCAGTCTTTTCGGTTTTCCCAAGTTTACCGGAATGAAACACAGACAATAAAGCAGAGCTCACTACATTATGCTTGGAAGTAAATGTTAACAAAAACCAGATGGTAATGAAGATGAAAATGCATTACTTATCCAGAGGAAGTCATTTTTCTTTGTGAAGTTATATAATCTGATAGGGGAGCATTTTATAATTGGAGTTTTAGTAGTGTACAGAGTGAGAATACAAGCGATGCAAGTGTACAGAATTCGTAGTAAGCAAGTTGCAGCTCAGCAATGAATCAGATGCTTCCACCTTGCAAGTTTTCCATTGCTTACTCAGGAGTTTGTATCACAGAGGAATTTGTTCAGATCTCTTGTGACTTGTTACCTCCATATCTGAGCATAGGCTTCTTAAGAGTACTTTACACTTGCACTCGCCTGAAACCATGGCATTGCTGCCTGATCAAGCTCTTACCCTACTGGAGGATGAAGGAGTTGTCCCAGCTGAGGCTATCCTAGATCAGCTTATAGTCAGCCAAGCCCCAGATTTGTGAGAGACCCCCAACCTAGATTAGCAGAACTCATCACAGACACGTGAGGTAACTCAGGTAGGAGAGAACCACCCCCCTAACTGGTAGACACATAAACAGCCATACATGTCTGCTGTTGCTTTTTCTTTAACTTTTAGAAACTCTGCTTATCTATTTTTTTTGAAATACAGTTGATACACAATGTTGCGTTAGTTTCTGATGTACATCAAAGTGATTCAGTTATACATGTATGTGTGTGTGTATACATATATATGTATATATGCTCTTTTTCAGATTCTTTTCTGGTACAGTTTATCACAAGATATTAAATATGATTTCCTATGCTATATAGTAGGAACTTGTTGTTTATCTGTCTTTTATGTAGTAGTTTGTATCTGCTAAACCCAAACTCTCAATTTATCCCTCCTTATCCTCCCCTTTCCTCTTTGGTAACCATACCTTTGTTTTCCACATCTGTGAGTCTTTTTTTTTTCTTCTAATTTTATTTATTAAATTTGGCTGCACCTCAGTGGGATCTTTAGTCACAGCATGTGAGATCTAGTTCCCTGATCAGGAATGGAACCTGGGCCCCCTTCACTGGGAGCACTAAGTCTTAGCCACTGGACCACCAGGGAAGTCCCTGTTTCTGTTTTGTAAATAAGTTCATTTGCATCATTTTTAGACTCCACATGTAAGGGACATCACATGATATTCGTCTTTCTCTGTTTACTTGACTTGGTATGATAATCTCTAGATCTGTCCATGGTATTAATACTGCAGATGGCGTTATTTTGTTCTTTTTTAATGGCTGAGTCATATTCCATTGCAGAGAAGGCAATGGCACCCCACTCCAGTACTCTTGCCTAGAAAATCCCATGGACGGAGGAGCATGGAAGGCTGCAGTCCATGGAGTGGCTAAGAGTCGGACACAACTGAGCGACTTCATTTTCACTTTTCACTTTCATGCATTGGCAAAGGAAATGGCGACCCACTCCAGTCTTCTTGCCTGGAGAATCCCAGGGACGGGGGAGCCTGGTGGGCTGCCGTCTGTGGGGTCACATAGAGTCGGACACGACTGAAGCAACTTAGCAGCAGCAGCATATTCCATTGTGTATATATACCATATCTTCTTTATCCATTCATAGATGGATGGATACTTACGTTGCTGCCATGTCTTGGCTACTGTAAACAGTGCTGCTGTGACATTGGGGTACATGTAATTTTTCAAATTAAAGTCTTCTTTGGATTTATTCCCAGAAATGGGATTGTTTGATGACTCTATTTTTAGTTTTTTTTTAAGGAACCTCCATGTTGTTTTCCATAGTGACTGCACCAGTTTACAGTCCCACCAACAGTGTAGGAGGGTTTCCCTTTCTCCACACCAGCTCGGCATTTATTATTTGTAGACTTTTGATGATGTCTATTCTGACCGACACTAGGTGGTATCTCATAGTAGTTTTGATTTGCGTTTCTCTAACATTCAGAAAACGAGGATCATGGCATCCGGTCCCATCACTTCATGGCAAATAGATGGGGAAACAGTGGAAATAGCGTCAGACTTTATTTTTCTGGGCTCCAAAATCACTGTAGATGGTGATTGCGGCCATGAAATTAAAAGGCACTTACTCCTTGGAAGGAAAGTTATGACCAATGTAGACAGCATATTAAAAAGCAGAGACATTACTTTTCCAACAAAGATTCCTCTAGTCAAGGCTATGGTTTTTCCAGTGGTCATGTATGGATGTGAGAGTTGGACTATAAAGAAAGCTGAGCGCTGAAGAATTGATGCTTTTGAACTGTGGTGTTGGAGAAGACTCTTGAGAGTCCCTTGAACTGTAAGGAAATCCAACCAATCCATCCTAAAGAAGATCAGTCCTGGGTGTTCATTGGAAGGACTGATGCTGAGGCTGAAACTCCAATACTTGGCCACCGGATGCGAAGAGCTGACTCATTGGAAAAGACCCTGATGCTGGGAGGGATTGGGGGCAGGAGGAGAAGGGGACAACAGAAGATGAGATGGTTGGATCGTATCACCGACTCGATGGACATGAGTTTGGGTGAACTCTGGGAGTTGGTGATGGACAGGGAGGTCTGGTGTGCTGCGGTTCATGGGGTTGCAAAGAGTTGGACACGACTGAGTGACTGAACTGAATTGAATAATTAGCGATGGTGAGTATCTTTTCATGTGCCTATTGGCCATCTCTATGTCTTCTTTGGAGAAATGTGTATATTTAGGTTTACTGCTACTTTTTGATTTGGTTTTTGTTTGTTTATTACTGGGCTCTATGAACTCTGTAAGTTTTGGAAATTAAGACCTTGTTGGTTCCATCATTTGCAAATATTTTCTCCCTGTCTATAGGTTGTCTTTTCATTTTGTTTATGGTTTTCTTTGCTGTGCAAAAGCTTATAAGTTTAATTAAGTCCCACTTGTTTATTATTGATTTTACTTCTTTTGCCTTGGGGGACTGACCTAAGAAAACAGTGGTACAATTTATGTCAGAGAATGCTTTGCCTATGTTCCTTTTTAGGAGTTTTATGGTGTCTTGTTTTATATTTAAGTCTTTAAGCCATTTTGAGTTTATTTCTGTGTGTGGTGTGAGTATTGTAACTTCATTGACTTACATGCAGTTGTCCAGCTTTTCCAATACCACTTCCTGAAGAAATGGTCTTTTCTCCATTGTATATTCTTGCCTCCTTTGTTGACAATTAATTGACTGTAAGTATGAGTTTATTTCTGGGCTCTCTCTTCAGTTTCATCGATCTATATGTCAGTTTTCTGCCAGTACTACACTGCAGCTTTATACTATTGTTTGAAATCTCCAGCCTTGTTCTTTTTTCTCAATATTGATTGGTATGCCTGCTGTTTTAAGTCATTAAATTTTGCAAATGTTTTATTATATATCAGAAATAAAAATGAAAATGTTTTCTTATATATTGGTTGTTTACTGATACAGATGATATTATTGCTTCATGTTACTTAAAATCATGATTATATAGAAGAATATCTTTGTTCTTAAAAGATACCAGCTGATGAATTTAGATGTCTTGTGTCTTGAGATATGCAACTTACTTTTAAATGGTATAGCAGAAATAGTGTATTTGTATATATTTGTATGAGTGTGTATATGTATATATGAATGTATATATATAGAGAAAAGAGAGAAATTGAGAATATAGATGTGACAAAATGAATGTTAGGGTATATGGTATTCATTGGAAAAGGTATATGGATGTTTATTGTACTACTTTTAACTTTTTTTGTAGCTTTCAAGCTTTTCCAGATAAAAATACTGGTAAAGACCCTGAGAAATGCACTAACAAAGAAACCAACATTTTTTTAGACATAGTGGTACAACTCCCTCTCTCTCCTACAGCCAACAACACCTGTTACACTCTGGGCATAATGTTCCCAGGAGTATATACTTTGGGAAAGATGATTGCCACTAGTAAATGATTTTTACAGTGGGATTCAGCAAGTTACAATTATTTTTAAAATTTGGTTGCAGCTTATAATGATGCACTTTACCAATTAAATTCTTTTAGTCAGTTTTGGCAAGGCATAATAGAAAGAGCATGCCTTTCCAGACCAAGAGAAACTTTAGTACTCTACCACTCATCATAACCTTGAGCTGGTAATATACCCCTGAATTTTACAGGCTTTTGCTGGAAGGCTGCTAGGCATATTTGACTTTATTTTTATCAATAACATAAATATAATAATAACGTTTTCCAAAGAATGATGATTTATATAAATGGATCTCAGAAAATTAAACTTTTCTGTAATTCAAAGGGTTTTTTCCTATTTAAATTTTTTTGAAAACTTAAAAAATATATTAGCTTTCTTTACGAATTATATTTAACACACTTATGAATACATAAGTGTTAGCATCTCCATAATGTATAAGTTGCTACATCATGGTATATAACCTGTGTTAGAAAAGTCTTGGTACGTGCAGGCCTATTTTATAGCTTTTTGAGTTCTTTGACTGCTGTTTTTCCTTTGTTAATTTCCCTTTTCTATTAATTGTTATTCTTGCTAATGTTGGTATGGTGACCTGTCTAAGTACCTCAGTTTCTTGCTTCTATTAAGCTTGTGCAGGTGCTGGGGCAGCTTTTTAGAATTTGTGCAGAAGGAACAAGCAGTTGGTGTAACTAACATATGAGTTTTATCTTAAGCACATTAATGTTTGCCATCTGTGGCTGCTAGGAGACTTTTTCTTACTTACTTTCTGATTCTGGGCAGAGTTTTGTACTGTCCGTGCTGCCACATAAGTAAGGTGGTGTTTATATTCCTATTGGTTCTTTTTTGGTGATCTGCTTTAGAAACAGAAAATAATATTGTTTTCAGATGTTAACTGGAGTTACTGTGGTGATCACTTTGCAATATGTACAAATATTGAATCATTATGTTGTACACCTGAAGCTAACATTTTATGTTACTCCTCATAGTGGTTCAAGATCTTAAACCATTAAGATCTTGTGTCTACACCATCTGACTTTGTTTTTACCTAATTCAATTCTTTGATCCTCTTATCTAATGCTTTTTAAACTTTTTTTGAATAGCTACCAGCATTTGT
This sequence comes from Oreotragus oreotragus, assembly GCA_006410675.1. Classification (NCBI taxonomy): domain Eukaryota; kingdom Metazoa; phylum Chordata; class Mammalia; order Artiodactyla; family Bovidae; genus Oreotragus; species Oreotragus oreotragus. The sequence continues at coordinate 7,921 of SJYX01013762.1, read as the reverse complement.
AAAATTAATACCTTTGATTTTATTTTCACTATGTGTAATTTAAAATGTCTATATATTTTAAAGCATTTAATAGAAATTTTACATGAAATATAACTTCATTAAAAAGTTAATTAGAGGAACTTTCTTGGTGGTCCAGTGGTTAAGACTCTGTGCTCCCAATGCAGGGGGCCTGGGTTCAAACTCTGGTCAGAAAACTAAGATCCCACAGGCTGCATCACACAGCCAAAAAAAAAACAAACAAACCCTGAATTAGTTAGGATTTAGGTGTCAATAGACCCTTCAAGCTGGTTTTAGAAAAGGCAGAGGAACCAGAGATCAAATTGCCAACATCTGCTGGATCATCGAAAAAGCAAGAGAGTTCGAGAAAAACATCTATTTCTGCTTTATTGACTATGCCAAAGCCTTTGACTGTGTGGATCACAATAAACTGTGGAAAATTCTGAAAGAGATGGGAATCCCAGACCTCCTGATCTGCCTCTTGAGAAACCTATATGAAGGTCAGGAAGCAGCAGTTAGAACTGGACATGGAACAACAGACTGGTTCCAAATAGGAAAAGGAATATGTCAAGGCTATATATTGTCACCCTGCTTATTTAACTTCTATGCAGAGTACATCGTAAGAAACGCTGGGCTGGAAGAAGCACAAGCTGGAATCAAGATTGCCGGGAGAAATATCAGTAACCTCAGATATGCAGATGACGCCACCCTCATGGCAGAAAGTGAAGAGAAACTCAAAAGCCTCTTGATGAAAGTGAAAGAGGAGAGCGAAAAAGTTGGCTTAAAGCTCAACATTCAGAAAACAAAGATCATGGCATCTGATCCCATCACTTCATGGCAAATAGATGGGGAAACAGTGGAAACAGTGTCAGAGTTTATTTTTTTGGATTCCAAAATCACTGCAGATGGTGATTGCAGCTATGAAATTAAAAGACTCTTACTCCTTAGAAGGAAAGTTATGACCAACCTAGATAGCTTATTCAAAAGCAGAGACATTACTTTTCCAACAAAGGTCCATCTAGTCAAGGCTATTTCCCATGGTCATGTATGGATGTGAGAGTTGGACTGTGAAGAAAGCTGAGCGCCGAAGAATTGATGCTTTTGAACTGTGATGCTGGGAGAAGACTCTTGAGAGTCCCTTGGACTGAAAGGAGATCCAGCCAATTCATTCTAAAGGAGATCAGTCCTGGGTGTTATTTGGAAGGAATGAATGATGCTAAAGCTGAAACTCCAGTACTTTGGCCACCTCATGCAAAGAGTTGACTCATTGGAAAAGACTCTGATGCTGGGAGGGATTTAGGGGCAGGAGGAGAAGGGGACAACAGAGGATGAGATGGCTGGATGGCATCACTGACTCGATGGACGTGATTCTGAGTGAACTCCGGGAGTTGGTGATGGACAGGGAGGCCTGGTGTGCTGTGATTCATGAGGTCACAGAGTCAGACACGACTGAGCGACTGAACTGAACTGAACTGAGGGATTATAAATGGTGGAAGATGCTTTTTAGTATTTTCTTTATCTTAAAATCCATAAGAAAAACATCATTAATTTCATCAATATGTCACATCAGTTCAATTTATAAAATACTTATTCATTCATTTCTGTGCTTAGTTTTAAAGGGAATGTGGATGTCTCCAAATGTTGATGAGTATACTTGTTTACTGGGATCCCTAGGTTAACCATGGATTTGATAGAAGGTGGTTTGAATTTCCTCCAGGGATTTCTGGGCCAGGCACAGTAGCTTCAGTACAGCTGGTCTACTCCATGCGTGACTGAATGGTTATGTATGTATGACTCATATACCAATGCTGTTATGATGTGTGGTGGCCCTCTTGGCCATTTATGAAGTAGTTGTTTATGAAGAAGAATATTGTTAGGGTGAAAGTTGTTGAATTGAATTTAGTTGCAGGAATGGGAATAAAAGATATTTCCATATCTTGCATTTTTGCTGTTATTGAAACTCAGTTCATCAAATGTTTCTTTGTTTTGAATGTCTTAGTTATAATAAGTGACTTTTCCTTTTTATCTTACCCTTTCCATTTCTCTCCTAAGTTTCTGTGACTACATGGCAAATGTAGATGTATACTGTTGCTGAATTCTTTGTTTTCTATTGTGTTAAAGCTGTTGAATCCATTACCAACTTTGAAAAAACTGTCATCTCATCTGTTTACAGAGTTGATGAAGTTAGGCGACACATTATCAGGCACTTTGCTACAAAGTGTGAATAATGAGTTGCCGTTTTCCATTGCTTCTTTTTAACTTCTAAGTTTATATGACTTATAAAACTATTTATGTCTTATAAACTGTCCTTTCTTGTGATGATACTTCTAAAACTTGTCTTGAGGAAAACGTTAAATTTTGTTACTGCTTTTAAGAAAGGCTCCAAGTGAAAATTGTTTATTCTTTTCCTGATAATACTTTTCCGTTTTTATAATAGTAATAAAATCAAGTAGACTATAAAGTAGAAATATCTCATAAATTGTTAATTACAAGCTTCCCTTTGATACATGTTTCCTTAATGGGCTGTGTTCTCTTAATCTGAATAAAACAAATGATATTTTTGGAAAGCTATACTAAGTTATCTATAAATAGAACTAACAGACTTTTTTAACAACACTTCATATGGTCACTTACATCTTACAATAACAGTCTGTGTTTTCATGAAGGGAATAAGGCTCATTGATGACATTTTCTCCAACAAAAATGTGGTTACATAGCTTTATCTCTACATAGAATAACTGAAGAAGTAGAGCAGCTTCTGGTTTATATCACATAACTATGTTGTAGTTAGCATTCTGTATCTTTCTTAGGCGGTTTTACTTATAGGTGCCAAATAGGCCAAGGATTATCATACTTGTTCATAACCCGTTACATAATTTATTTTTCTACAGGAAAATACACCCTTATGCAAACACACAGCTTTTAACATTCTTAATTCCATTCTGTTCTTGTAAAATCATTTTGTTTATCAGCCAGCAAATATTTATTGACAACCCACTGGGTGCTCTGGCTTAGCTAACTTTGTGGATAAATAAAGCATTTCTTCCTCTCATAGAATTTAAAAGACAGTGGGGAGCTAGACATGTGAAAATGCTTGTGAATAGCAGTGTAAATGATGATGAGTGTAAAATGCCATAAAGGGACAATACATGAAAGACCTAAAGTATTCTAGAGAGTTAGTGAAAGGTTTTTGAGGATGTGATGTTTAAGCTGAGAGGTGAACGATGAGTGATTATTGGTCAGCAGAGAAGGGGGTGCCATCCCAGATAGAGGAAACACTGTATTAAAATGCCTGTTACAGAAACGGAGGGAAATCCAACGCCACTAAAACCCAGTGAGCAAGATGGAGAGCAGCATGCGATGAATTTACTTAGCCAGATGGGGGCCAAATCATGCAGGGCCTTACAGACCATGTTGAACACAATTGGATTTTATTCCGGGGACAACTGCAAGAGCGAAAAAGGTTTTTAAGCCGGAGAGTGACAGTGTTGTTAGTTGCTGTCGTGGCCGACTCTTTGCGACCCCATGGACTGCAGCCCACCAGGCTTCTCTGTCCATGAGATTTTCCAGGCAAGGATACTGGAGTGGGTTGCCATCTCCTTCTCCAGGGGATCTTCCCAACCCAGGGATCGAACCTGGGTTTCCTGCACTGCAGGCAGATACTCACTGCTAATTTGCTCTCTGGCCTTACTTAAATCCTTGCTCCCTCTGGGTTTTTGTTTCCTCAAAGAATAAAAGGTGGAACTGAGTGCTAGATCTAACAATCTGAGTTTATGAAACATTCCCGGACAGAAACAATTAGCTGATCAGTTTCCACCCTCTCAAGCAGTTCAAGGTAGGGACAAAGAAAATAATCTCTAACACTACAATAGGCAGAGGCAGTGAGAGGCAGTGGGATGAAGTGAGAAAGATATTCTGGAGAAAAGCACCCATCAATCATTTCTGCTGCCTGTCATCCTTTCCTCCTCTGAACAGTCCTTCCCACCTTTTTCCTTTAGGGCACCACCCACCCCACCTCAGTCTCTCTGCTTTAGGGGGAAAAAGACCTCCCTCTCCAACTCCAAGGATGGGCATCCAATCCCAGCTTGACCAATCAGAGCAGTCCCTTTCTCAAGCTACAGTGGTTGGCTCAGGGATAAGCATAGGAGACAAGCCCTGACAATCGGAGCCCATGAGCCTTCATACTACAACTTTACCCAGCCACTGGGAAAATTCCCTAATTACCTCTGAAGGCCCCTCCATAAAGTTCCCTTTGGAGACCCACGGGGAAATTAAAAGCAACCAGTTTCTCCCCCACGTGGCGTAGGTGCCCATCTGAGCCCTAGGTTTAAAAATGAATGTTTAACTCTTGGATTGCATTCAGGCTGGATCCCTTACAGGACCCACGGGAGAAACAACAGGGCCACAGGAAGCTCCCTCCCCACCCTCTCTCTGCACCCTCCAGGCCAATACTAACCCAGTCGCCTTGTGGTTTATTGAGTGCGGGTAAATGATTTTGCATGGTTGAGACGACATGAGATCCTATATGTACAGAGGAAGTACGTATCACCAGCAAACTGGACCTGGGTCTCCCAACTCCAGCCGGACGCCATTTATGCCCATGAGGACAAGAAATGTGAACAATTCCACTTTAATGATGAACCAGGCCTCAATGCAGTGGGAGGGAAATACCACCCCTCCCCCAATCCAGGCCACCCAGCTGAAGTCAAGATGCCAGCAGGAGGATCCCTTCTTCCTCTGAGAGGCAGAGTGAGGTGGCTTCAGGCCAGCCTCCACACCTCCCTGGGTCCCTGGGCCAACACAGATGCTGTTTCTTTACCTACCACTCCCAGATGGCCCCAAGGACAACTTTCATAAACTGGTGTCCCTTTGAACTGGGGCAGAGGAGGAATCAATCAGAAGACACCAACGCTCAGCCAGGAAAAACACCCAGTCACTGGAGTCAGAGAGTTATCTCTGGAGCAGACAGGACTTGTTGAGGTTCAGGTTCTGAATCCATGAACACACCACAAAGACCAGGCTCCCAGGTCCTCTCTGGTGCGGGAGATAGGAGGGGAAGGAGGGGAAAAGCCAGCATTGAAGCCAAAGAGTCTGCCTTCCAAATCCATGAATTTGAAGATCCTGATTGGACTCCTCTCACTGCCTCAGCCTGAGGTCCCTTCCCAGCCAGGTCTCTGCCCTAGATCAGGGTTCCCAACCACAGGATACAGTCATGAACAAGACAGAGAAGGCCTCTGCCTCGGGGAACCTCAACCAAGTGAACAGTATCATTCCGGAATGGTGACAGCTTAGAAGATAATAACATGGAATGCTTATAACACAGATAGGGTAGGTTCATAGGGTGAGGAGCGGGGGAAGAAAGGGGTAATCGTCAAGAGTATCATTTGAGCTTAAATATGAAAAGAATCCAGCATAAAAGTCAGGAGGAAAAAGGCTTCTGAGGAGAAGGAACGGTCTGTGCAAAGGCTCTGAGGCAGGAAAGAACATCTGTGCATGGGAGGAAAAGAAAAGCTCATGAGGCAAATTCTTTGGTTGTCCAGTGGTTAGGACTCCATGCTTTCACTGCCTAGAATCCCTGGTCGGGGAACTAAGATCCTGCAAGCTGCATGGTGTAACGAAAAACAGAAAACAAGAAGAAGAAGAAAAGTCTGTGAGGCTACAACAGAATAAAGTGCAGGGAGTGGAGGCAGGAAAGGGGCTCACAGGCCATGAGGAGCAGATGGGTTTCATAGCACACCCAAGAAGGTTTTAATCCATATTGTGAAATGATGCAATTTACATTATTTTTAAGAGCATAGGGGGACTTCCCTGGGTTTACATTAAAATGAATTACTCTAGCATATGCGACTTAGCAGCAGCAGCATCTCTATGGAATAAATTGAATGAGTGGAGGTTGAGATGGTTGTAACCACTATTCCAAGAATTTTATGAGTGCCTTTCATTCTGTTAGGTCAGTGATTCTTTTTTTCTGCTTGTAGGATTTTCATATATGGAACACTCCCATCAGTAACACTACTCATCATTTGTAGTAAATCTAATCTCCATCCATATGCTACCCACACCAGGTGAGAATCACTGAGCTAGTCCAGCCCTTATCTAATTTTACTGATAGGAAAATTGATGTTGAGAGAAGTGATTTAGCCAAGGTCACACAGATAGTTAGCCACTGGTAGAGCAAGCACTTCAGGTGGCCATTGAGAAAATCTTCCAGAGCCCTTTTCACAAAATTTCTGTTAGATTTACGAAATTAGCATCATCAGTTAGAATGTATTTACTATGTACTGTGGATTGGCTATTAGAAAGTATTAAATATACGTAGCAAACTCTCTGATGTAAAGATCCAGTATGAAACTGATTCGCAGCAGCAGGTTTCAGAGTATGATCCAGGGACCTGGGGAGGTCTCTGAGATCTTTTTTGCTGCTTTACAAGGTCAAAACTATTTTCATCAAAATAGTAACTCATGAAAAATAGCTTTTTTTTTTTTTTAACTGTGTTGACATTTGCACTGATGACACCAAAGTGGTGGAGGTAAAGACCCTGGTATCTTGGCCTTAGTCAATGGTATCAAACTGCAGGAGTGTAATTATTTTATCTACTGCCACATAGTTACAATTTTCTTTTAATGCCAGTTTTCTTTTAGGATGTATTTGATGAAGCAGCAGAAATCATTAGGTTTGTTAGATTTTAACCCTTGAGTACATGTCTGTACTGTTCTGTATGACAACATGGAATGGCATATAAAGCACTTCTGCTGCATACCAAAACATGATGGCTGTCTGAAGGAAAAGCACTTGAATGGTTATGTTGTGAGCCAATTTTTTTTTCATGGAACATTATTTTTACTTGTAAGAACTATCAGCAGACAAATTATGATTATTCAGACTAGATACTTGTAAGACATTTTACTTTAAAAAATGAACAGTCACTGTCATTTTAACAAAAACAGTTGGCAGGTTCATGTCCCATGAGGAAATTTGAGTTTTCGGGTAAAATATTTGTTGTTCAGTCATGTCCAACTCATTGCAACCCTAGGGACCGCAGCACACCAGGCTCCCCTGTCCTTCACTGTCTCTCGGAGTTTGCACAGAATCATGTCCATTGAGTCGATGATTCCATCCAACCAACTCATCCTCTGTCGCCCCCTTCTCCTCCTGTTCTCAATCTTTCCCAGCATCAAGGTCTTTTACAGTACAGTGAGTTGGCTCTTCAAAGTATTAGAGTTTCAGCTTCAGCATCAGTCATTCCAGTGAATATTCAGGGTTGATATCGTTTAGGATTTACCGGTTTGATGTCCTTGCTGTTCAAGGGACGCTAAAGAGTCTTCTCCAGCACAGTTGTTTAATGAAACATATCAACATTTTGAAGATTTGCATAGCTCAGTGACCAACACTTTTCAAGTGACCAGTGTGTGATGTTACAGAAAGGATCTCTGCAAAGTTTAAGGTAAACCTGTAGATTTTAATATGAGTACATAAAGTGTATGATTCCAGCTTCCACATTGCAACTAACTTAAAGAAACTACCATAGGTTGAATTTTAGTGCAGTATTGAAGCACGTCAACAACTATCTGAAAAGGCTATTAAAACACTCCTTTTCTCCCCACTGCATACCTCTGTGATGGATATCCTTTCATGTGGTTTAACAAGAATAACATATTGTAACAGATTGAATACAGAGGTACTAAGTACTGTCCTCTACTAAGCCACACTTCAAAGTGATTTGTAAAATGTAGAACAGTGCTAAATTCTTACTATTTTTGTTTGCTTTGGAAAATAATTGTTATATTTTCATGAGACATTTTTGTTTATATTTTTATGAAGACATACTGACCTGCCTCTTGAGAAACCTATATGAAGGTCAGGAAGCAACTGTTAGAACTGGACATGGAACAACAGACTGGTTCCAAATAGGAAAAGGAGTACA
>SJYX01013760.1:262637-297851 GCA_006410675.1 Oreotragus oreotragus | reverse complement strand
CCAGACAGCCATTTTGCTTTTTTGCATTTCTTTTCCATGGGGATGGTCTTGATCCCTGTCTCCTGTACAGTGTCACGAACCTCATTCCATAGTTCATCAGGCACTCTATCTATCAGATCTAGGCCCTTAAATCTATTTCTCGCTTCCACTGTATAATCATAAGGGATTTGATTTAGGTCATACCTGAATGGTCTAGCGGTTTTCCCTACTTTCTTCAATTTGAGTCTGAATTTGGCAATAAGGAGTTGATGATCTGAGCCACAGTCAGCTCCCGGTCTTGTTTTTGTTGACTGTATAGAGCTTAAAAAATAATGAAATAATACTATTTGTAGCAATATAAATGGACCTAGAAATTATCATACTAAATGGAGTAAGCCAGACCAAGACAAACACAGTAAGATACCACTTATATGTGGAATCTTAAGAAATGATACAAGTGAACTTTATTGTAAAACAGATAGAGACACATAGACATAGAGACAAACTTATGATTACTAAAGAGGAGGAAGGTGATAGTTTACAGTGAATGACATCAGATTCGTGATCTCACAAGAAGATTTAGCTTGAGCACAAGGGACCAGGCTTGATCACTCAAGAGCTTTTGTGTAGCCGTTTTATTAAAATATGAAAATGCTTCTAACATAGACATGAGAAGGGGGACAGAGAGTATCCCCTCCCTATGTTAGCAAGGGAGTTATATACTTTTTTGATTGGTTATTACAATAGATCAAAAGAATGTCTCAAGGTTGTAAAGATCTTACTAGACCCACTCCCATAATTTACATTTTAAATAACAGGATTAGCCAGAAGATTTTCAGGAAGGAGAAACTGTCCTCAAGCAGGATTCATTGTGGTATAATCCTTAGAACAGAGTTTAAACTAAGTTGTGTAGTCATCAGTTCTGGGTTTAAAGAAAACAAACAAACAAACGTGTTTTATGTGACTAAAACGAAGGAATGTAGAGAAAAAATAGTTTATCCTTTCCTCCTCCTTGAGAACCCGACTCCTCTCTCTTCAGGGACCTCTGGACTTCTTATCAACCTGCCTAGGAATTGACTCTGTCAAAGCGAAGGATAAATTAGCAGTTTGGGATTCAAATATGCACACAAAAAGGACCTACTGTATATCATAGGGAAATCTATTCAATATCTTATAGTAACTTATAATGGAAGAAAATGTAAGAAAAGAATATATATAATATATATTTATAACTAAATCACTTTGCTGTACACCTGAAATTAACACAGCATTGTAAATCAACTATATTTCAATAAAAAGTGAAAAAAAAGGTACTACAATTAATTTCTTTCATTAGGCTGAAAAGTTAATGGTAAAGGATAGTCCAGAAGTACACTGGGTGGCAGATAATTAGGAGTGAAAATGTTTGCCTTATGTAAGTCTTATGTAGAGATGTAGAGAGTGAGGGCTTATTCTAAATGGCTGTCACAGACTTGTCTTCTCATGTTTTTAGACTGTCTGGAAGGAATATTGCCTGGCATTCATGTTCTCATATTTACTTTGTGGGATGATCTCAGAAGCCAAGAAGACATCAGTGCTCTGACAGATGGAAGTTAACATTTAAATATGATCTATTCTCAACTCATCCTATCCCCTGTTTTATGCTATATTTTAAAACTTACTTAATTATTTATTTTTATTTTTGGCTGTGCTGGGTCTTTGTTGCTACAAGCTGGCTTTCTCTAGTGTGGCAAGCAGAGACTACTCTCATGGTTCATGGACTTCTCAATGCCTCCTGCGGTGGCTTCTCCTGTTGTGGAGCATAGGGTCTAGGGTGTTCAGTTTTCAGTAGCTGCAGCAAAGTCGGGCTCAGTAGTTGTGGCTTGCAAGCTCTAGAATGAAGGCTTAGTAATTATGGCACATGAGCTTAGTTGCCCTACAGCATGTGAGATCTTCTTGGACCAGGGATCGAACCCATGTCTACCACATTGCAAGGTGTATCTTAACTACCGGACCACCAGGGAAGCTTTTTATTGCTATATTAATGGACACTGGGGTCCAGTATAATCCAGGAGTTATAAAAAATTGGTTTTTCTATGTCTTCAAAGAAATTTTTAAAAAGGGGAGCAGAATATAAATCATCATCACTATTTCTTTGATGTTAACATTTTAAATACTAACATGACATTGCTTTGTTTCTTGAACTTTTCAGGGAAGTAGAAGAGTATTTTGTGTCTATATATATATAGGTTTATAGAGGAAAATTTAATATTATATCAGTCTATTTAAAATTTAACATTTAGTCACTGCATTTGAATATGGTATGCCTGCTTTTGGTACTCAGTATTCTAGCTGATATTCCTATTGAACTAGAATGACATTTTTCTTCAGTAAGCTGTATGTAAGGAATATTATTAGTGTAGTAGATTAAATAATTAATCATCATTCTAACCCACAAATAGTAATACATTACTTTAAAAATAATGTTTCATGTAGATCAATGTTTGTAAGATAATCAGAGGAAAAAACTTGGACCTTTGTAAATAGTATTTGAGGTGTAAAATTCATGAATTTGCTTGTACATTTAAAAATATGATAGTTGGGAACATCAAATCTATGTAAACAGAGATGTGCTTACTGATGTGGTAAAGTGGTCTCAAATTATGTTTAAAGTTGAACAATCTTATTTTCTCATCCATTTAGAAATTGTTCTAAATTATTATCTTGTATTTTTCTATTTTATGGATTTTAAAATGTGCCAGATCTTATATTATTGAAAAGGGAATATATTTGGTACATCAGTTCAGTTCAGTCTCTCAGTTGTGTCCAACTCTTTGTGACCCCATGGATTACAGCACGCCAGGCTTCCCTGTCCATCACCAACTCCTGGAGTTTACTCAAAGTCATGTCCATTGAGTCACTGATGCCATCCAACCATCTCATCCTCTGTCATCCCCTTCTCCTCCCACCTTCAGTCTTTCCCAGCATCAGGGTCTTTTCCAGTGAGTCAGTTCTTTGCATAAGGTGGCCACAGTATTGGAGTTTCAGCTTCAGCATCAATCCTTCCAGTGAATATTCAGGATTGATTGATTTCCTTTAGGATGGACTGGTTGGATCTCCTTGCTGTCCAAGGGACTCTCAAGAGTCTTCTCCAACACCACAGTTCAAAAGCATCAATTTTTCAGCACTCAGTTTCTTTATAGTCCAACTGTCACATCCATATATGACTACTGGAAAAACCATAGCTTTGACTAGACGGACCTTTGTTGGCAAAGTAATGTCTCTGCTACATAGCTCTTCGTAAATTATAGACAGTTATGAATTGGGTTGGAGAAGGCAATGGCACCCCACTCCAGTACTCTTGCCTGGAAAATCCCATGGATGGAGGCGCCTGGTAGGCTGCAGTCCACGGGGTCACTAAGAGTCAGGCACGACTGAGCGACTTCACTTTCACTTTTCACTTTCATGCATTGGAGAAGGAAATGGCAACCCACTCCAGTGTTCTTGCCTGGAGAATCCCAGGGACAGGGGAGCCTGGTCGGCTGCCGTCTATGGGGTTGCACAGAGTCGACACAATTGAAGCGACTTAGCAGCAGCAGCAGCAGCATGAATTGGGTTGTTTTCCTTAATTCTGTCAGATTCCATTAACAGAAACCAAACCAACAAATAAACACATTTATTTAGCCTCTTAAATTAAAAATAGCTCTTGTGCTGTATTTTGTTCAGAATATATGTTTATGTATGTAGTTAATGCAGCTGGCCTTCATAAATATTTACTGATGTTAGTGATACTGAGAAAATTAGTCAGTGTGTGCAAGAATGTAATTTTCTTAAGAATTTAAATCAATTAAAAATTCAGAAGAGAAATGGCTGTTGAGTGTATTACAGAAGTGACTGTAAAATGAACATGGGAAAGAGAAAACATACCTTGGTTTCCAGGGGTCAAAATTAAGTCACCTTTTCATTTACAATATTAAAAGAAAAACTTCTGAAATAGTCCTACAGTTTTTTAAAAATTTCATTTAAAAATACTTTGAGATGTCCCAGTCCAGGGTAAGTCCTGAACATCAAATAAGGCCAGAATATTAAAACCTTTTGAAGAAAAGTTATGCTCTCAAACTTCCCCAAGGAAATGTTGTGAAATCTCTTGGGAACAATCTTGCAGAATTATAGAGATGTTCTTCTAAACTTTCACTTGGCCCTGACAGCCTGCTTTTTGATGTTTTTATTTTCCCTGTACTGAGTAAAATATAGAATAGTTAACCAATTGTCCAACTAACCAACCAAACAAAAAAAAGCTACATCTGTAGAAATGTATAATTTTTGAAATCCTAAGTGACTGGTGATGCTGAGAACATAAAAGAATTACATTCTCTTATTTTCCCTCAGTTCAGTCATGTCTGACACTTTGTGACCCCATGGACTGTAGCACCCCAGGCTTTCCTGTCCATCCTCAACTCCTGGAGCTTGCTCAGACTCTTGTCCATTGAGTTTATCATCCCTGGCTGATAGCATATGACCTGAACCATTCACCCATAAGTTCTGTTTTTCTTTAGCAAAAACCACATGTACAATTAACTAAGACATTAAACAGTGTGATTGTTATGCTTTGAATTGTGTTCCTTCTATATTCGTATGTTGAAGTCTTAACCCCTGTTACCTTAAAGATTGTTACCGCGTTTGGAGATAGGGCTTTTAAAGAGTTAATTATGATTAAGTGAGGCTATTATGGTGAGCCCTAATCCAATCTGACTGGTGTCCTTATAAGAAAAGATTAGGACAGATAGAGAACCACATCAGGGATGCATGTGCACTGAGAAAAGGCCGCCTGGAAGCCAAGGAGAGAGATCTGAGGAGAAAGCAGACCTGTTGACCTCTTGATCTTGGGCTTTCAGCCTGAAGAATTGTAAGAGAAAACACGTTTGTGGTATTTTGTTATGGCTATCTTAGCAACTAATACAGTGATGATAATGAAGTAGGTACTAAATCTTTGAAGAAAATTATTGTCATTTAAATCTCTTTTAAAGGTACATATCCTGACATTTGAACTACAGGCTGCTGTGTATATTGGTACTTATATAACAGTTCTGATTTCCTACCATGTTATTATCATTTAACACATATTACTATCAATCCTTGTTCATCTCACCACTTCATTCCACCTGGACTGCTTACTGTTTGTTCCTTTCAATCTCCTCCAGGTACATGTTTCAGTAAAACATCTGTGAAAAAATCTGGATACGTGTTCACTTCTTAAAAATTGTTATAAAAAACACACGATGTACACGTGTTCCCAATCCTGAATGTGGCGGATTCATGTTGATGTGTGGCAAAATGGATAAAATATTGTAAAGTAAAAAATAAATAAACATGAAAAAAAAAACCATGATGTAAAATTCATCATCTTCACCATTTTTAAATGTATAGTTCAGTAGTGTTAAGTGTATTCACATTATTGTGCAATGGATCTGCAGAAATTTTAAAATATGGCCTTAGTTATGTTGATATGATTTCCCTCTATTTCTACGTTTGTTGAGTTTTTTTAATCATGAATAGGTGTTGAATTTTGTCAAATATTTTTTCTGCATCAATTATAAAATTCATCATCTTCACCATTTTTAAATGTATAGTTCAGTAGTGTTAAGTGTATTCACGTTATTGTGCAATGGATCTGCAGAAATTTTAAAATATGGCCTTAGTTATGTTGATATGATTTCCCTCTATTTCTACGTTTGTTGAGTTTTTTTAATCATGAATAGGTGTTGAATTTTGTCAAATATTTTTTCTGCATCAATTGAGATAAGTTTTTGTCCTTCATTTTGTCTTGTGGTGATTACATTTGATTGATTTTTGTATGTTGAACTACCTTTGCATTGTAAGAATAAATGAATAAATAAACCATATTTCACTTGGTGGTGATGATGTATAAGTTTTTAAATGCACCATTGAATTTGGCTTGCTAGTGTTTTGTTGAGGATTTTTGCATCAGTAATAATCGGTGATCATGATTTTTAGTTTGGTTTTTTTTTTTGTACTGTGTTTTACTGGCTTTGGTATCAAGGGTTATTCTGACATTATAAAATGAATTTAGAAGTGTTCCTTCTTTTTTTGGAAGAGTTTAAATAGGGTTGATATTAATTCTTTAAATGTTTGGTAGAATTCACCAGTGAAGCCGTCTGGTCCTTGGTTCTTCTCTTGTTGGGAGATTTTAAATTACTGATTAATCCTCTTTACTAGTTATAAATCTGTTCATATTTTCTGTTTCTTCATAATTCAGTCTTGGTACTTTGTATGTTTTTAGAAATTACCTATTTCTTCTGGATTGTGCAGTTTTTAGGTATAATTATTCATAATAGCGGAGAAGGCAATGGCACCCCACTCCAGTACTCTTGCCTGGAAAATCCCATGGACAGAGAAACCTGGTGGGCTGCAGTCCATGGGGTCACTAAGAGTCGGACACGACTGAGTGACTTCACTCTCACTTTTCACTTCGATGCATTGGAGAAGGAGATGGCAACCCACTCCAGTGTTCTTGCCTGGAGAATCCCAGGGACGGGGGAGCCTGGTGGGCTGCCGTCCATGGGGTTGGCACAGAGTCGGACATGACTGAGGTGACTCAGCAGCAGCAGCAGCAGCAGCATTCATAATAGTCCCCTGTGACTTTTTTTAATTTTTGTGGTATTAGTTATAATATCTTCTCTTTGATTTCTTATTTTAGTTGTTTTCTCTCTTTTTATCTTAATCTTGTCACTTGTTTATCACTTTAATTTATATTTAAGCACATCCATTTTTAATAGTTGTGAAAACATATTACCGAAGGGCTTCCCTGGTGGCTCAGCAGTAAAAGATCTGCCTGCAATGCAGTAGATGCATGGGATGTGGGTTCAATCCCTGGGTCAGGAAGATCCCTTTGAGGAGGGCATGGCAACCCACTCCAGGATTCTTGCCAGGAAAAGCCCATGAACAGAAGAGCCTGGCAGTCTCTCGTCCATAGGGTCGCAAAGAGTTGGACACAACTGAAGCTACTGAGCGTGCATACATGCATGTTACTTAAACTGTGGAAGTTTTCATCTGTTCATCTGTAAAATGAGCATATCATTACTGTGTCAATTTGTTGTTTCCTATTTACATCAAACTCTTTACTGTCACATTCCTGGTGCTTAATAAATGGGCTTCCCTGGTAGCTCAGAGGGTAAAGCGTCTGCCTGCAATGCGGGAGACCCGGCTATTATTTTAAATTATTTAAGTAAAAGAGGGATTCCTCTCCCCCTATAGATCACAAATCACTTTCTCATTCTTTTTCAAAAGAATCATGAGCTGTAAGTTCATGTGTATCATTAGTATTTACTGCTTAGTAATTTTAAATCTTTCTATTTGTCTCTATTATTCCTATATAATTCTCCTTTTAATTGTATGGCCCTTCTGTGCACATGTTTAACTCCATGAAGATGGACTGCTTCCAGAAGGTTTTCATTTTGCATTTACTTACGCATGACCATGGGTTGATACCTTACTGGTAGAATTTTTTCTCAGAGTTAAGTGTTTTTCCGACTGTATTTTCTATTAAATAGAGTAGTTCCATGGTCATTCCATATAATATGGGACCTATTTTCATATATAACTCTCCTGTAAATTTAAAGAACTTGAGTAAAGTGAAAGCTTATTCATTCCCTGTGTACCTGTTTTTAGTAGTTGTGGTTTCAGGTTTTAGAATGAAAATGAATATAGCTTTTTTATTATTATTTCTGGATTGCTTTTCATGCCTGTTGGTTGGGAAGCCTCTTGTTTGAGTTACAGCTTGATTAAATATAGCTGAGTTTTAATTTTGACATAATTAGCTGTCTGAAAATAATTATAAGCATGGATAAAGCATACTAGATTTTTTCTTATTAAATCTCAACTCAAAAGCAGAATTTGGCTTCATGAACAAAGGGAAAATCACTTGATTCTCATGACTGAACACTATATAGTGAATTTTATTGACACTGATGTTAACAATTGATTGTCCTTATGAATCATGGTGGGTAAAACATTTACCTTTGGAGAGTGAAGAAAGGAAATTGGTTATAGAGTGAGGAAACGTAGCATTATTGTACTTTTTCAAAGTTATACAGATGTATTGCAAGACTGTTAGTGGCTTTAACAATCCCTACCTTTATTTTCTAATCCAAAGCTACTCAAGGATAATATTGCAGGGATAGGATTTAGAGTCAAATCAGTGTAGATTTTATTTACAGTTTCAGCTTCTGCTATGTCAACAAGTAACCCCCAAATACCTGAGGCTTACAACAGTAAACATTTATTTCTTGTTCATGTTTACATGAGGCCTGTGGGTTGGTTGTTGGCTTTGTTGGTATCAGCTGGGCTTCATGTCTCTTCTAATGCCTGGGCCATTCTCTTCTCATGATGAAGAGAGATCAAGGGAGTAAACCACGTAAGTACATTGGACCCTCATAATCCATTGACCAAAGCAGGTCATCTGACCTAGCCCAAAATCATAGGGGCAGAGAAGTGAACTCAGCCTCCCATAAAGCACAGTAAGGATATGGAGGTAGTGACATGAATAATAATTCAGCCTATCATAAGAACTTCTCTTGGAATTACTGTGGACTCTTTCTGTGCAATCCCGTAATAAGCTCAACTTGTTGATTCAGACTACAAATAAATCATTTCTAAGTCAGAAAATGTTTGAAACACAAAAGAATTTTAAAGTAATGAATTCTTTTATTCAAAGTAATATTGTATTTTGAGGCTCAAAAGTAAAATGATTGAAGTTGGGGTGGAGGACCCAATGTCCTTCTTGCTGAGTGCTTCCTGATCTTCACCTCCATTTTGCAGAACATAGTTTGAAAATCACCAGTGCAGCATTTCTCAGAACAGGTTCCATAGATGTTTAGGGATGTTAGGTCATAAAAAATAGTCTGTATAGGTTGAACACAATTAAACAGAGCTGCAGGAATTCTCAGAACCTTTACTGTGTTAATGCTCCTTGTGGATTTCCAAGCGAGCTATATAGTCTTAATATATAGTCTCTCTCTATATATGTATAGTCTTGCCCAAACTTTTTGTGAAGCATTTTCATGCTTTGGAATATATATTATGAACTTCTGCACTAGACAACTGCTTTTTTATTAAAAAATTATATCTGAGGCAGAGACTTGAGATGGAAAATTAGCTGAGTTTTTCCTCATCTAGTTAGTAGCAGAGATTAGATTAAAATTAAGGTTTCCCCATTCCCTTCCCTGGAGTTATGTTGCTAAGTTTGTTCCTATGACTGGGACATATTTTAAAAGTGATGTAGTGGTTCATGGGGTATTTTAACCTTTGAGAACAAAAGGCCTGGTGAATGCCTCTGTTAGAGTCCAATAAGAAAGAAAATGAAATTGAGTGACCATGAGTAACTGGTTTCACAAAGTGAATGAAGGATTGTATGATCTGATGTGAAGCAACTGTTGGAATAAACTGCAGCATTAGCAAGTGCTCAGGGATTTTTTTTTCTCCAGTGAATTTAAGGTTTCATTTGTTAAGAAAATCACAGATATGGAAAATTGTAATTTTTCATTGTATTCAAACTCTGCCCTTTGCTTTGCTTTTGTCATTTGCTCACGAATAAATGACTGTCATGAGTCTGTATAACTTATGTCCTGGGTTATAAAGCTGAAACTCCAGTACTTTGGCCACCTCATATGAAGAGTTGACTCATTGGAAAAGACTTTGATGCTGGGAGGGATTGGGGGCAGGAGGAGAAGGGAACGACAGAGGATGAGATGGCTGGATGGCATCAATGACTCGATGGATGTGAATCTGAGTGAACTCTGGGAATTGGTGATGGACAGGGAGGCCTGGTGTGCTGTGATTCATGGGGTCGCAAAGAGTCGGACACGACTGAGTGACTGAACTGAACTGAACTGATTATCTGACCAGTTCTCTAAGAGTAATGATACACAAGTACAAGTACAATATACAAATTGACCCCAATTCTCTTTAAGAGCTTCATTGCCATTATACATGTAGAGGGGATAATCATTATCAATTGTATGTTATCTAAGAAAAATCCATGAGGACAGAATAGAAGAGAACCTTATCCTTGTATAATTACTTGCGATTTAGAAATCCAAAATTTCAAGTGGCTATCGATATAAAAAATATTTTAGTAAACGGGAAATACCCAGAAGAATTAGGATGAACGTTTGGAAGAAGTTGTTTCATGTCTGAAAGTATCTAAAATACAAAGAGTAGAGAAAAGCACAGCAAAATGAGTCTCAAAAGAGAAATATTTTTACTTTAGCTTAGATTATTTCATAACTATTAAGTACAACTTAAGATTTTTCTCCATTGTTCTTATAGAGTAAGCATCCTGCTCCTTTTATTTTTTGCTTGATAGATGAAAGATGCAAACACAGTGTTTATAGTTTTATGTGCACTTGCCTTAGGCATCAATGATTGAAATTGCAAAAGAGCAAATATAAACTTCCCGGGTGTGTGTAAATTAAGACTATATGTGAAGATAAAGTTATGATTAAAATATAGATTAAAGCATGATACCGATTTTCAAAATCTGCAGTTAGGGTGAAATTTTAGGTAGACACAATGATTTCTGATTTTATTAGTTTTCGTGTACTTCTTGAAAATGCTCCTATTATTTAAAATAAGTAGCATGCTTGGGAATGGCTTCCTAACTGATTCACAATTCTATAAAAGCTGCTCTAAAATTTCCTTTTAAGATATTGTTCTGTTGTGTCCCATAAAAGTATATCTGAATTTTCCTGGACTTGATTTTTTTCTTCTCAAACTAAAAAATGCCAAACAAATTTTAATTGGCATTTTCATATTATATACCAACAGAAAAGTTTGTGCAAATTATAAGCATATACTTGATGAAATTTTCACACATTTAAGACACCATATAAAATGTACCCCTGGAGGGCTCCTTCATATTTCCTTCTATATGCTCACAAACTTTTGTATATAAAAGGAAAATCTGTAGGCCCATTAACCTCCAGTTGAGTCATTCAAAGTTTAGAATTCTTACCCTCCTTTGGAAATTGATAGCATTGCGAATTTGATTGTACATTATACCCCAATAAGTTTATCTGCTTATTCTATAAATACTCCTTGAAATTACTCTGATATTTTTCCCAGAACTAGGTGTACCCACTAGTGCTCAAGATTCTTCTATCAACTTGGAAGCCTCTGATCTTGAACATAGATACCCATTTGAGTTTGCTTGTTTGCCCAAATTTCAGCTGTTATATTCAGATTGCATAAATAATAACCAAGATTAAATATTGCTGTTTTAGAAGTAGATATACCTATATATAACTAGTATATGGGATATGCTCTTCTCTCTTCATCTTCTGGGTCTCTTATGAAAGGTTAAACTCTTCTCTTACCTGAAAGGACAGGTCGTTAAGAATCTAGCAGTAGTGTTATATTTCATAGTAAAACCAGTCTTTTGAAAGTTAATTTTAGTTGTTTGCCATTAATCATTGGACGATAATCCCTCTATAGTAATATATCTGTATATGTTATTATGTATTACTATATAATATCACATATATAATGATATTAAAGTTTAAATTTATTTAAAGTGTTAGAAAAGAATTTATGTTTCTCTGTTGCTTGTTCTTGGAACATGCCTTCCTTAGAAAGATCGTTTTTGATCTCTTAACTCAAAAAGTAGTTGGCCACGTGGCTCTGTTCTTTCTTAGAACAAATCTTGTGTTCTTTTCCCATGTGATGCTTAACTGCAATATGTAAGAAAAGATTTGAATTTGTTACTTACTGTCAGTAATATTTTAAAGGACAGACCGTATCTATTTTTTTCACGGTGTATCTGTAGTGCTTAACATTATGCTCCTCCTATAGTACAGATTCAGTAAATATTTGTTTCATGAATGAATGTTTGAACAATATGAGTATATCCTTTAAATAAAGGACACTATAGGTACTGGGTCTTCTACTTGGATGGCAAGAGCCATCTGCTTTCTATTCAGAGCTCAGCCACAACCCTAGGTACCTTCCTGACCTGAGTTTGAGCTTCAAGTTCCTCTTACTTTCTTCCTTCTGGCTTTGCCCTTGGGTGTGATTCAGAGAACCAGTCTTTAGTCTCTGCTCCCCATTGGATTGTCCCTTCTGGTATGTGGAGATGGAGGATTACAGAAGTGCTGAGTGCCCAGAGCCTCTTCTGTGAGCACCCGCATCCATTTTCCTTATAAACCTAGAAGCAAGGTGGGTAAAATGCACTGTACTAGTGTTTCTGTCATAATACGCTTTCAGTACCCCAGTAACTCTAGGACTGAATTGTGCTACTTTTCATAGCCATGGACTCAGAGACTGGAATTTAATCTTGAGCCATGGCTAGGTGACTGAGTTGCTACACTATGCTGATGGATTTCTCCAGTTTTAGCTGTCAGCCTCTCTACCTAAGGCTCACCTTGCCTTGTGGATGATTAATGAATTGAGGTTGGATTCCCAGATGCGAATTGTTCACAAATTGTGGTGCCATACTCCCTTGGATGCCATGCCTTGGCTGCCAAATAAAATCATTGTTTCTTTCACAGCTTGGTCTTTCCCTCTCTAAGTAATTCCAGATTCAAACTGTGACTTCGTGTGTCTACCTATTTGGCAGCAGGGCTGAACTATGTGATGTTTAGAAAAATGATGTTCATGTCATTCATGAATTGTATTTTTCACCCCTGCACCTCATTAATCATCTGTCATAAAAAGAAGGCACTCCAAACTCATTTACACTAATGTGGAGGTGATTGATACATTTAAAAGATCACTGTTTCCAGTAGTACCTGAATTTTTTGCCATGGTTCATTTTATCTATTAATATGGAACTATAATAGTGGAAATACAAACCTTTGCTTATAAATGGGCTCTTGTTTTTCTAGGCAAGTGGCTTTCTTGTTATTTCTGAAATACACTCTAAAGTGACTTGTCTCCATGGCCCAGGTTAAGATGCTCTGTGATTATGGCGTTTGACCTATATTTTAATTTGAGACACCCAAAAGGGCATGTGTTTCCAGAGGAAATGCATTGGCCCAGTATTACTTATTTGCATATAGAAGCACATTGTCCAGAAGATGGCAATAAAGATTAAGCATGTGTAAGCTAGCAGAACCAATGTGCAAAGTATAGAGTCAGGTTTTGCAACTTCATGCAGGACATCTTACCTCACTGACCTAATTACAGAGTAGTTGTTTAAAGGAAGCATTGTGTTTAAATTGCACACTTTGATATTTTAGTTATTAAAAATATAATTTTAGTAAATTGATTAAATAAAATAATTGGATATATTTGATCTTTTATTCCTTAGGATGATCCCATGATATGTCCCCTCTGTTGTTCTGATGACTGTGCCAGGTTTTACAGAAGGCATTTAATCACCTTTTGTGAAAAACACATGTTATTATGTACTGTTGAGATCAGAGTGAGGGAGGCAATACAAACCTTTGCTTATAAATGGGCTCTTGTTTTTCTAGGCAAGTGGCTTTCTTGTTATTTCTGAAATACACTCTAAAGTGACTTGTCTCCATGGCCCAGGTTAAGATGCTCTGTGATTATGGCGTTTGACCTATATTTTAATTTGAGACACCCAAAAGGGCATGTGTTTCCAGAGGAAATGCATTGGCCCAGTATTACTTATTTGCATATAGAAGCACATTGTCCAGAAGATGGCAATAAAGATTAAGCATGTGTAAGCTAGCAGAACCAATGTGCAAAGTATAGAGTCAGGTTTTGCAACTTCATGCAGGACATCTTACCTCACTGACCTAATTACAGAGTAGTTGTTTAAAGGAAGCATTGTGTTTAAATTGCACACTTTGATATTTTAGTTATTAAAAATATAATTTTAGTAAATTGATTAAATAAAATAATTGGATATATTTGATCTTTTATTCCTTAGGATGATCCCATGATATGTCCCCTCTGTTGTTCTGATGACTGTGCCAGGTTTTACAGAAGGCATATTAATCACCTTTTGTGAAAAACACATGTTATTATGTACTGTTGAGATCAGAGTGAGGGAGGCTTATGGGATTTGATGAAGTAAGCAACCATAGGACAAATGTAAATGTACACTATGTAGAGTAAAAACAAAATATTTTTATGGGGATTTATTAACATTACTAACATACTTTTTACAGTTATTCAAAGGAAATTATGTGGCAGGTACTGTTCATTATTTTTTCTAACAGCCATTTCCACCCTCTCTCCCTTGGGCACTTCCTTGAAGCTAAAGAATCTATTTCCAATTATTTTTGATATTGAACTGCATGAGCAGTTTGTATACTTTGGAGATTAATCCCTTGTCAGTTACTTCATTTGCCAATATTTTCTCCCATTCACAGGGTTGTGTTTTCATATTGTTATGGTTTCCTTTGCTGTGCAAAAGCTTTGAAGTTTGCTTAGGTCTCATTTGTTTATTTTGGTTTTTATTTGCATTGCTCTAGGAGATGAGTTAAACAAGATCTTGCTGTGATTTATGTCAAAGAGTAGTCTGCCTGTGTTTTCTTCTTAGGTTTTTATAGTGTTTGGCCTTATATTTAGGTCTTCAATCCATTTTAAATTTATCTTTGTGTATGGTGTTAGGGAGTGTTTCAATTTCATTCTTTTACATGTAGCTGTCCAATTTTCTCAGCACCATTTATCAAAGAGACTGTCTTTTCTCCATTGTATATTCTTGCCTTCTTTGTCATAGATTAGGTGACCGTAGGTGTCTGGCTTTATCTCTGGATTTCCTGTCCTGTTCCATTGATCTGTATTTGTGCCAGTACCATGCTGTTTTGATGGTGGTGGTTTTGGTATAGTCTGAAGTCAGGGAGCCTGATTCCTCCAGTTTCATTTTTTATTTCTCAGGATCACTTTGGCTATTTGAGGTCTTTTGTGTTTCCATACAAATTGTAAATTTTTTTGCTCTAATTCTGTGAAAAATGTCATTAGTAATTTGATAGAGATTGCATATTTTCAGTTAATGAAACCTGGGAGTGAGGCTGGCTAGAACATTAATGTGATGATCAGAACTAAGGAAGCCATCTTGTAACCATGAGTTTATTAGCATAAGAAAAAGGCTATGAATCTAATAGAGATGTAACCCTCAGAGTGTTGAGTCACTAAGCCCATGTGTGCAGCTGCCCACCTTCAGCAACTTGGTATGTGAGTTCAAGATGTTGCTACTCTAGAAGTCTGGTACTTGGAGCCCAAAGCATGGTTAAATATTATATGCTATGAAAGTTATACACATTCTATTAAATTTCACTCTTACCACGTGATGAGCTAACTGCGGCTGCTGCTGCTGCTTAGTCGCTTCAGTTGTGTCTGATTCTGTGCGACCCTATGGACTGTAGCCCACCAGGCTCTTCTGTCCACGGCATTCTCCAGGCAAGAGGACTGGAGTGGGTTGCCATGCCCTCCTCCAGGGGATCTTCCCAGCTATTATGTATGAATGAAGTAAAGAGATGAGGAAAGGTTAATTCATTTGCTCTTCTGTGATCTTTCCTGCATTGAAGTGAGTGAAGTCGCTTAGTCATGTCTGACTCTTTGCAACCCCATGGACTGTAGCCTACCAGGCTCCTCTGTCCATGGGATTTTCTAGGCAAGGGTACTGGAGTGGGTTGCCATTTCATTCTCCAAGGGATCTTCCCTTCTTGCATTGTGTTGGAATTCAAAACCAAGTTGTCAGATTCTAGCATATAATGCTGATAAATACCCTCATGGAATTCATACAAACATTGTATGTTTTGGAGTCCAGATGCAGTAGAACTTCCTTCATTGGATTTTTCCTCCTCAAATGGTTCCATGACAAAGTTACCCACATTATGAAATATATACTTTAGTAAGAGCAGCTTAAGAAAGCCTGGTAAGCAGACAACTCAACTTGTTTTATTTATATTGTTTGCTTATAAGCCTTTCTAGTCCTGACCCAGAAATCGAACCCAGATCTCCTGAATTGCAGGCAGATGCTTTACAGTCTGAACCACCAGGGAAGCCCAGGTTGTAGTGAAGTGAACCCCTACCCCAGGTGCTTCTTCCTGATTCAGGTTTGAAAAGCAGAAGGAAGAAGTGGGTATTTGAAACCCGAGGAGATGAATCTTAGAAAATGTGGTACTTATAGTTTATTCGGCTCATTAGGTGCCCTCAGTTTTTGCTCCAAGTAAATAGCTACCAAATAATGTTAAAAGTAGCCACTCCCTTCCTTGGAAATGTAGTAAAGCTTTTAAAAATGGCACAGAAAGTCAAGGCTGTCTCTGACTCTTTTGGAGAATTTAATGATTTCTATTTTGGATGAAAAATAAAAAAACTCTTCAACGGCTCATTAGGTGCCCTCAGTTTTTGCTCCAAGTAAATAGCTACCAAATAATGTTAAAAGTAGCCACTCCCTTCCTTGGAAATGTAGTAAAGCTTTTAAAAATGGCACAGAAAGTCAAGGCTGTCTCTGACTCTTTTGGAGAATTTAATGATTTCTATTTTGGATGAAAAATAAAAAAACTCTTCATCAGTGCCTAGCAGCTGTTACCATGTTTTCACATTCCCTATTCCAAGGAAATTTGATTTTTTTTTTTTTACCCCTAGTTGGCCATTCTTTTCAAAATTTTGATCTGGGGATTAAATATTACAATTTAAAGATGTGAATTAGATGGATTATTTATGTAGGGAGGGTGCCGGATGGACTGTTGGGGGTGGCATGGCTCCAGGAATATTGTACTCGGGGTTGTTAGTAATAGCATCAGCAAACAATATGTTTTAAAATAATTTTTCAAATTAAAACCCAATTATCCTTAAAAATGAAGCTAAGAATGAATTTATGTAAAGTGAGGAAGTAATTTCTTCTTTCACATTATTCATGTGAACATGGTGCACAAATGAGATATCAAATTTGATTTTGTTTGAACATTTTTTTGTCTTGCTTGAAGTTTCCTTTTCTGTAAGCTGAACATTATAACTGAATTATCTGCCAAGCACCTTTAAGTTTTTATTTTTATCTGTAATTTAGCTAAATTTACTTTTGTTAAAAAAAAGAACATGGCATATCTTTAAAAATTAATCTTTTAAATTTTGAATTGACAGAAAAGTTTATACACATTTTAGTTCTAAAGTACAGTAGCAGTTATGGTAAAAATTCCTTCTGTGTGTGTGTGTGTGTTAGTCACTCAGTCATGCCTGACTCTTTGTGACCTGTGGGGAAACTAACAAGATGGCACCAGTCAGGCTCTCTTGTCCCATGCTCTCACACTTCTTGCGCCATGTTCTGTAAACAGTGACTTAGCAAGATAATGTAACAACTCTGATCACTTGTAGCACTGTGCGTGTGTGTCACAAGGTACTTGCTTGGTCATGGGCTACTGTGTACAGTAAGCCTGTATGAACTTCACCATGGAAGTCCTGGCCACTGCTGCACTGGGGCTACACTGGCGCAACATCATGGCTACGTTATATGAGGTTATGTTATGGCTCCGTTACAGCTATATTATGGTTTTGTTGTGGCTGCTGCTGCAGCTGCTCTGTCTGTCAGGAGAGAGGTTGTGTTATGGCTGCCATGCCAGCCAGGAGAGAATAAACATGTCTGCAGTTCCTACAGCTCCTGGAGTCTCCTTCCAGCCTGTTAGCTCGCACCTTGCCTACCCTTGGTTCAGTGAACAGTGGGAAGAATGTGAACAGCAAGACAATTGGCGTTACGAATAGGATCAGTGATACATAACTGCTTGGACTATAGCACACCCCATAGTCTGTAGCCCACCAGAATGTCTCTGGAATTCTCCAGGCAAGAATACTGGAGTGTGATAACAGTCAGTAGAATATGACTCAGTTACTTTTCTTTATTAATATTTAAGAGAGTCTGTTGCAGATACAGAGAAATTTGGTATTGGGGTGGCTGGAATTCTGAAAGTTTAAATGGAAAAAGATTTTATTTAGGTAAAGAAGTAAGAGAGCTGAGATTTCCACTCATATTTGCCCCTTACAGGCCTGTGCCCCCTTACAGTACTATGGTACATTAAGTTAATCTTCATTCTAGTATTATTAAACTATAATGCTCTAACTTTAATAAGAGTGTTCATTAAATTAGGTGTTTATGCATTTACAAAGTCAAATATTGACTATCTTTTACTGAAAACTGCTGGAATTTCCTATTTCATCAGTCTGTTCAAGGAGGTGTCCATGATGTCTTCATCTTGTATAGTTGTCCTGGAGTTTTATCTTTTGGGACGTCTTCCAAGGTTTCCTGAGCAATGTGTACAGTGATGTAAAGGATATTGTGTGTTTTTTTTTTTTTTAATAGATTGCTCCAGCAGTCCCCTTATTGATTGAATTATTAAGCCCATTTCTCTCATATTGATAATTTCATTGTAAACTGTCATGGTATGAAGGTTAGGTTTTACTTTAAGCCCTAAGAATGCCTCAGCAGAAGGGAATCTTCTTTTCCCACAAATACTGAACTCAGACTTTGAAAAAACACTTGTTCTTTAGCCTTTGCTGTCTTATTGGAAGATCTTCACATTATTAAACTTGTAAAATGGCAGTAGGTGAATTAACTTTATGAATCTGTGAGATCAGGATTCTACAGACTGTAAATGTGTTTGAATTCTATTTTTCTTTCATGATTATCATATAATAAAAGAGTTGATTAAATGTTAATTCTGTTATTTGTTTATTCTCCTAGTTGCCCATTTCTAGTAGGTAGCTAGGCTGTGTTACCATAGTTCAATATTTTTTTTTTCAATGTAGACAGCAGAAGACATTCTGTTATGTTTGTTCATAGTTATAAATATATGTTAGTACCTATGCCTTCTGGGAAAAAGTGGCTTTTTACAACTTCTGGTTATCCATTGTATTTTAATGAAGATAGAATGTCCGATTCATTTGTGAAGACTGCTTGTTGCATTGATGTGGCTAAATAATTGGTGAATTTTGAATATGGACTGTGGATTAAATAACAGCATCATTGTTCATTTCCTAAAATTTTTCATTATACTGGAGCTTTGTAAGAAAATGTCCTTTTCTCAACAGATCACACTGAAGTACTAAAGGAATAATGAAGTACAGTGTCTAAGATTTCCTCTCAATTTGTTTTGGAAATTTTTAAATGTGTATATAAAGATACATATATATATAGAAAGTGAGAGAGAGAGAGAGTGTAAGTGAGTCCAAAAATTGACAGTCGATGAATCTGAGTGAAGGGTACAGGGTCCTTTGTATAATTCTTGCAACATTTCTGTAAGTTTGAAATTATTTCAGAACAAAAGATAAAATGTGCCTTCAAATTAAGAGTTAAGCAAAAGCAAATACATATTTCTGGCCACCATACTCCCTTCTCTTTAATTGGTGTATTTTATTTTTGTATTTTTAAAATAATGAGAAAGCATATCTATGACTTTTTAGGACATCTGAAAGCAAGGAAGAGTGAGAGACTTTTATTATGGCTGTGGAGACTGATAATAGCAACTACAGGAAATGGATTCTCTGAGTGCTTCCTTCCTGTCAGGACCGAAAACAAGTGCCCCTGGAAAACTGCCTCTTCCACTCTGCATGGTGGGGAGAGGTAGGAGTTTTATTTATTTCTAGTTTCTTCCTTTTAATAAGAAATAAATTATGTGAATGTGCTAATCAAATTTATTCATACACAATTATAATTTTAAGGAATAAATAAATTGAACACCTTAAACATGAAATATTAATACAAAAGTATTGCATTACATTAAGACTTTGCATTATATTAAGATGCTGTCACACACCTTTGGTTGGTTATACATCAATTATTTGACTTCAAATATAAGATTAACTGTGTGATTAAGTCTTGATTGCTACTTTCAAAAAAAAAAGATAACATTAACTGTGTTTAACTGTCTCAGTTTTTCCTAGTCTTTATTTCATGTTATTTTATGTTTTTCAACAAAAACAACTTCTTACATGCTTTCATAAGTACATTTAATTCTTATGCCATTGCCAAACTATCAAAAATTGGGAAAAAGTCCCTATAGACTGTAAATCAGAAAATAGGATCATTGTGTTGTTGTGTGCATGCTTGCTAAGTCATAGGCACCCGGGGAAGCTGCAGTTGTGTTGTTAGCTTGTATGGATTATGCCAGGTAAAATGAGGGCTGGTAATATGCGTTAGAAAAATTGGCTAAAATGATGGACAGAGGACTGAAATAAGTTCAGCAAAGTAAACTAATTTTTACTTGAGTTTACCCTGTCACTTCAAGCAGTAGAATTCCTTTTAAGGTTTATAAGATCTCTTAATTATAGTGACTTTATAGCTAGACCTTATATAGTCATCCTTGGTCATTCCCTCCATTTGTGTTTTCTAAATCGCAATTTAAAGGACCCAATATTTTTTCCAATTGAGAACTCCAGTATACAAGCTGCTTTCTTATTGCCAATGGCAATACTTTGAGCTTTAATAATATTGTGATTTTATATGATTTGCATAATATAGTTTAATAATGTGATATTTTGGTTGTTATGATATCTTATAGGTTATGTTTTTCACACTGTGGCTCTGAGTGTTTTTCCATTTAGAATGCTTTTAAAAATTGTCACTTTGAATATTGATTCATTTCTAAAATTGAAGTATGATACATAACTATTATTCTTATTGCCAATGGCCATACTTTGAGCTTTAATAATATTGTGATTTTATATGATTTGCATAATATAGTTTAATAATGTGATATT
Organism: Oreotragus oreotragus; assembly: GCA_006410675.1. Taxonomy (NCBI): domain Eukaryota; kingdom Metazoa; phylum Chordata; class Mammalia; order Artiodactyla; family Bovidae; genus Oreotragus; species Oreotragus oreotragus. The sequence goes on along the minus strand of SJYX01013760.1, from coordinate 277,211 downwards.
TTGGTTGTTATGATATCTTATAGGTTATGTTTTTCACACTGTGGCTCTGAGTGTTTTTCCATTTAGAATGCTTTTAAAAATTGTCACTTTGAATATTGATTCATTTCTAAAATTGAAGTATGATACATAACTATTACTGGTACTCTCAACTTGTACTGCAAGAAACTCGAAAGTCCTACTTTGTGTGCTAAGAGTTGTATCTCTCTGGATGCAGGTTTTCAGGGTTCAATTTTGCCCATATCTCTGTGATTATTTTCCTTACGTTGGCTACCCCAACCTTCTGAATGTTGGAATCTGAAGTTCCTATTCTGTGTCGTCAGAGTAGCCATCGTATTTAACTGTTTCTGCTCAATCTTTTTATTTTATTCTTATTATTTTATTATATTTATTTATTTTTAAAATATAAATTTATTTATTTTAATTGGAGGTTAATTACTTTACAATATTGTATTGGTTTTGCCACACATCAACATGAAGCCGCCACAGGTATACACGTGTTCCCCATTCTGAACCCCCCTCCCTCCTCCCTCCCTGTACCATCCCTCTGGGTCGTCCCAGTGCACCAGCCCCAAGCATCCAGTATCATGCATCAAACCTAGACTGGTGATTCATTTCATATATGATATTATACATGTTTCAAAGCCATTCTCTGAAATCATCCCACCCTCTCCCTCTCCCACAGAGTCCAAAAGACTGTTCTGTACATCCGTGTCTCTTTTGCTGTCACACATACAGGGTTATCGTTACCATTTTATTTCATTCGTACTATTTTAAAGTTTTGTTCATTTATTTATTTCTCACTGTCTGGGTCTTTGTTGCTGTGCAGACTTTTCTCTAGCTGTGGCGCTTGGGGGCTGCTTTCTAGTTGCAGTGCAGGGATTCTCATTGCAGAGGCTTCTCTCGTTGTGGAGCATGGGCCCTAGGGCACGTGGGCTCCAGTAGTTGCATCGTGTGGGCCCAGAGTTGTGGTTCCTGGGATTTAGAGGACAAGCTCAATGCAGCACATGGGATCCTTCTGAACCAGGAATCGAACCCATTTCTTCTGCATTAGCAGGTGGACTCTTTAGCACTGAGCCACAAGGGAAACCCTCATCCTTTTTAAATGGAATTTTCATTTTTAAGGGAAGCCACAACTCACTCTGGATATATTCTCTATTATTTCTCCATAATGACAGGTCATGCAGAATTAGGAATTAGATATACAGTTTATATAATGAAAAAGAATAGCAAAGAAAAGTTTCCATGGTGCCTTAGCCCAGTGTCAATGAAGCATGCATATTTTAAAATTTTATCTGCCTCTTTATGTTCTTCCTGGTTAATAATCTTTATAACATTCCCGTCATTAATGAGCAATGGTGTAGTCAGAATCAGTGCCAAAGTGGGACCTTACACACTGCCCATTTAGCCTCTTAATGTCAGCTTTTTTTAAGAATTATAAAAAGAGGTGCATTTTATTTAAGTAATTATTAAATACAAGCAGTGTTAGCTGGCTAAGTAACTTTTGCTGTCTGTGGTAGATTTTGAATCTTGTTTAAAATTAAAATCTGTGTTTATGTGTGTGTGTGGTTTTACAGTTTGATACATATGTGATACGTATATGATACATAGGGCTTCCCTGGTAGCTCAGCTGGTAAAGAATCCACCTGCCATGCAGGAGACCCTGGTTTGATTCCTGGGTCAGGAAGATCTGCTGGAGAAGGGATAGGCTTCCCACTCCAGTATTCTTGGGCCTCCCTGGTAGTTCAGGTGGTTAAAGAATCCACCTGCAATGTGGAAGATCTGGGTTTAATCCCTGGGTTGGGAAGTTCCCCTGAAGAAGGAACAGCTACCCATTCCAGTATTCTGACCTGGAGAATTCCATTGACTGTATAGTCCATGGGTTCACAAAGAGTAGGACACAACTGAGCAACTTTCACTTTCTTTGGGCTTCCCTGGTGGCTCAGTTGGTAAAGAATCCGCCTGAATGCTGGAGACCTGGATTTGAGCCCTAGGTTGAGAAGAAACCCTGGAGGAGGGCATGGCATATGTTTTTGGCTTTCCTGCTGGCTCAACTGGTAAAGAATCCACCTGCAATGTAGGAGACCTGGGTTCAATCCCTGAGTTGGGAAGATCCCCTGGAGAAGGGAATAGCTAACCATTCCAGTATTCTTCAGGCCAGAGCCTGGAGAATTCCATAGACTGGATAGTCCATGGGGTTGCAAAGAGTTGGCCATGACTGAGTGGCTTTCACTTGCACTTTCACATGTATATTATATAACTTATAAATAGCATATATTCCTCTAATTAGGTTATCTTTCATTTTCTCCTTGCTGATCTCTTCAAGGAGCCTTGGGCATTGTCTGATGGTTCAGGCAGTAAAGAATGTGCAATTCAGGAGACCTGGGTTGAATCCATTGATCGGAAAGATCCTCTGGAAAAGGGAATGGCTATTCACTCCAATATTCTTGCCTGGAAAATTCCATGGACAGAGTATCCTGGTGGGCTACAGTCCATGGGGTTGCGAAGAGTCCCACACGATTGAGCAACTAACACACGTTTTCACTTTGGGCATTGTTCATCTTCAATTCCTTGTAAACACCTCTGCTGCCTAGTGGACCGTATGAAATCAGGTTGGCTTAGTAAGGTGTGTGGTTAAGCACAAATTTTCAGATGTCACACTGAGTGAATGTAGAGTATAACTGGAGTTGGAGATGGCTGTAAATCCTGGCTTTATATGTTAACCTAAACTAAGATAAATTGAGTAGCCAGCCTGTACTTGGTGAAATGTATTGTACACTGAGATAACCACACACAGAGGTGGCTTTTGCACTTTAAGTAGCTGTTCTGGATAGCTCTACTGAAATTAGCTGTGAAGGAGATCTCATAAGAAGTGCAAGGAAAGACCCTTTGGACCAGGGGTCAAGTGCTTGAAGAAGAAACTGACCCTTGAGGTTTGCCAGTGGGAGATAATGAAACTCTATGGAAAGCTGGGAATATCTGAGAAGCCAGCTGGAAAACTTCTGCTTGAAGAGCCAGTCTTTGGGTCATATTTTTATCACAGGTGTAATGAAGTAAAACTATGTTATCCCTGTCATTACTATTACCAACTTAATAAATAACAATCACTAACTGAAATTATCATCTGATGGTTTTAGAATATATTAGGTCCTTGAATCAAGGCAAATTGAAAATTGTCAAACAGGAGATGGCAAGAGTGAACGTCGACATTCAAGGAATCAATGAACTAAAATGGACTGGAATGGGTGAATTTAACTCAGATATCCATTATATCTACTGCTGAGGGCAGGAATCCCTTAGAAGAAATGGAATAGCCATCGTAGTCAACAAAAGAGTCTTAAATGCAGTACTTGGATGCAATCTCAAAAACAGCAGAATGATCTCTGTTCGTTTTCATGGAAAACCATTCTATATCATGGTAATCCAAGTCTATGCCTGGACCGGTAACATTGAAGAAGCTGAAGTTGAAAGGTTCTGTGAAGACCTACAAGACCTTTCAGAACTAACATCCCCAAAAGATGTCCTTTTCATTATAGAGGACTGGAATGCAAAAGTGGGAAGTCAAGAAACACCTGGAGTAACAGGCAAATTTGGCCTTGGAGTAGAGAATGAAGCAGGGCAAAGGCTAATAGAGTTTTGCCAAGAAAATGCACTGGTAATAGCAAACACCCTTTTCCAACAACACAAGAGAAGACTCTACACATGGACATCACCAGATGGGCAACACTGAAATCAGATTGTTTATATTCTTTGCAGCCAAAGATGGAGAAGCTCTATACAGTCAGCAAAAACAAGACCGGGAGCTGACTGTGGCTCAGTTCATGAACTCATTGCCAAATTCAGACTGAAATCGAAGAAAGTGGAAAACCACTAGACCATTCAGGTATGACCTAAATCAAATCCCTAAGATTATACAGTGGAAGTGAGAAATAGATTTAAGGGACTAGATCTGATACACAGAGTGCCTGAAGGACTCTGGTCAGAGGTTTGTGACATTGTAGAGGAGACAGGGATCAAGACCATCCCCAAGAAAAAGAAATGAAAAAAAGCAGAATGGCTGTTTGAGGAGGCCTTACAAATAGCTGTGAAAAGAAGAGAAACAAAAAGCAAAGGAGGAAAGGAAAGATAGACCCATTTGAGTGCAGAGTTCCAAAGAATAGCAAGGAGAGATAAAGCCTTCCTCAGTGATCAGTGCAAATAAATAGAGGGAAAAAACAGAATGGGAAAGACTAGAGATCTCTTCAAGAAAATTAGAGATACCGAGCGAACATATCATGCAAAGATGGGCTCAATAAAAAACAAANACCTGCCTCTTGAGAAACCTGTATACAGGTCTGGAAGCAACAGTTATAACTGGACATGGAACAACAGACTGGTTCCAAATAGGAAAAGGAGTACATCAAGGCTGTGTATTGGCACCATGCTTATTTAACTTATATGCAGAGTACATCATGAGAAACTTTGGGGTGGATGAAGCACAAGCTGAAATCAAGATTGCCGGGAGAAATATCAATAACCTCAGATATGCAGATGACACCACCCTTATGGCAGAAAGTGAAGAAGAACTAAAGAGCCTCTTGATGAAAGTGAAAGAGGAGAGTGAAAAAGTTGGCTTAAAGCTCAACATTCAGAAAACGAAGATCATGGCATCTGGTCCCATCACTTCATGGGAAATAGATGGGGAAACAGTGTCAGACTTTATTTTTTGGGCTCTAAAATCACTTCAGATGGTGATTGCTGCCATGAAATTAAAAGACGCTTACTCCTTGGAAGGAAAGTTATGACCAACCTAGACAGCATGTTCAAAAGCAGAGACATTACTTTGCCGACTAAGGTCTGTCTAGTCAAGGCTATGGTTTTTCCAGTAGTCGTGTATGGATGTGAGAGTTGGACTTTAAAGAAAGCTGAGCACTGAAGAATTGATGCTTTTGAACTGTGGTGTTGGAGAAGACTTTAGAGAGTCCCTTGGACTGCAAGGAGATCCAACAAGTCAATTCTAAAGGATATCAGTCTTGGGTGATCTTTGGAAGGACTGATGTTGAAGCTGAAACTCCAGTACTTTTGGCCATCTGATGCAAAGAGCTGACTCTTTTGAAAATACCCTGATGCTGGGAAAGATTGAGAGCAGGAGGAGAAGGGAATGACAGAGGATGAGATGGTTGGATGACATCACCGACTCAATGGACATGAATTTGGGTAAACTCTGGGAGTTGGTGATGGACAGAGAAGCCTGGCATTCTGTGGTTCATGGGCTCGCAAGTAGTAGGACATGACTGAGTAACTGAACTGAACAGTTCTAAAAGTTCTTGTCTATTCATAATATGAGATTAAATATCATAGAAGTACTGGGAATGGAATCCTATGATATTCAATGCAGCAGTTCTAGCTTCAATTTTGGATATTTTTTTTCAGAAAAAAAATTTGAGTTCAGGTACCGGTTGAAGAAAGAAAAGCATTTGTCAGCTTTTAAAGAAAATTCAATTAAATCAATATTATTTTAATCTAGAGATAAAAATTTAAAATTCATTAAGTAGTTATCTCCCATTATAGTGATCAGTAATATTGGCATGTTCTTTTTAATTTGGGGGTACATTAGCAGGTACATTCCCAAGCAGTGTACAGCCTCTTCTTCTCTTCATAATGTGCACACCAAAACCACTCTGGAATTGATGTCTGAAGTTTTGCTTTAGAGTGTAGAATTTATATTTAGGCTATTGGTTTCCTGTAGAATTTAATGTATTTATTTTATTTAAAAGTTTTTGGAGTATAGTTGATTTACAATGTTCTGTTAGTTTCTGCTGTACAGCAAGGTGAATCAGTTATACATATACATGTGCTCTGCTGTGCTGCCCTTAGTCAGTCAGTCGTGTCTGACTCTTTGCGACTGCATGGACTGTAGACCGACAAGCTCCTCTGTCCATGTGGGTTCTCCAGGCAAGAATACTGGAGTGGGTTGCCATGCCTTCCTCCAGGGCATCTTTCCAACCCAGGAATGGAACCTAGGTCTCCTGCATTTCAGTTGGATTCTTTGTCAGCTGATCCACCAGGGAAGCCCAAGAATACTGGAGTGGATAGCCTATCCCTTCTCCAGGGATCTTCCTGAACCAGGAATCAAACTGGGGTCTCCCACATTGCAGACAGATTCTTTACCAGGTGAGGTACCAGGGAAAGCCCAGACATATACATACATCCACTCTTTTTTAGATTATTTACCCATATAGGCCATTACAGAGTATTGAGTAGAGTTCCCTGGAGTATACAAAAGGTTCTTACCAGTTATCTTTTGTGTGTATATACATATATGTTATATATATATATATGCTGCTGCTGCTAAGTCACTTCAGTTGTGTCCTACTCTGTGCGACCCCATAGACGGCAGCCCACCAGGCTCCCCCATCCCTGGGATTCTCAAGGCAAGAACACTGGAGTGGGCTGACATTTCCATGTGTATGATATGTATATATATATATATATAACATATATACATATCACACACACACACACACACACACACACGTAGTAGTGTGTATATGTCAATCCCAACCTCCCATTCTGTTCCCTCTCCTTTCCCACCTGGTAACCATAGGTTTGTTTTCTACATCTGTGACTCTAGTTCTGTTTTGTAGATAGGTTCATTTGTGACATTTTTTTACATTCCACATGTAAGTGATATCATGTATTTGTCTTTCTCTGACTTACTTTATGCAGTATGACAATCTCTAGGCCCATCCATGTTGCTGAAAATGGCATCATTTCATTATTTTTATGGCTGAGTAATATTCCATTGTGGCTTACCTGGTAGCTCGGCAGTAAAGAATATACCTGCAATGCAGGAGCCACAGGAAATGCAGGTATGATCCCTGGGTCGGGAAGATACCCTGGGGGAGGGCACAGCAACCCACTTCAGTACTGAAAATATTCCAGTATTCTTGCCATGAGAATCCCATGGACAGAGGAGCCTGGTGGACTATAGTTCACAGGGTCACAGAGTTGGACATAACCGAAGTGACTTAGCACACAATAGTCCATTGTATATATGGACCATATCTTCTTTATCCATTCCTCTGTTGATGGACATTTAGGTTGCCTCTACATCTTGGCTATTTTAAATCATGCTGCAGTGAACATTGGGATATGTGTATCTTATTATAAGATACTGATAAAAGAAATGAAAGGTGACACAAACAGATGGAGAGATATACCATGTTCTTATATTGGAAAACTCAGTCTTCTCAAAATGACTATACTAGCTAAAGCAATCTAGATTCAGTGTAATCTCTATCAAGATACCAATAGTGTTTTTCACAGAATTAGAGCAAAAAATTTTGCAATTTGTATGGATGCACAGAAGACTCAAATAGCCAAAGCAATCTTGAGAAAGAAAAATGGAGCTGGAGGAATCAGGCTCCCTGACTTCAGACTATACTCCAAAGCTAGAGTCATCAATACAGTATGGTGCTCACAAACAAAAAAAGAAATATAGATCAGTGGAACAGGATCGTAAGATCAGAGATAAGCCCACATACCTGTTGTCACCTAATCTATGACCAAGGAGGCAAGAATATACAATGGAGAAAAGACAGTGTCTTTGATAAGTGGTGCTGGGAAAGTTGGACAGCTCCATGTAAAAGAACGAAATTAGAACACTCCCTAACACCATATACAAAGGTAAACTCAATGTGGATTAAAGATCTAAATCAAACATCAAAACTATAAAACTCTTAAAGGAACACAAGTAGTGCACTCTCTGACATAAATTGCAGGAAGAACTTTTGGGGCCCACCTCCTAGAGTAATGAAAATAAAAACAAAAATAAACAAATGGGACCTAATTAAACTTCAAAGCTTTTGGACTGCAAAGGAAAATGTAAACAAAATGAAAAGATAGTCCACAGAATGGGAGAAAATATTTGCAAACAAATCAACCAATCTTAAATATTCATTGGAAGGACTGGTGCTGGACAATACTTTGGCTACCTGATGCAAAAAACTGACTCATTGGAAAAGACCCTACTCATTGGAAAAGACCTGATGTTGGGAAAGACTGAGTGGAAGGAGAGATGGGAGCAACAGAGGATGGGATGATTAGATGGCATCACTAACTGAGTGGACATGAGTTTGTGCAAACTCCAGGAGATGATGAAGGACTGGGAAGCCTGGCGTGCTGCAGTTCATGGGGTCAAAAAAAGTCAGACACAACTTAGTGACTGAACAACAATAACGGACAGCCACCAACAAGGGGTTAATCTCCAAAATATATAAACAGTTTATGCAGCTCAACATTACAAAACCTGAACAAAAAATGGGAGAAAGACTTAAATAGATATTTCTTCAAAGAAGACATACAGATGACCAAGATGTCATGAAAAAATGCTCAACATCACTAATTATTAGAAAAATGCAAATCAAAACTCAAATGAGGTATCACATCACACCAACCAAAATGATCATAATCAAAAAGTCTACAAACAGTAAATGCCGGAGAAGGTGTGGAGAATAGGCGACTCTCCTAAACTGTTGGTGGGAATGTAAATTGATACAAACACTATGGAGAACAGTATGGAAGTTCCTGAAAAAACTAAGAATAGAGCTACAGTATAATCTTGCAATCCTATTCCTGGACAGATATTCAGAGAAAACCATAATTTATGCATTTATTTTAAAGTTGCCTTTCCTAATGTATTTTCAGGGATATTAGGGCTCTCCTAGAACTCTATTAAAATCTGAGAGAAAGAGAGAGGCCCTTTAATATGTAAGATGGATTTGGGCAGGAAACAGTTGCTTTTGACCTCTTGGGTTTCAGCATCTGGCCCTTTGATCACTGGGATGACCTCTGTAGCCTTCTCAAGTTCCCTGGCTTCCACCCTTGCTCTGATCCCCTAGTTCTTAACCTGCTTTTGTCCTTTGTTCAATTTTTTTCCTTGATGGTGATTTGTCCTAGTTAGACATACCTGAACATTCTGACATGAGTTTGGAAGCAGAAATATCAATTAAGAAGTAGTCTTCCTATTGGTAAAAAGATAATTCCCACTATTTATACAAATTTTTATTTATTGTAATAAATGCTTTCTTATCATACAGATAGTATGTATATTGCTAGAAATTTTAGAAAATATTTTTAATTTCAATGCAAATAAACTGCTGAAATTATATATCACATTGAGATAAATGCTGGTGAATAAAACTAAAAATTTTTCTGATGCATAAGCACATTTTTTTCAACTAAAATAGAATCACCTTACTTTTTTCCACTTGAGATCAAATGCCAGTTCTCCACCTCATTATATTTTCTTACATATAATTTTTCAATGACTGTAGAATAATGTACTGTGAATGTATGTCCTTCATCAGCTCCTTATTTTAGAAAAAATACATTTTAAAGATTTTTTCTATTTTAATAATATGGAATGGACATCTTTGTGTATACAGATTTGGTAGACTCATGGTATTTCCATAAGATATATTCCTAAAATTTATTATTTTTGAGGTATGCATTCAGAGGTGAACACAAAGCATTATTTCCAAAGTGGGGTATTTTCATATTTCAGAGTAAAGAAGGATTTTGAATCTTTTGTGAGCAAGACTGCTCTGTTTTGATAAGCATTAATTATAATCAGAATGAGCAGAAAGCTTGTTGTATGATTTCTTTTTCCAGTTTACATGCAAGTCATGGTTCTGATTTTCATTGTTTTATGCCTTCTTCTTTGGTTTGGTCTTTGTTTACTTTTGGATTTTTATTTGTGGTCCAAGAAATAAAAATTCTTGGAGGCAGGATCTTTTCCTTTGCCAAAATCTGGTGCAAAATTGATGATATATGAAACAGTAGAGTGCGTGAATGTCATGTCATTCTTATATGGAAAATGTTTCTAGTTTGTTTCATTTGATCATTTTTCTGTAAAAAGTTTACTAAAACCTTCTCAAGCATATCCGGAATTGAAATAAAAACAGAAATCTCAGCACTTAAAGTACATATAATAGTCTTGTTCAGCTCCCTTATAAAGGTGCCAGATAAAATCCAGCTTGTAAAACAATGTTAACAGTTAAAATTATTCCATAGCAAATGTACTGTGCCAGCTCTTGGTGCTAACTTACAAATATTTCCATCCACATACACTTTCCAAAGCATAGTTTTCCAGTTGCAATTAAACTTCAAGCTGTTGCATATTTCGAGGCTTCAGTAATTTTGCCTATGCACAATTAAATATTTGAAAACTGTATCCTTAATTTATTATAGTTACAATAATAAATTAAATAAATGTGCTCTTAAATCCTAGGTATCACTGTATAATAGGCTATAACCTCTATCTGTAGACCTCCACATTGATGAAGAGGTAGATATGCTGCAGAGCATTTCAGACACAATGCTTATAGTTATAAGCACCAATTAATTCATTAAAACCAAAGATTAATTGTGATGACCCAACCTTTAAACAGCCCTGGGTGTTCTTTGGAAGGAATGATGCTAAAGCTGAAACTCCAATACTTCAGCCACCTCATGCGAAGAGTTGTCTCACTGGAAAAGACTCTGATGCTGGGAGGGATTGGGGGCAGGAGGAGAAGGGGATGACAGAGGATGAGATGGCTGGATGGCATCACCGACGTGATGGACATGAGTTTGTGTGAACTCCGGGAGATGGATGGACAGGGAGGCCTGGTGTGCTGCGATTCATGGGGTCACAAACAGTAGGACACTACTGAGCGACTGAACTGAACTGAACCTTAAAACAGCAAAAGCTCAAACTTTTGGTTCTAAAGAAATGCATACATTTTGACTTCCTAAGTTTCCCTTGGCAATTAAGTTTTTATTATTCTAGTCCTCAAACAAGTAGATATTGTGTGAAAATGCTCTGCCTGTCTTCTTTTGTAGTTTTAATTGGCCTTCATTTTAATTTATTTTTAAATATCCAGAGTATGTTAGGAATTCTTATTTGTTGATTGCCCACTATGTTTCAGCATTGGTTATAGATGTGTAATTTAATCCTCACAATAACTCTGTAAGCAAATTAATGTTACTTCTTTATTACACATAAGAAAATGAAGGATCAAAGAAGCTGAGTAACATTACCAATGGCACATAGCTTAAAAGCAGCAGAGCCAGTTTTTAAGCAGCACAGATTAAAAACAGCCAGATTTAGTTCTGGATAAATACGTATTGAGAATTAGATTCCTGATAGTAGTTTATTGTCTGAAAGAAATAAGATACAAATAAAGTACTAATAAATATAATTGTATCTCATTTTTGTTTCCAAATGTTTATTTTTTTGTCTTTAGAACTATAAGTGAAAGATGATCAAAACAAATCGTATACCAAACCTACAGTGAGGATACGGTTCTTATATTTTCTGTTGGCACTGGTGAAATCTAAGTTTGGAAACAAGAATCAGAGCTATAAAGTTAACTGAAAGGTTAAAAATCCTTTCTGGCTATGCCAGTAGTCATTTCAAATAAGTATTTCATATTCCTTCAATAATGTTTTAATGACTATACCATTCTGTTCTTTCTTAACCTTTACTACCATTTACTTTTTATTAGAAAATCATTTAAAATTAAGAACTTCTCTAAGATAAAATGTCCATAAACTGTGAGAAGTTAAAAAATGAGAGAATATTCGTATTTCACCAACCTGAACCTATAATTTATATCAAAGATCTAGATACATGAAGATTGAAGTATCAATTACCCAACTTTTTACACAACTTTTCTGTCCTCTTCCATAGCACAGCTATTTTACAGTGTAAAGAATGCATTCTTTTAGCGTCTTCCAAGCCACTTATGTCTCCTGAAGTGTGTCCAATAATAGAAGGTAATTTATGTCTATTTAGCCAGAGTAAAAGCTGGACAGGCCATAATGACTGAAGCTATCTGCCAGCCATATTCACAAGGAAACCAGAAAAGTAATAGGTCTCTGACAAAATTCAGGTGACTTCCTACCGCCTGGAACATAGTACCTTATAAATGTTTTTTTTTTTTTAAGTTTTGAATTTTCATCATCATTTTATTTTCTCCAAATAAATGGCATTATTGTCCACAGAAGCCTCAAAATGTCAAAACAAACTGGTGCCAGTGGAAAATTCATCTAGTGACCACTAGAAGATTAATCATCGAGGAAATGAGTAGTAGCCTTGGTTTAATGCATAGGAATTTAAAAAGACAGGCAGCATTTTTGAGCTGTAGCGGTTCTAGCAGGCAGCTTTTTGCTCTTAGTCGTATTTGTGGAGAAGAAAAAAAGGAAGGTTGGGAATATAAAGATCTGAGCTTTAAAAGGGGAGAGTGAATGACAGGGAACAAATGTTTTTTTTAGGACTTTGGTGAGCAGTAGGCACTGGGTTCAGGGCTTTTACATTTTATCTTATTAAATCCTCCCAAAACTGGGGCTCATAGAGTTTAAGAGATTTGTCATAGTTCAGAGATAGAAAGCTACAGAAGTAGAACATAACCACAGGTTAATCTAAACCTGGAACTCATCTTCTTGCCACTCTTATTTAAATATGATTATAATCATATTTAGTTTACCTTGGAAAAGGATAACATACAGTCCTTTTGTCATCTGAACACCACCTGCATCAGAATCATTTTGGAAAAAAGGAATTATTTGGAAATCCCCAGTTTCATTCCAGACCTACAGAGCCAAAATCTTGGGGGAGGGTCTAGGATATGGCAATTATAACAAGTCCCATAACATACTTTATTATGTACATTAAAATTTGAGAGCTGCTGCTTTAGAGGAGGGTATTGAAAGCTGGAAAAACATAAATTGAAAATTATACGTGCACCATTTCACCTTTTAAAGTTATTCAAAACCATACGTAACACAAGTTCCTGAGAGTGGGAAACTACTAGGTAAATCAACAGCCCCAACTCTATAAAGGAAGCCTGAGGGATACATGGATATTCACTGGTAGGTACAGACTACCAACAGCAGGAAAAAGGAGTCTCTAATCCAAGGTTAACAGAATTCTTGTGTTTTATTCTAAAGTATGTTTTTGTAATAGTATATTGTCTGTATTTATCACAGCCTGGAATATAGACATACCTATTTGAATTTGGTTTTATAACTGACTGATCCACAGGGAAATGCAAATTAAATCATGGAATGGAGGAAAGATCTGGACCCTTGAGAACTATGGATTAGGGATTGTTTCTTGGGTAGATGATCTAACTAAACTTTTGTAGTCTCAGATGTGATTTCTTTAAAATGAAATAACAATAATAACAACTAATGCATTGTTATGTTATCATGAGAATTAAAGATAAAACATGGTAAGTACATGACACAAAGCCTGGTATACAGAAAATAGTTAATGGTAACATATGTCATCATCATTATTAGTGACATTCATTAAATAGGGAGTGAATAGAAGTGAAATGTGCCATAACAGGGCTTCCCAGTGGCTTAGTAGGTAATGAATCTGCCTGCAATGCAAGAGTCGAAGGGGATATGGGTTCAGTCCCTGGGTAAGGATGATTCCCTGGAGGAGGGCATGGTAACCCACTCCAGTATTCTTGGCTGGAGAATCCCACAGACAGAGGAACCTGGTGGGCTACAGTCCATAGGGAGCACGCACATAGGCATGCTTATAACATGTATGCTATTTAACAGAATCAGCTCAAAAAAAAAAAAAAAAAGAATCAGCTCTAGTGTATATGATGGTAAAGCACTGAAAAGAGAGATTTTGACTCTGAGAGCTATCCAGAGGAAACCAACACATTCTATAAATAACTTTATCATCATATGTCTTAAAACATTACTGAGAATTTTAACAGTAGAGCCAGACATCTTGGAATGTGAAGTCAAGTGGGCCTTAGAAAGCATCACTAAGAACAAAGCTAGTGGAGGTGATGGAATTCCAGTTGAGCTGTTTCAAATCCTGAAAGATGATGCTGTGAAAGTGCTGCACTCAATATGCCAGCAAACTTGGAAAACTCAGCAGTGGCCACAGGACTGGAAAAGGTCAGTTTTCATTCCAATTCCAAAGAAAGGCAATGCCAAAGAATGCTCAAACTACCGCACAATTGCACTCATCTCACACATTAGTAAAGTAATGCTCGAAATTCTCCAAGCCAGGCTTCAGCAATATGTGAACCATGAACTCCCTGATGTTCAAGCTGGTTTTAGAACAGGCAGAGGAACCAGAGATCAAATTGCCAACATACACTGGATCATGGAAAAAGCAAGAGAGTTCCAGAAAAACATCTATTTCTGCTTTATTGCCTATGCCAAAGCCTTTGACTGTGTGGATCACAATCAACTGTGGAAAATTCTGAAAGAGATGGGAATACCAGACCACCTAACCTGCCTCTTGAGAAATCTGTATGCAGGTCAGGAAGCAACAGTTAGAACTGGACATGGAACAACAGACTGGTTCCAAATAGGAAAAGGAGTACGTCAAGGCTGTATATTGTCTCCCTGCTTATTTAACTTATATGCAGAGTACATCATGAGAAACGCTGGACTGGAAGAAACACAAGCTGGAATCAAGATTGCCGGGAGAAATATCAATAACCTCAGATATGCTGATGACACCACCCTTATGGCAGAAAGTGAGGAGGAGCTAAAAAGCCTCTTGATGAAAGTGAA